>JACEII010000016.1:1827344-1935420 GCA_014332785.1 Antheraea mylitta
CATCGTCATTCATCGATTTACATTATTGAAGGTCACATCGTCATTCAATAGCTTAGTTGTAAATTTTGATTATATTTAGTTTGTTTTCTTTTAGCACTAAGGAATAAACTAAGGCAAAAATACTATAAATAGCCTCTAAATTTGGTCAGATTTATATAACGACGATTAATATACTAGAAATATTATTAAATAAATAAAAATTGACTGCAAAAATCTTTCTTTTTTTAGTACACATAAAATCCCTAAAAACAGTACCCACCTCCCGAGCAGTCGGGTAAAAACAAATAGGATTTAGATCTCAGAACTCTGAAATGTAGTATTAATTAGCAACTTATTATCAGATAGAAAAAATATTTAGTTATTATTTCATACTACAAAATTTATTTTTTTCGAATCTTCTAGAATATTAGAATAGATATTACTTTGTACTAATGGCTGGATGTTTCCAAGCGTCCACACTAGTATTTAATTATGGATTTCCACAAAGTAACACTTATCAATCAAAGAAGTTTCTAGATTTCATATTTTCACATGTTCGCCCATATCTCTAGATAGGGTTCTCTCTTTTGTAGGTGGTCGAGCCACGCTTAAGCTATTACTGGTTTCAGCATAAATTGGTCGGCTCGGCTGGGGTAGTATCATAGAAAACCAACGTGAAGTAACAATGCTTGCATTGCTGCATTTCGTTCGGTCAGTGAGAGCGCCGGAGGACCACTTTCCCCTCTCCTCGCCCCTCCCTCTCTCCCCTCCCCCAAACATAAGCTGGCAACGCACTTGTGACTCCCCTGGTTTTCTAAGTATCTATGGGTGGCGGTGATCACTTAACATCAGTCGATTCGCGTGATCGTTTGCCTCCTTTTACGTAAAAAAAGAGATCAAACGTCATCTATATTAATATTACAAAGCTTCAGGGTTTGTTTGTTTGATGGAACGCGCTAATCTCAGGAACTACTAGTCCGATTTGCTCATTTATCGGGGAAGGCCATAGGATCGGAGTACCGTTGAATTATGTTTCAAAATCGTTTTTTTTTATTACATTTTGAATGATTTCGCGGAAAAAATATAAAGCGGTACATACAGCGAGTGGTGAGTCGTGGTTATGTGCACGCATATTCGGTTCAGGTATCGCGACGCAGTCACCTATAATGGCGCCGCGACCGTTCGCCCAATTGTAAACGGTCACACTAGCACACTGCATACTCTCATCCACTATCGCGAACGTACTGTCAAATTATATTTAAAAAAAATGTATTCATTGTAAAAAAAAAAGAGTAACACGTCAAAGTGGGGACCATATATCGTCATCACCAAGTCGCATATCAAAAATCGAGTAATCAAAAGAAAAATACAAGAATTTAACCCCTCAGCTAATTTTTTAAGATTCCCAGACCTCAGAATGGATGATCATTTTTTTTTTTTTAATTTCAAGACGTCCTAAATTATAAATGTTTTAGTAAAAAGAAGTTCGTAGACATAAAAATAATTTAAAAATACATTGTACATAACAATTATGATTTTACAATACATAATTTATTATTTTTGAAGTTTTGTAATTATTCAGGTTTTTTAAAACCTTATGCTGCCAGCAGTCTGTTGTGACCTGTGCCTAGTGATGTCTGCATATATCTATCTATATATAACTTAGACCTTTACGGTCTTATTAAAAAAAGTCAAATATATATTGTATACTTGCTTTGAAAATGTTTCTTACTAAATGCACCGCGCTCGTTCGAGGTAAGTTCGTGTTATCCTTTTTTCGCAAGTTTAATCTAACCTAACCAAAGCGAGAGAAAAGAGCAAGATGGCGGCCATTCAGCGAGCGCGGTGCATCTAAAACGCAACCTTTTTAAAAGTATATTCAATACGTATTTAACTTTTTTTGTAACAACACGGTAATCTTTTGAGCAATGACACATCATGATGACATTCCAAGATCCCGCCAACAACTCGACCCTACATTGTATTCTAAGGCCGCAATCGAAATGTGAAGCAAGATGGCTGTTTGACAATTATTGTCTTATTTGAAAAATTTAATAACTCCTTACATATGTACTCATAGATGACTGTTGCAAATGTTATGGTGGGCAAAAAAATGAAAAAAAAAATACTTACAATGGTACAGCAGAGGCGTTATGTATTGATCCAATGACACGTCCAAGTATGACTTTACCCTCATTAGGACCCTCTTGGAGCTCATCGATCTTGACCAGCTCCAAAGATACGTTACGTCGCTTACCGATCGTGTGTAAGACATCGGCAGTATAATTTCCCAGCATTTTTTTGTCTATGGACTGGGAAAATAATACGGTTTTTTTAATGTAATATCGCATTTATTTACATTTAACCCACGTTTAATAATATTATGTAACTAAATCTGTAAGCTGTAGGTACATCATAACAGCTTCGAAAGCATCTTGTTAAAACTTGGCTAGTTAGCTTACTTTTGACGGCTGCTTTTTTTTTAACATGGGGAAATCCAGAGAGATACCCGACCCGTGGGACAGCTGAGGATGGGTTATGTCAGATTTGCACGGACTAAAACCCCATGGTGCCTGCATACACCTGACAATCCGCCCGTATCTAAGCAACATATAACTATTTTTTTTTTCATCACCGGTATCCATAATATCCCATCTCACATCCACATTTTATCTAAGACAGTGCGGGGTAACAATATTACTTTGCGTATGTGTGCGTTATCGTGCCATTTGTTTTGTCAAAATATAATGTAGTTGACTTATTTACAGTTTTTTAGTTATAATATCATTGAACTAATTCTATCTATTCCCATCTCAGGGCAATATGTTGAGTATTTAATAATATGAATGCTCGTCCAGTAGTCGAACTTCGACTATGGAGAAAAAACAACTAACAACACTAAGAGTCGTAGTAGATACAACAAAAAAAATCAAGAAAATCGGCTTAGAAACAGACGAGGAAGAAGTTCTGAACCGTTTCCTCAATGTCTATGTATATGTATTTATTTCAATGAGACGATATTGAATAGTTTTAACGTTTAGTTACTAAAAACAAAGAACCTAAAATTATATAACAGCACCATCTAGTGATATATTCCATAACAAAATAATCATAATGAAATTACTTCGAAATAAAGAAGAAATGTTACTACCGTAGATTATCCACTTATTAGTGTGATATATACCAGGTGAATGTTTAAAGGGTAACATCCTTCAATCTTGTGGTAGGTCATGGTCATATTTAACATATACAAAATATTATCAAAACAAATATTAATAAGCAACAAAGAGAAACTTACTTAAAGTTTATTCTAAAACTTTTTAAAGTATGGGAACGATACTTTTAAAGTTAAAAAAATCAAGCCTAGGTTCAATTATCAATTTTAATAGAGGCACCTTTTAAGGTTAATCATTAATTCATTACGTAACTGCTTATCCTGGGAACGCTGCATGGTTGAACAAAGAGAAGAGGGAAGCGAGCCAAGGTGCGGAACCAGTTCGTTTTCGCATAAATCAGCTAATGTTGAGTGTATATCAGTTTTGCCTTTCTCGAGATAATTAGGTCAAATATTAAACACCAATTTTTTTATATATTTGAAACGAGAATCGACTAACCATTATCCTATAAAAATATTGCTAGCGACTAAACAGTCGCTCTGTATATATACGTACTGAGTACGCTATTAGCCTGGCAAAGCTTTCACAACTTCACTGGACTAATCAAAGTGATAACGTAAGCCTCACCTGTACCATCTGTGCTAATTTCTTAGATTTTATCTTGCCTCTAGTTTTCACGAGTTCATTTGTGTTCGCTAAGTACTGTTGCAACTTGTTCAATTCCACAGTTGGTGGCTCCCATCGAGGGTCTAGTTTGTGAGCATATTCGAAGTTTTCCAGAGCCTCGCCATAAAATTCTTCGTATTTCAGAGTCTGTGAAATATAAATACAGAAAAATGATAACAAAATAAAAATATGTGAGCCGACATGGGACGCCTGGCAGATATAAAAAATCAAAATTGTTCGAATCGAATGAATCTCAAATTCTCAAATTACATTATAGGTATTCGAGCGCAGTGAGGCAAGAGACATTACGCACTGTCGCTAGCGCATGGCATCGCGTCGCCACGTCTCACACACTCGCCGCGACTACAATAGGGTTTACCCGCGCCTGTCATTTACTTCGTTACCTGTCAGTAAAACTCACAAGGGCCGTTTGATAGTGTATCTTATGGATAATTTTGTTGAGCCAATAACTATTGGTAGTTTAACTGAGTATCTCAGAAACTAGGCAGATGGCTGACAATCTATTTGTTTAATGTATTTCCTTAATACAGTATTTGAACAATAGTCAAATCCTCATATACCAATTTTTCAATTGCAGTTTAGTATATAAATTTAGTTGATTTCAATAATGAACTTATTTAAATTATCAAATAACAGAGAAATTGACCAAATCAGATTTATTTTTTAATATTTACTATTAATATAACAGTCGTAGTGGCCAAGTAGTTTGGTGGTGAAATATTAACGCAGGTTTAAACCCTAACAATATCTATCAACCAATTTTTTAGAATTTGGATATCTCATTTAAATTGGTACAACTATCAGCTAAATGGTAAACAAAAAAATTGTGACGAAACCGGAACCTGAGAAATTGTCTCATAGTACCACCATATATGGAAAAATATACAAAATTAGAACTCGAGTTTGAAATGTGACATCAGAGGTTGATGTTGTGATTATGAGTAGTAAGAGAGAGGCCTATGGCTCTGTTATGGGCTTCTCTCAGTCTGACGATGGTGATAATTATTAGAAAAATATATATTATATTCTCTAAAAATTAATATACTTTCCTAGATTCCCAATTTCTATAACAAATTCAAATACATCTATACTAATATTATAAAGCTGAAGAGTTTGTTTGTTTGGTTGAACGCGCTAATCTCAAGAACTACCGGTCCGATTTGAGAGTTTCTTTCAGTGTTAGATAGCTCATTTATCGAGGATGGCTATAGGCTACATATCATCACGTTAAAACCAATAGGAGCGGAGCACTAATGAAGAATGTCTCAAAATCGGGCTATTTTTAGAGCATCCACTGCGTGTCAGTGGCAGTATTATATGCGTTGCCATGGTTACATGATGTTATCGGAAATATTATTAGGGTTCATTTTGTGTTCCTGTTCAAAAGTTTATTCCAGGTTATTTTTAATTCCAATTTTTGATTATAAGTAGTACGTTGCTATCGCAAACATTTTTAAAGTCTATTTTGTGCTGCTATTCTAAAAGTTTAGTAGTAATAATATTCGTCCATCACAATACAGGCGAAGGAATTAATCCATACTGTCAATTCTGAAATTGTCAATATAGATAGTTCTTATGTATTCTCTATATATAAGCGCCAAATCTCCTATATAATATTTCGTACATTTTTATCTTCTTAATTTTCAAGACCCCAGAATACATGCTCCGTGGTATTATTTTTCATTTATTTCACTTCGCATAATAAACAAACCATATTACATAAAACGCCGCCAATTTAACACAATATAGAGTCATATAACACAAAATTATGAATAAAATATAAAATTACCTACATAACAGACTAGAATCCCGTCAAAAACTCCTCAAAAAGTTTATTCTACGTTAGTTTTGTTGCCAATTTTTTATTTGTGATATATTACGTATTATAAAAGTAAAGTGAGTGTAATTTATATTAAAATAAATTATTTTTGGTGAATACAATCTGTGATGCTACAAACATCAACATTTTTTTAACTCTGTCGATATGTCTGTTTTTTTATTTGTTCCGGGTAATCTCCGAAACGACTGGACCTATATGAATGTTTTTTTCTTCTTAGAAATGACTACGCTTAACAGCTTCAACGGACTACAAGTAATATTTGAACGGGAATTTTACGGGCAAATAACTAACTAATTAGCTGTTTTATTTTAAGCGAGCGAGTTCAGCAGACGATACCCGATATTATATCTATATAATAAAAGATTGAATACATATTGTTCGATAATGTATAGCTTAATATTTTCATTACTTTCTTATATAGTGTGAGTGAGCACTGAGAGTGATACATAGATAGTAGTTTAAAGTTCCAGCTATATGGCTTATGATAAATCCCATCCCATTCGATACACTATTAGTATTCACATATATAATGTAAATGTTACCTGTTACTGTAGATGATGTGTGTGTCATACTTACAAATATTTTTGAAAGAGTATTATTGTTATTTACACATGTAATAACAATTTTAAATTTATTTAATACATTCAAAAAACGCGTGCGGAGCCGCGGGTAACAGCTAGTTTATAATATATTTAATTTGTTTTATTTCTCCGTATTTTCATTTCAACACTTTCAACAATGCACATTTTGTTTTTTTTTTTTTTAATATTTCTTTAACTACTGTTCTTTTCACATATATGTGGATATTTTTCTTTCTAAACTTGTTGTTTTCGCAAAAGGATCATTTGGAATTAGCAACAGAAACGGAGAGGGGTTGATCGCAATTTGATACGATTCAGTACCCACTCCTTTGACGTGTTGCATGAGCGTAAAGTCAATCACCAAGAGTTGTTAGTCCTGATATAGCTATATACAAGTCAGAGCGAGAGTCGTGGTTATTTAAAAAAGATTTAGATGCAGGTAAGAGAAACGTTGTAATCAAAGTCCATTGAAAGTCTTTAAATTGGCAATCACATGCTTGACAAAATTATCGAACAATTTGATTGTAGTCTCCTTTTGCATCAAGCCCAAAAGATGTACGGAGTATGTACATGTACAGAGATTATCGTAGAGCATTGAGTGCCCTAGTCTCTTCATGCTAAACCTAGGACAATCTTGAAGCAAGTGTTCAAGTGTGGTTATTAGATTTATTTGTGTGTTGCCTGACATTGTACAAGCATACAACATAAATATATACACAGAAATTACTTACGATTCCTTTGTTATAATACAGATCAGGCTGACCCTTAGCGACAGGATCTAACCAGGCTTGTTTATAGGCACTCATACATAATTTCAAAGTGGCCGGATCTTGAGCAATAGTGAAGAATTGACACAGATATGCATTTCCTAAAACAATCCACGATACACCATCCTTTATGTCCTGTGCGACAGCCTCTTTAGCTAACTCCACACTTCTGAGTATCGCTGATGTTATTTCTGCAAAGTTCTTGTCCCCGCTTTCTTGTCTCAAAATTATTGATAAGCATCGCAAGGACAGTGGATTTCGTATCTATAACAATCATAAATAAAAAAAATACAGACATCTTAAGAGCATTGGTTAATGAAGTATTTGCATTAAGTCTTGACGCTGCTTAAGTATTTAATCATGAATTTCTGCGAAATAAATCTTTCAGGGATACAAAACATTTTATAATTAATATACATGATTCATAGAAACACAAAATTTATTGTAATACTAGCCTCTGCCCGCGACTTCGTTCGCGTGGAGTAGACACACTAACACCCAGCATTCTCAAAAGGAAAAAACATCCCGATTTTGAAACATTTTTCATCTGTGCTCCGCTCCTATTGATCTTAGCGTAATGATATATAGCCTATAACCATTCTCGATGAATGAACTATATAACATTGAAAGAATTATTCAAATCGGACCAGTAATTCCTGAGATTACCCCCTACAACGCAACAACATCACAAGGTATATATAATATGATATATTATATCATATTATATTATACATTATAATTATATATTATTATTATAATTATATATAGTATAGATAGTATAGATAGTATAGATTATCAAGACCTTATCGAGGGGCAGATATTACAATCATTTTTTTGCCTATGTTCCTTAAGGCCCTAGAAAGGTTTAAGATTAAGACGTAAGACAATCTCATAGACTCTCGAGTTGTTAATAAAGTCTACTCTTAAAACTTTAATATGAACAAAATCTTACATCACTGCAACAACATTACACATATCACCTCTATACACATGCACGCACACATGCTTACACATGAAAGTGGAAGGGTTTTTATTATTGTTTTTCCCTTATTGAACTGAAACAGTTTAGAAAAATTATCCAACAGAAAATACATATAAGATAGCGAGGCAGGCCGTGTAAACAGCCGTGCTCACCTCTCGAGATTTGAGAACTATATATGTCTATATCCCAAGCATATATATATTACAATAAGCATGTGAGTATATGTGATCGATACGGGAGGTGTATATAGCAGCACTTTCGCTTACCTGGTTGCTGGATGCGGCTGCCTGGTCCTCACCATTTGATGAATCACCAGTATTGCAATAATGTTGGTGGCCACCAGATCGTTCACACACGTCACTTAACACGTAAGTTTATAATGCGGTAATAGTTTTTAATTATTTTCATATAATAATACAATATTTATTAATAGTATTTTAATTGTGCATAATTAATGCGCACGCGGGGCAAGCGGGTCGGGTATTTTTGCAACAGTATCGCGAAGAGTGCCGTACACTTATGTCAAAGGACAAAGTCGCCCCCCGTATCGATACAACGTAATATTTTTGAACTAGATGGCGGGACATCCGCCTCACTATAAAAGTTGTTGAGGTATGTATGCTTGGTACACATATATGTTTCAATATATAAGTATGAATATGTAGCTAAGCTTAGATTAGCCCAGATAGGTCGTGAATTGCATGAATCGGGCAACAGCCCAAGCCGAGGTGCCCCGAACACCCATGAGCTAGTTGTCAAAATACAATCGGTTCCGTGCCTTAAGCGCTCGCCTTAGTAGTCTGGTGAAGCTGTTAAGATCTTGAAAATTAACTTTTAATTAGTTCAACAGCATAGTCAGTTCGAAAAAAAAAATGAAGTAAAAATCACTTACATGCTTAAGTGCGCCTTCAAAACTAGCTTTAGCCTCTTTGATATTTAAATTCTTCCAGTAACTCTCACCAAGCTCATTCCATGCATCAACTAAGTGTGGATTCAGTTTAACAGCTTTGCTGAGACAAGTCGTGGCTCGGGCGTCGTATCCTGCACTTACGTTATAACATCTCCCTTTTATGTACAGGAACTGAGCACGACGGGACAATGGTATTTGAGTAACTGTAATTTTGAGTGAACAACAAAATAACAATAATACATGACTATTAATCCCAAGTAATGTCATAAATGCAAATTAAGTTTGTGTGTTGCCTTTTCTTGATTCAACTATCTAACTGATCATTATCAAATTTTGCATACATATTGCCACAGTTTCAGAAAAAGAAATATATGGTACTTTTCTTTGAGAATAGTAGACAATTCTGAAGGCAAAGACTAAACTTATAATGAACATAAGTGATGCCACACCTAAAGGCAATCAGGAAGTATTTCTAATGATTGTAACATTTGTAGCATGTCTTAATAAAAAAATAAAACTAAAATGAATAGAATTCTCTATCACTATACAATATTGAATGTCAAAGCATTAAAACATTCCATAGATTTCTATACATTTTCATTACAAAATCAACCAAAATACAATTTTTTAATACAGATTAAAATTTGGCATAAAATATTCCCATCTCGGTACAAGCTCTAATACTCAAAACCCTAAAATTCCTGGCTGGGCCGCAAAAGGAGGATACGAATAACATAACAAAGTAAGACCATTATAGGTAACATCAAAGTTGAGTTGCATACACAAAGCATACCAGAACAAGATGCCTTATTTTAATACATTCTTTCTAACAGATCTTTTGAGGTTTCTCAACCAAAGTATCAGATAAAAACAGCTAAGTTCCAGATCAGGCCTCCCTCGGCAGCGGCTCAAGCCTAGGTCCGATCCCTCGGTGGGGAACCCTTGAGTGTGTTGCTTGCGCGATACAGTGACACAAAATTTTACATCGCTGCTGCAACACTACACTATCACCTCCACACATGTGCACGCTTACACAAAAAAGTGGAAGGGTTTTATTTTTTCCCTTATCGAATTGTTGAGATATGTATGCTTGGTACACATATATGTTTCAACAACTCATACATATATGAATAGTTAGCTAAGCTCAGATAGTTCGTGTGTTGCATGTAACAGGCAACAGCGTTTTAAGCCGAGGTGTGCCATGCACCCTCGAGCTAGTTGCCCATATAAAATCGGCTGAGTGCCTTAAGCGCTCGCCTTAGTAGTCTGGTGAAGCTGTAAAAGCCTTGCAAGGCCAATAGTGTAGTCAGTTCGAAAAAATAAATAAAAACAGATAACAGAATATTTTTATAGAATTTGAAAAGTGAAATTAATCTTACCATCTATAGCATCAATTTTATCAAGCAGTTCTTGTTTCTTCTTCTCTACACATTTACCCTTTTCATTTGCCAGTTCAATGTCATGGTTTTCAAAGAACAAATCTCTGTATGAATATAGCTCTTGAACATCTTTCTATAAAGAAATATATCAATATCAAATTTCGAGCAAACCATCAAAGACTCTTTGTATCTTAACTCTGCCCTCCCAAAACATTCTTAATAATTTAATGTATGTACGAAATAACCTTGATAAGCTGGATTTTGTAAAAGGCCGGCATAGTTTAAATACTAGGAACTGTAGCAAACTGGTTGTCCCATGTTTTAGACTAAGTAAAACGAGTAATAGTTATTTGGGAAATAGTGTACGGCAAAGTTCCAAAGGATATTACCGATTTGCCAGATTGTGAATTTAAGCACCATGTCAAGCTGGTTTTGGTCTCAAAAGGCAATGATAGAGTGGATCAGTATGTGAAGGATAGTGATATCTGGAATTGACTCATCTCTGTGCATCCATTAAAAATGTTTCTGACATGTATGTAATATATTACAAATATTATATATATATTTGTTAAAAAAATAACCCAGATCAGTTTCTTGCCGGTTCTTCTAGATGACTGGGTTGTTTTTCGAACCGGTGGTGGTTTTGATGTTCATAAATGCCTTCTTAAGGCCTAAATTGAATAGTGATTTTGCTTTTGATGTGTCACAGCATACGGACTGCTAAACTACCTGAGTGAAGTAAGTAACTATAAAGTTCTTATAAATTACAGCAAAATTATAAATTTCTATCGGTAATAGTAAGACCCTACCATTGCTCCAAGGGTTTGCAGGCAAAATAGGTGCAGGTTTTAGAATTGATGATAGCATAGATGTTATTGTATTCGGAACGATGTCATTCAATGTAGATTCGAATTCGTGCAACTGAGCCAGAATTTTCATTGAAGACATCATAATGAAACCGTAACATGGTGCTAGGGTTTTTTAATCTATCTGGTTAGCTAGTGTCTAGCACTTGTTGATGTGTTTTGGTAGCTGTAATTAAGAGCCAATGCTCCTCTAGATTTTGCTTATTTATCATTATAGATCCCCATTTAACATATGATCCGAGCCACGAGTCGCAGTGAGTGAGCTCACGCATTCTAACTGTAGTACTGTAGTTGTAACCAGTTGTAGTTGTGCCATTTCTGAACAATCATTGCTAACTTTTATATTAACAATTTGGTGATTTTTAAGTTAAAACAAAACAGTTTGTTCTATGTCCATAGTTAAGTAGAGCAAGAAATTATTCCTGGAAAAGTGTAACTTTTGTGGAATAAATAAATATTAAGTATATAAAAATCTTGTAACTGAACTAAAAAATTATAGCAATTGTGCATAAAAAAAGGTTGAGTTTTCGACTAATTAGATAACAGCTTGTATGAATCTATGTATATCTATGCAATAAGGAATAAATTATTTATGAAAGAGCATAATTATTGAGAAAAATATATATTTACAATAAAGTTCTGTCCTAACATTTTTTATTAAATAATTCACATTTAAGGTCATAGTGATTAAAGGAAGGAATTTGATGTATTTGCAATAGTAACCTAAATAGAGGGCTATTGTTCTATTAACGTATCTCAGTCGGATTTGGTCAAACTAGTTTGCTTGCTCTCTACGCTCGCAAGCCCTTCTTATGTGTTGAGGCTTTATAATCATACAAATAATTTATATTGTATCCTTTTCTATCATTGGGACAGTTGAATTATGGATCAAATATAGTACAAATAAAACAAAAAAATACAAGATCCAGAAAACATTCAGTTTGTCATACAAATAATTTATATTTGATTTTTTGTTTCTGTTTAGCTAAAAACAATAATAAATATGTACAAAACAACAAAAGTATAGAATGACAATCCTTAAAAATCACCTTCTGTTGCCCCATAACTTCAAACACAAAATACGCGTTTCCACAGGTGTCCTTTAAAAGGGGAACCGACCCCTATCCTAAATCCGAATTTCTAACGTCAAGCCCATATATCGATGGAAGAAAGCAATGCAACTTGAAAAACCCAACTTTATACCAGA
The DNA here is from genome assembly GCA_014332785.1 of Antheraea mylitta. NCBI lineage: Eukaryota > Metazoa > Arthropoda > Insecta > Lepidoptera > Saturniidae > Antheraea > Antheraea mylitta. The sequence goes on from JACEII010000016.1 coordinate 1,839,659, forward strand.
GTCAAAAAACTATTTCAAATATTCAATTATTTTTATTTGTGGTACCAAAAGTAGGTAAAAATCGAAAGTGTTATTGGTGAAAAATTTAATAGTAGAAAAGCAAGACCCCCAACATTTGGAATGGTATTTTTTTAACAAGAATATGGTAAAAAGTGTCCTAGCCTAAAATGGAAGTTACGACATTTTCGCTTTCTCCCATCAGCTGCAGCATAGTCCAGTGAAGCTGTTAAGACCTTGGTAGGTCAATAGCATATTCAGTTTGTGAAAAAAAAGTCAGCTGCATTAACGAGTTAGTCCTGTGTATCCTATTTAGAAAATTAACAAAATCACATCTCGAAATATTATTCATAGATTTGAAAAAGTAATTCATATTTGTATATCTCATTTACAATTAAATATATTTCTGCCTTCTTATGTTCAATTTTGGTTTAAAACTGTAATTTTACACCATTTTTAATAAGAATTTACGTAAATAAACAGGTATTCTTATTTCTAAAGCGACAAATAATAGTTTTTTGTTACATATTTGCGAGCATTTACCGAAAAGCCTTCTATTATTTCTTCAACATTTTCCAAGACATCTGTTTCAACATCGGAGTCAGCTGACATATTTTACGAATTTATTCTTACTTCTTTATAAGAACTTAATTCCAGTGTGAAGATTTATTTTTACAAACACAAATATCTGCGAAATATATTTCTTTTCTGCTACTCGAACTGTCAACTAAATGAGATGACACTGTCAAGTACTCTTGCCGTTTTAGCGACTTTGTCGCTAGATCTAGTGGATTTTGGACATGTATAGCGACTTTTTTTATCAATCTAGCGACTTAAAAAATTTTGGGGCGTGTTCAATGTTTTTTTATCATTATAAAATCAAACACGGACTTTGCAACCGAAACTTTTAATGTCCACTTTTGTCGAGGAAAATTTTGTATCTCTTATGACAACGAAAATTGCCGCTGTTTTTTAATAAAGGCCAAAGACAATTTTCTATGGCCAGCACGCTACAAAATATTAGCGACTTCTAGCGACTTATTGAATATTGAAAATATTTAGGTATTTTAGTACTAATTTAATTCTAATTACTGGTAACAACATGAATTGCTGATGTTGTTTTTGGAATATCCCACCAGAATGACGTTCGATCTCGGGGTCGACCAGAAAGAAAACAGCAAGAAGAGTTATAACGTGACTAAAAGTTGTTATAACTAATCCAACTAAAGCCTTTTGTTCGTTTTATGACAGTGGAATATTCGCAATATAGTATTTCACCATATTTTTTACCATGAAAAACTAGAAAAGTATTGAGTATGATGGTGGATGGATATACGAGAAGAGGAAGACTGCAAAATGTGTGGATAGATTGTGTGAAAAATGATATGTGCGTAAAAGTCGTGAATACTTATATGACATGATAGGAAAGAGTGGAAAAAGAAAACATATTGTGCCGACCCTACTTAGGTGGAATAAGAGTAATGATGATAATGATGATGATTTTTTACCATGAAATATTATTAAACATCTAGCGAATTTTTTAATTATGTATCTTTCAAAAACTAGCGACTTTTTAAATGACGTCTGGAGATTTTTTATTTCTTAAACGGCAACACTGCTGTCAAGTGTCAAGTATTAATTAGTAATTATATTCATCCAATAGGAAAGGCGAAGGAATTAATCCATACTACCAATTCTGAAATTGTCAGTATATGTAGTTCTTATATATTCTTAAGTGAGTTTTATTCTATGTTCAAGTTAATATAAAGGCGTACGCACCAAATCTTCTATATAATATTTCGTAAATTTTTAACCATCTCTTTATCTTAATTTTCAAGTCGTTTCTTTTGCCAATTCTGATGTGGCCAATACGGATAGTTTTTACGTATTCATTAGTTTGTTTTCTTCTATGTCCAAGTTAATGTAAAGGCACAAGCGCCAAATCTTCTATATAATATTTCAGACATTTTTTATCTTCTTAATTTTCGAATAATCATTAAAAAAATGTTTGGATATCTCCAAGTGCCAAGTTGATAAAGTTATAATTAGTTTTAAAATTATCAGGATAAATTAGGAGATCGATATTCAAGTAAAATGTCGTGTAAAATAACCGTATTTCAATGTTATAACAAGATGGTGGTACTCTTGTTACAACTTTCCTGGGAATTTTTCTGGCATCTCAGAATTCATGGTCCGTGGTATTATTTTTCATTCACTTCACTTATGCACATTAAACTAACCATATTACATAAAACACCACCAACTTTCACGATATAGAATCAAGTAACACAAGATTATGAACAAAATATAAAATTTACTATATGGCAGACTGAAATCTCGCCATAAACTCTGTCAAGTGCCAACTGTCAAAGAATTTTTTTTTCTTTCGGTATGGACTCTAACTATATAGGTAATTTCGTCAATGTCAAGTCACAAGTGTGTCAAATACATGCTTTAAACTTAATGCCAAACAAATAATTAATATAACAACGTAGAATAATCTAAAATATCAACATGTCAACATAGATCAAAAGGGATAGGCACTGTGTTGTGAGTGCAAAGTCAAAGCATCAAAATATTGAAAGTGTCCACCAAAATGCATTAAATTATATTGACGCTACAATAGCAACAGAACTCATTATTGTTCAATTATTTCGACAAGTTTTATAAAATTAAACACTCATAAATTACTAAACGCATTATTTAAATTTCACAAAAATTCTATCACCTCAACCTTTCTTACAATACTTATTTTAGGTTATGTTTACAAGATTATTTTGGACTATTCATAGTCCTTGCCTGTGTTAGTGCCATTTTGAAAGGTCTTGGAACTATCATTAAGTGCTTAGAGTTCTATGTTTCTCTTTACCTTCGATATAAATGTCAAAAAAGAGTTAGTTATGCCAGTGCTAAAAAGACAAAATTATCACAATTAAATATCAAAATAACACTAATGCAAAAATAATCTACCAAATTTTCCAATAATAACTTTATTTCGTATAATATAATTACTTTAAAAATATCCTCTAGAAACTAAATACAACAAGAAGGGGTAGAATGCAATTTTACATTTTCATAAATGCTCAAAAACCTACGTGTAACTAAAAAAGTGTGACTAATATTTAAGATTGGAAAATCTACAAATTTCTTTTATGTGTAAAACTAAATTCACTCATTACAAAAACTGCTAATCTTGATTTGAACAAGTGGAAAAAATAAATTAAATAATACAAATAATAATTTAACGTGTCGATATGCTCCTAAAATAAACTAAACTTATTATATAAATATTTTCAACAATTAAACGGATAATCATCTTCATCTTCTTCTCTAATGGATGGTAGTAGAACATCAGTGGGTACCCTACTATTACTTTCTGCAGATTTAGTCTGTCTGGATGAAGAGTCTTGTGCTACTATCAGTAGTGATGAGTCAGTTTCTTCGCCAAGACGAAAGCGTATCCGTTCTTCGTCTAAACACACGACCTGTATAATGTCTTCTGCACAACAGCTGACGTTTGATATACAAGCCGTAAGACTGTGTTGTAACGTTCTATGAATTAAGAAACTTTATTGAAAAGTATTTAATTTATCTTTTTTTTTTTTAACTTTCAAATATCTTATAATATTAATACACATATTTGTATTTTATCAATTACTGTAATATGTATAAAGACAATTGTAAATACCTTATCCTCTCATAATTGTTCCTCAAATGCTTGCAAAAACATTTAAGTCTTCCAAGTTCATCTCTTAGTTTTCTATCGACATTGTCTCTCGTATGTTCGCTTGGTGGTTTAAAGCCGCGGTCAGCAAGTCTAGCTTCAATAATACGTTCTTGTTCCATGGTTTTTAAAATATTTTGTTCTATTGCTGTTAACTCTTCGTCGAGTGCCTTGTAGTCTTTGACAGCCTGTATAGTAATAATTAATGACCTTCAAATGTATGTACTTTCATAACCTTCTTACAATTTGCAGTACCTTAATAAACGTGTATGCGTGCTGACTCTCTACTCGCTAGAGTTAGGAAGCCCCTTTGACACACAATCGAGACGTGATTATATCAGATAAAATTAAGCTAGACCAAGACGAGACCAGTATGTATATATATTGACTCGTTTTAGGACTCAACACGTAAGTATGTACAGCCGCCATTAAACTTTAGACAGTAGCAAAAAATCATAAATTTTGGTTTATATTGGAATGTTTAAAATAGTTAAAGCATTGTCGGCTTGTCTGGCTATTTATCTCGTTCTTTCAATAATGAATTACATTAACAAAGAATAATTCTAAAATAGATTAGAAGAACTACTCTGTAATTATTAAGGTCATCGACTTTAAGTACCTCATCTTTTTGCCAGTTTAAATCTTGTAGTTTTAACTTATTCGCATGTAGGCGTCTTCTTAATGCAGAATCAACTCTAGCTGCATAAGCCTGTGCTGCTATGGACAAATGTACCCTTGCTCCACGAACCTAACAAACTTAATGATTAATTATTGTGATAATTATCAACAAAAAATCTACGTGCAAGAGAACAGCAAATAATCACGATCAGTATCTTTCTTCCATATATATATTAGTGGTAAAAATCAAGGAATAAAAATATTTCAAATTTTTAGTGATTATTGGAATGGCTCTATCTTCGTTAAAAGTGGTCATATCAGTGTAAAAAAAGGAATTCGAAGCTTGTAGTTTCTCGTTTTGAGAAGAAACAATTTTAAAAGCAATGTATATCTTTTTGCAAATCCTTATTACGATCATATCTCGTTGAGATATTCCGATAGTCAGGTCAGAGTCAGTGTCAGAGTCCGCTCTGGATGAAAAAGAATAATTTTGTCTTTGACCATCGATATCTTAACAACCAATGATTTCGTAACGAATTATGATGGATTTTGGAAACCATATACTTTGAGGCTAATTCACATCAAAATTACTGAGCGCATTTATATAGTCCTATGACCATTTGATGCGGAATTTGTGGTAAATGCTTCTAGGCTACTTATTTTTTGGATTTAATTGATCCTTTGCCATTTTTTTAAAGCCCAATGAAGCAATCCGGAATTAGCTACTATTGCTATATACAATTCTTTGACATCGCAAGCATTTGATCCTGCATATTGTTTACAAGTTGCGATTTTAAGGAATGATCTATTTATTTATTTTTCATTAACATACTTATTGTTTGGATTTCAATATTGATTTAAATGCAAATGCTGATAAAATACTTTATCGGCATAACATGTTTTTCTTTTCTACTCTACCCTGTCACATGAATCATCTTCTCAGATAATAAGATACTTCGTCGTATTCTAATTTAGTTTCTTCATTATCTATAATTTAAATCGTACCTGTCGAAGTTTGGTAAGGAATATACTGACCTGTTGCCTAATAATAATTGCATTACTGAGAGCTCGAATTCCGGCTCTCTTTAGTTTTTCACATCTGTTCTCCCAGCGCACAAGTGGTGATGCTCTGTAATATCCATTACACGTTTTTAATAGAATTTATATTCATGATCCAACACATATTAGAAATAATATCATTTAAGGGATTGTAAATTATTGAGAAGGGTCTGCACATTACGCATACGTCAAAACGTTTTCTTTGAAATCCATTCAAAACCGAGATTTATGTTTCATGTAGTTAGCTTTTCATTTTATTTGCTTATTTTTAGAAGCTTTCATTTCACCGAGCATGTCGGCACTTTTGTTCCCAAATCCTTTTAGCTTCATCAGAAGAGTTGATGATGAGGTATCATTACTAAATCATACAACATCTTAGCTTCACGCAAACAGGGTTCAGCCAAAGTGCTGTTACAAATATTAATGTTCTGGCATCTTCTTCTCACACTACACATCAAGAACTCTCTTTTGGTAATATTCTTAGCACACTCCATCATCAAATCCTCATCCTCAAATCAACATCCTCAAATTTACTGGATACATCACAGTTAGAAGATTCCACTTTCCTCATTAAGTACGCAAAACTTTTCAATCGATAGAGCCTAGAACGAATGTAGTTGCGTCTATCTGATTACTTAAAATAGTTAACAATTGCGTGTTCAATTAATAAATAAGTTTTTTTTCTGGAACCGTTACCACCGCTGTTAGCCTCAGAGACCTTTATAATTTCACAGTGACTAGTATTTGAGCACGATGACAATCTGCTAATATACTCACAGCAACTAGTACAACGTATTATGGTAATAAATCTATAATGATTCTATAATATTTTATCTATTCGATCAAATAAGAACTTTATCAATTAAATACAAAGTAAAACAAACCTTTTCCTTTTCTTCTTAACATCTCCACTTCTTTCTGAATTCGGATCAGCATTATTACAAGATTCGTCTATAATAAGGGCTCGTTGCTTATTAAGAATGTCATTTTCGATTCCTTTATTAGTTTTTGTTAGTACTTTTATCTGCTTATTTAAATCTGGTATCATCCTTTCAAATTTTTTCTTTTGTTCACGTAAAAAGTTCACCTCCTACAAAAGATTTTTAGACGGGAGATAGGTTATGTTGGCATTGTGGAACTGTTTAAAACAATCACAGACGTTATTTTAATTAGAGATCTTTAAAAATGAATATTCTTGCTAGTTGAAAGATATAAATGCTCTGTCGACAGTATATTTTTTCTCAATAAAAAGTACCCTTCTTCTATATTTCTGTTTTATATCCTTAACAACGAATATGCAAAATTTCATGATGATCGCTTGAGTTGTTAAGACCTCAAAATGTGACAAACAAACTTACATTCACATTTATAATATTAGTTGGGTTAGAATACCTGGATGATAGCATCTTCAACACTATCGCAAAAAAGGAGTGACAATTTCAGGTTTGCTCCCTTCACGGAAATGTCCTTCTATATCACCCTTTAATTTATTGTACAACTACGCGTAAATATGACAAAGAAACTTTCATTCACGTTTATAATATTAGTCGGTGTTAGAATACCTGGATGATAGCATCTTCAATACTATCGGACAAAGGAGTAAGTGCTCCAGGTCTACTTTTTTCACAGGAATATCCTTCTATATCCGAACTCTTTGTAAAACTACGAGTAAATGTAACGAACTAACTTATATTCACATTTATAATATTAGTCAGGACTAGAATAATTGGATGATAGCATCTTCAATACTATGGAAAAAGGAATAAGAGCTCCAGGTCTGCTTTCTTCACGGGAATGTCCGTCTATCTCACCTTGAATTCTTTGTATAACTACGCGTAAATGTGACAAAGGAACTTACATTCGCATTTATAATATTAGTCAAGATTAGAATACCTGGATTATAGCATCTTCAACACTATCAGACAAAGGAGTAAGAACTCCAGGTCTGCTACCTTCACAGGAGTGTCCTTCTATCTCACTCTGAATTCTCTGTACCACCACGCGTAAAGCGTCATGCTCATGATGCAAAGTGGCTATAGCTTCCTCCAAACGTTTATTTAAATCTACAAGTACCCAACGCCATGAAGCTATGTCTGACATCCTATACATAGTAAAATATATAATTGTGACAACTTTAAAAGCTGAATGTATCTATGTTAGCACAATATAATCTTATTATTGTATACTAGCCACTGCCCGCGACTTTGTCCACATAGAATAGTTACTTTGGGCTAACGCTAACACGCAGCGGAAACTGTCAAGAGGAAAAAATCCCGACTATGAAACACTTTTCATTGGCACTCCGCTCCTATTGGCCTTAGCGTGATCATATATAGCCTATAACCAACCTCGATAAATGATCTATATAACATTAAAATAATGTTTCAAATCGGATCAGTGCTTCCTGAGATTACCTCCTACAGCATCACTAACTCATAAACACACAAACTCACAACATCACAGACTCTTTATAATTTTATTTTTTTTATACTACGTCGATAGCAAACAAGCATGCAGGCCGCCTGATGTAAAGCGGTCACCGCAGCCTATGGACGCTTGTAACATCAGACATGTGACATGTAGTCCCCAGGAAAAACTTCAGCCGGAAGCTCATTCTACAATCGAATCGTTCGTGGAAGGAAACCCCTTTGGAACCGGACTGTCTGAGACCATTTCGGTTCCAATGTGTGGGGATGAATTCCCTACTGATGACGAACGGTGCGTTGCTGGAAAGCAGCTACAGGCATAATGTTAAACAATTCCTCGGAACACAACCCATTACACAAACTATAAATATATTATAATAAATAATATTAGTATAGAGTATATATTTATAACCAGACCCAAAATATCTTGGTATTCAGAAGTTATTTCTTTGAAGAAGTCTGTGATAATTTTACGAATAGTTTTTATAAAGTTATTGGGCTATAAAATTTTGTTATAATTCTTATAGTGGATTGATGTTGTGATAAAATGATTACCTCTCTTTTAAACTTTGTTTAAATAAATATTCATTGCTTTCATGGGCGAAATTGTTCAACATAACCAGCTCTTGGGTATTATTTATTTGTTCCACAACCTTTGCGTTTAGTTTGTCATTTAAAGACCTTAGGTTTTCTACATCGCATGCATATCCTACAAACATACCGGTGGCAGACATATATATTTGTTTTTGTGTAAATAATCGTATAAAATATAATTCAGAAATAAAAATGCTTGTCAATTTGAGGTTATGTTTTTACTCACTTATTGACCAATGAATTCCACGCAGTACTAGAAGCGCTAGTTGCGATGAATTACTAGGAATAATATTACAATGTTAACCTAAATTACATTAAATTTTAATATATCTAGGTTTCGTAATAAACTAAGTTACGAATTTGTTAACCTTGAGATAAAACTAAGAAAATATTCAATTTAATCTTAGTGTGAAAGTGAATTAAAAGTTCAATAACCTGATTTGAATTTGAATTTACTATTATTTTTAAATCAACTGATTTATTTAAAATAACCAAATTTTTGGGCTATAAAAATAATGTTCAGTATAATTGATTTTATAAAATAGAGGAAAGCTGACTTAAACCAATCAAGGCCTCATATTTTTTGTTCTGGTAATTAAATTAGTAATATATGTATAAGGTGAATCAAAATGATCTATTAAAGTTGCATATCTTTAAAATATTGAGAGAAAAGTCCAGTTTACAACAAGACTATCATCAATGGATAAACCCCAGTAAGAATAATTATTTTTTACATATTATTAAAAAAATGTGGGTTATGTTTGAATCTGTTTTGCGAAAACCACAGTGTAGGTACATATTGCACTTCTGCGAAGTTACGACGCGACGGCTCTCTAATTGTAAGTATACAGACACTTTATTAATCAATTATTTTTCTTTTGTTTATAGCAAAGTACTAGTACTAGTAAAGGTATTATTGTTCTTAATTACTGTACATCACGAATTTTCAGCAAAGATCTAAAAAATCGAGTCATTTTTCTGAATTGCTTATCTAGTGAATATATACCGTCATTGCCGTCATCAATTATTGACATTACAAAAAGTTTTTATATGTTGAATGAGGATATATGTAAAAAGTTTTGTGTGAATTTTACTAAAATTTCTGTGTTCGTGGAAAATTCAAGTTAAGAATTGCTATTGAAATAAATAATTGTAGATTAATTTATATTATAAGAAATGTATTTGGATACTTTACTTTACTCTTTACAATACCCTTTACAATGAATTTATAATATAAAATATATCGTACGATATTGAAAAAGCATTATTAAAACAAATTAATATTTAAAAAGATAATTTTATAACTTTGTTCAAATGCGTTAAGAACCTTTATTGAACTTTTTATTCAATATGTGTAGCGGCCATTTTGAAATTCGCCATTATGTTTTTATGTTATCTTGCAAAATTGAAAAGCTATAGGTCTAATGAAACTGGTAACGAAACCGACTACGCTTGCAAGATTTGAATTAAACTAATGAAAACATTGGAAGCTAAATAAACACTGGTAATAAAAACACCTTAAATTTGAGATTTAAGCGACTCGAGCACAACTATTGAAAATATAAATATTAAATTAGCTGTATAGGAATTTATGTTTACTCCGTTTACATTTCGATTTGTTAACAGTATAATTTTAATTGGGGGTGTCATGGCGTTGACCGTAGGTCTCTTGAAGAACCGCATAAGCTGGACATAGTAACACAAAGTAGACAAGTTCTGCTACGCTGATGATACTAAAGCCAAGGAACAGGCTGAGCAGACCACCAATTGCACCTGTAAATACAATTTAATATAGAAAAATCAAGAGCCTAATAAAAAATGTTCGTGGAGGTTCCACTACCAGGGGCCTAACCAAGTTGCTTATCGACAATCACTAACGCAAATAGAAAACGGAAAAATGTATGGAGATGACATATATGAACGCTATGTCACGTGCTAATTCATTCATCTTATATCAAGTGATTGTTGATAAGCAACTTGGTTAGACCCTCAGTTGTCGCTATGCAAATAAAGCGAATATCAATTAGACTCAATTTACAGGGGAGTGAAAATTTTGTTTTTTACTGCATTATCTTGTATTTATTTCCTTGCTGTAATGAATGATTTGCAGACTTATAGATACACAGAGGACTATGGTTTATAATATGTAATGATAATTTGTTATTTACAAAGATTTCATTAATGTAGTATTACTTCTTGTCAAAAAAACATTAATGACTGAATATCTTAGAATATATCTGTAATTTAAAATAGACGAAAATAAAAGTTATTTATTTGAAGATTCTTAAGTCGTTTCCATGAGCTCCAAAAAATTTTTTTTTCTCGAACTGACTACGCTATTGACCTAGCAAGGTTTTAACAGCTTCATCGAACTACTAAGGCGAGCGCTTAAGGCACTCAGTCGATTTTATCTGGTGGACCGCTCCAAAAATAGATTTTAATTGTCTTAATACTTATGATGCCATATTAGTACATTGCATCCAAGCGAAGCCGGGATAGATTGCCAGTTAATTATAGAGAGTTCAGGAATTAATTCCTACTTACCAGCGAAATAGTAATCGTCATATTGGGCATGACGGTGCTGCCCAAGGAAGAAATCTTCATAGAAATGAATGTTGACCTGAGTTACTTCTCCTCTGTATACATGAGAAATATAAAATAATGCTTATAAAAACGGTGGTTTCTTAAAACGTTAGTAACTTTGTATTATACTGGCTTCATTCTATTCATCGTAATTCGTTTTTAATAAGGTTTTAATTAGTTTCGTGGTGGTAGAGCGACGTTGAAGCTATTGCTGACTTCAGCATGAATGGGTCAACTCGCCCGGGGTAGCACCACCCTCTCAGAGAAAACCGACGTGAAGTAACAGTGCTTACATTGTTGCATTATGTTTGGTTAGTGAGAGCGCCAGAGGCTCACCAACCTTCACCACCCCTCTCCTCCCGCCCTCTTTCCCCATTCCTCCCAAACACAGGCTGGCAACGCACTTGCGACTCCCCTGGTGTTGGTAGTGTCTATCGACGGCGGTGATCACTTAATCACCGTCCATTCATGCTAAAACCAGTAATAGCTTCAGCATGGCTCTACCACCTACCACTATCTAAGAAATTGTTACCGTTCTTAGCGAGCATGAATCAAGGTATGACAAATTTGTCACATCTTCTAGTATATAAATAATGCCAGTCTTTTAAAACGCGACGATTAAGCGACGGATACATACTGTTTTGGTCTCCCCCACTGTGGCGATGAATCCCGTTTCCCGATATCTCCGAGCTCTGATGTCAGGTCTGAGTAAAACACTTGACTGGAGTATAATATATCGTTGCAGGACGGATGACAGGATTTAGATTCTTCTCGTGGTTCCATCTGTTCTTCGCTCTCTTCATAGTAAGCGTATATTAGCTGTTCCTCGACTTTAGCTAAAATATTTGGGTAGTTATTTATTTTTACGAACAATTTTATGATATGTTTATATATATTTTTAATTACCGTTGACTATATTGATGCATTCGAAATCAACGCTCGTTGAGCAAATTGGCTCCCACGTATGTTTTCCTAAAAAAATATAAGGTTATTTAGTAGGTTTGATTTTTTTTTTATTCAAAATTTACAGATACATAGGGCAAAAGTCAGAACTGCGGTGTCAAACAAATTACATTACAAGTTTCTTCCGATCATTTCAATGTTCTAACAAGATGGTGGCTGTTTTGTTAGAATTTTCTAAAGAGTTTTTATAGTATCTCAAAATTCTCGCTCCGCGGTATTATGTTCCGTCCACTTTACTTTTGCACAATAACCAAACTATATTACGTAAAACACCACCAATATTACTAAATATATAGCCGAATAACTCAAGATTATAAATCTATACTAATATTATAAAGCTGGAGAAGAAATAGTATTCAGATAGTGAAAGATTGCAAGGTTCTGCCTGGAGAGATATTAGCTACTCAACATCGTTTATTAGTTTTAGATTTAAAAATAAAATTAAAAATAACCACAAACAGTCGATTCCCCCACCCAGAATTAAATGGTATCTAATAAAGAAAGATGAGTATGCGAAAGAATTTAGGACAAAAATTGTTAATAAAATGATAGAAATGGAATATATGGCAGCAAAAACTGTTAATGAGTGTTGGAATGAAATGGCAACATGTATAAGGACCGTAGCAAAGGATGATGTAGAATGTAAAAGGAATGCAAAAAGAGCAGTTGCTATTGCCAGAGCTAAAGTTCAAGATGATTTGTACAAATCTCTAGAATACAATCAAATTTAGGTATTGTAAAAGAAATAACTGAGGATGAAGTAAGAAGAGCTGTGAATGGTATGAAAAACGGAAAGCCTTTGGGCCAGATGGCATACCTATTGAAGTATGGAAGTTTTTAAAAGTAGATGGATGGGTGTGGCTGACGTTATTTTTCAATAAGATGTTACTAGAGGAAGCGATCCCACATGAATGGTGCAATAGTGTAATAGTGCCTATTTTTAAGAATAAGGGTGATGTGCAGGACTGTAACAGTTATCGAGGAATAAAGCTCATGTCACATAGTATGAAGGTTTGGGAAAGAGTGATAGCGAGACGAACAAGAGATGAGACTGAAGTGACTCAAAATCAATTTGGGTTTATGTCTGCACTTCGGCAACTGTGCGAAAAATACAGACGAGTACATAAGAATTTACATATGGTATTTGTTGATCTGGAGAAAGCATAAAATCGAGTACCGCGTGATGTTCTGTGGTGAGCTCTAAAAAAGAAAAGAGTGCCTGGGAAGTATATACAACTTATTCCTTGTATGTACAGTCATGCCAAAACACATGTTAGGTCAGCGGCTGGAGTTACCGATAATTTCAATGTGGCCGTAGGCTTGCACCAGGGTTCAGCTTTAAGCCCTTATTTATTCCTTCTTGTTATGGATGCGTTAACATCAGACATATAGGAGGAGACACCTTGGTGTATGCTGTTTGCTGATGATATTGTTCTTATCGGAGAAGATGCTGCAGAGGTCCAGAGCAGGCTGGAAAAATGGCAAGAAAGACTGGAGAATGTTGGTTTGAAAATTAGTAGAACAAAAACTGAACATTTGTTTTGCGATTTTGGTGGTACATCTAGTTTTTCTCCTATAGCCTTAAATGGGGTATCGTTACCAGCCTGCTCCAATTTTCGGTATCTCGGTTTATTGATACAAAACGACGGTGGCATTGATAAGGACGTGAGGAATAGGATAAATGTAGGATGGATGAAATGGCGAAATGTGTCTGGGGTAGCTTGTGATCCACGAATGCCTTTGAAACTTAAGGATAAGGTTTATAAAACTATGATAAGACCGGTCATGCTGTATGCATCTGAGTGCTGGGCTACGAAAAAGACTGATGAGAGAAAATTACATGCGGCAGAATCGGTTAGCATGTTATGGGCATGTCATGAGGAGAGATGAAACCCATGTAACTAGAAAAGTGTTGAGTATGATAGTGGACGGATATACGAGTAGAGGAAGACCGAAGAAGGTATGGATAAATTGTGTCAAAAACGATATGTCTGTAAAAGGTGTGAATACTGAGACGACATCTGACAGGAGAAAATGGAAAAAGAAAACATGTTGTGCCGACCCTACTTAAGTGGGATAAGGGTAATGATGATGATGATGATTATAAAGCTGAAGAGTTTGTTTGTTTAGTTGAATGCGTTAATCTCAGGAACTACTGGTCCGATTTAAAAAATTCAGTGTTAGATAGCTCATTTATTGAGGAAGACTTAGCAAATATATCACGATGAGACCAGTAGAATTGGAGTACTAATAAAGAATGTTTCAGAATCGTCTTTTTTTTCTTTTGAGAGCTTTCACTGCGAGTTAGCGTTAACCCAAAGTAACTATTCCACGCGGGCGAAGTCGCGGGAAGAAGCTAGTAGAGTATAAAATCCACTACATGACATTTCAAAATTACGCCAAAAACTGATCCACTACATGACATTTTAAAATTACGCCAAAAATTATCGAGTACTGTAGTTTAGAATATTCTTACTTACTAGGCCAATTATAAGGTACACATTTACACGTCTTCTTAGCCGCTTGAATAAGCAAGTCATGTTGACAATTCGAATCCGTATAAAAATCATAATACTCCAATCTCCTTTCATTTTGAAAATAACACTGTCTCTTGTTAGGAGTTAGGGATCTGAGCGAACTATCAGTTTTGTAGGTAACAGGAGACACTTCAACTGTCGTCATCCTGTCCATTGGAACGCGAAGAACTGTACTGGAGTATGCGTGATCTGTTGGGGAACTGATCAAAATCTGTAAACAATATCAGTGATAACTATTATTATTATTTAAGTGAAAGCTTTCTTAGCTGTGTTGATCAATAAAAAAAAATTGGGAGGGGAACACTTAAGGGTTTGCTTCAACCTGTGTTGCTGGGGAAGGGAAGGAAGGAGAGAGAGGAGGGAAAGAAGGGAGAGGGGGTCGGTGGGCCTCGGGCGCTCTCACTGAACGAACGAAACTCAACAATTTAAGCAATGCTACTTCACGTTAGTTTTCTGTGAGAAAGTGGTACTGCCCCGGGCGAGCCAACCCATTCAAGCTTAAACCAGCAATAGTTTCAGCTATCTACCACCTATTTACATGTATTTACAGCTATCTTTCTCTCCGTTTATATGTATCGATACTATAAGCAAAAGTTTTTAATTAGCCTTAGAGTATGTCACTTCATTAATGTTAACTGTAAGCTTTTATAAATAATTAATATAAAATATACTTAGTAATTGGTAATATACAGTGAATCCCAAACTCTTTCCATCACAAGCGTATTGATGTTCAGTTGTATTTAAAAATAATTCCAAACTAAGGCCGTTGGCTTCTCCGGAAGCCATAACTCTGAACGGTTCTATATTAGGATCCGGTGGGAAGGTTTTCGGATAGCCTATATCCAGGCCCCATTCGAGAGCCATTGGAGTTGATTTATGATTGAATGACTTCTGCCATAGTAAAGTTTCGTTAGTCCTGAAACAGTTTAGATAATATGTACGTATAAACGGAACTGAAGTGAGATGACTCACTCGATTTTTATGTTATTTTTAGTGTCAGATGTCAGGACTTTTCAAAGTATTTTTACATGATACTTCGCCCCATTAAACCTTTTGATAGAGGTTATTTAGATGGTGCTTAGATGGCTCATACACTTTAACAGATATAACTTAAAATTAGTGAACGGGATGTAGGGATTAAGTAAAAATCAACTACACTCATCAAAAAAGTCTAAGCAACATATACTAATTTAAATTTTAGGATGGTTCTTCACATTATAATGTTGTATTTTATTTTTAAAATAATATCTTTAGGGTTCTATGATGTAAAAATAACAGTTGTTGTCTTTATAAGTTCTTTTAATAACAGAAATGAACAATATTAGAATATACTGTAGAAACTAAGATACATAAGAAACTAAACTTTTTTTTTAACAAAATGAAATTTCTAAAGAAAATGTATTTATTGTTAAAGAATAGAACAATTTAATACAAAGTATGGTCTTCTCTGCTATTCAGAACTTGTCGGCAACGATTATTCATTGATTAATGAGACTGTTTATGTCATCTTGCGGTATTCGCTCCCAATGGAATTGTAGCAAATCCTACAGCTGTTGGGTTGTTGTTGCTCCGTCCAAGTCCTTCAAAACACGTCTCTGGAGCATGTCCCATGCGTGCTCGATGGGGTTGAGATCTGGCGATTGTGCAGACCAGGGCAATACCGGGATGTTCTCCGTTGCAAAGTATTCACTGGTTCGCCGAGCTGTATGTGAACGCGCATTATTATGCATTAACCTAAATTCGGAGCCAAAGGTTTGTGCAAATGGGTATAGCATTCATGTTTCCATTTACAAAAACGAGTTCAGTTCGCCTGTTCTTCATAATACCCGCCCATAACATAACTGTTGAGCCGCTGTATGGATGAACTTCCTGAAGGCACCTGAGCCTTTCAGTATTTCCGGGCTGACGATACACTCGCACCCTTCTTGTATCAGGCTTAAACCCGAATCGCGACTCATCGGAAAACAAAATTTTATCCCATTGTTCCTGGGTCCATGTTATGCGTTCTCTGCACCATTCATATCGACGAGCGCGATTCCCGTAACGTATTGGTGGGCACCTGATTGGGCGTCGAGTTCGTAGGCCGTACTCATGCAGTCGATTTCGCACAGTTTAAGGACTTACATCAACACCACTTGATATTTGTAGCCTCAAACTTATCTCTCGAGCGGTTAACATCGGCTCGCGTCTTGCAGTCAGTTGTATGTACAGGTCTTGCCGAGTGCTTGTACTCCTTTTATGGCCTGGATGCTGTTCAGCGGGTTCTCCTGTATTATTGTAGCGCTTCCAAAGATGACAAATAACACTTCTATGAATGCCAAAATGTCGAGATACCTGAGATTGATTACTTCCCGCTTGCAACATCCCTACAGCTCTTTGCATTTTATCTGCCATCAAATGACGTCGCTTCATGACGTAAAGAATATCTAACAATTCAATTTTGTCGCTAACTTTATTTAAATGGTTGGTAAAATTATAAAATCAAGACTTAACGTAGCATTTAAATTCAAACAAATTCGCAGTCATTTGAATTTTATGAAAAAACAAAACATAATCAAATTTTTTTTTCAACCAGCCAGTACGTCATCAATAACAAAAAAGTTTACTTACCTACGCACTTTGTTTGAGTAAATAATTAGAAATTAATTAATATAAATGGTAAAATTTGTAATATCACGCATGTTGCTTAGACTTTTTTGATGTGTGTATTAATGGAATATAGTGATTATGATAATAATTATACAGGTTTATTGGTAATTCGACGTATTCCCTTTAGGAAGTCATAGAGAATTTTAGTCCTTGCAAAAATGAACCATTCTTGAGTTGTTTTTTAGCTTTTGAAATAAATCAAAAATAGAACATCAAAAAGCTAGAGTATCAATTTAAATCTCATTTTTTCTTCCGATTTATAAAATCGATTAAACACTGGTGATAGAGCCACGCTGAATCTATTACTGGCTTCAATATGAATGGGTCGGCTTACCCCCGATACTACTACCCGACCCATAGAAACATCAACGTGAACTAATAGTGCTTGCATTGTTGCGTATCGTTCGGTCAGTGAGAGCGCCGGAGGCCCACCTCTTCTCAGCTTCGTCCTCTCCTTTTCCCTTCCTTCCCCCACTCTTACCCTCCCCTAAACCAGGCTGGCAACGCACTTGCGACTCCTCTGATGTTGCAAGTGTCTATGGACGGCGGTGATGACCTAATATCAGGTGACCCGCCTGTTAGTTTGCCTCGTATGACATAATTAAAGGTTATTTATCAATATTTAAACAACAATTATAGGTTCAAATTTAAAAATGCGAGACGTGTTTTGATATTATTCCAATATTATTTGGAATTTTTTTCCACTTCAAAATGTCTAAAAAACAAAAAAAAAACGTTATGAAAATTGGCTTACAGATTATTTTAAAGCCAACAGTTTTCCACGGAAACTGAAAAAAAAATCAAGGAAGGGTAGGAAGCAGACAATATAATCGACCCATGTATCTTTGTTAGTAACATAAACACAATAAAACTGTTAAAAATGCTGCAAAAATATGCGATCAAAGTAATAAAATAATAATCATTGGACAGAATAAAACAAATTCCCATAGAGCCTCTGTCTGTCTAACTGTTCGCGATAAGCTCAAAAACTATCTAACGGATTTTCACCAGCGGATAAAGTGATTTAAGAAGAAGATTTTAGTGTATAATTTGTCAAGATTTTTTTTATAATCAGAACGGGACAACGTCTGCCGTGCGAGCGAGTAATATATATTTTACACATGTGATACTTACATGCCATTCAGTGGTATACTGTTAAAAGCGAAACACAAGCCGTAGTTCGTAAAAATTGGTTGAAAGATTTCACAACATTTCGCCGTCTCCCATTTTTCTTTGTGTTTAGGCGGCCAGTTACAAGTCTTTACCACGTCTTCGCATTGCAATGAACCCTGGAATATATTTATTTATGCATTTAATATTTATATCAAGATGGTCTATATTAAACTGTAAGGAATAACAAACTACATATTTGGAAATAGCTCCAGTGACAGAGAAGTTGAGGAGTAATAGGTTACCTAGCATGGTACGGGCATATTATGACAAGAGATAAAAGTCATGTAACGAACATGTCATGTAAATGGACGCGTATGGGTGTAGAGGAAGACCGAAAACGGCATGGACGGATTGGATAAAAAAATGATATGTATATAAAAGGTATGTATACCGAGATGACATCTGACAGGGAAAAGGAGAAAAGGAAAACATGCCGTGCTGACCATACTTACGTGGTATAAGGGTCAGTAGAGTATGATGACTTAATATTGTATTTCAGTTAACGTGACAATGTACAGTTATTTTGGCGGTTACGATGCTTTTGTATGCCATCAAGGAATGTAAGTATTTTTATTAATAATTTCCCTAAACTTACGGCGTAAAAATCTCTTTATAGTTTAATTCAATTAACGAAGGATCTAAGTTTTATGAAGTACTAAAAAAGGGACATATCTAACTAAAGTATAAGTGAGAGAAAAGTCAAAAAGGTTATCGAAAGTGCCGATAATACTTAGGTAGGATGAAGGTAACAAGAAGGAGAAAGATTAATTAAATGACGTATCAACTTACAGTCCAAGCTATAGGAGCTAGGACCATGACAATTTAGGTGTAGACACCTTTCTCACTGTAGTAGAGCCCAAGGAAGGATTTTTGAAAACTCAACCCCTAATTTAGTGAGTAAAGGTGTGAAAGCGTGTATGAAAATCTTTTATTTTTGAACTTATAAGCAACGATATTATAACTAAGAAACTATATATAAGTTATAGTATCATTCCGTAAAAATATGAAAATTGGTATTTATCAATTAGAAAGTAAGAAATATGTTTCATTTTTTTAATTAAATAAATATCTCCCTATATAAAGGTACAAAAGCAAAGGAAATCGCGGCTTGTTATAGTATAAAGAATAGTATACATACACACTTACTTTCAACAAAAAATCTTGAAATAAATAAATTTGTTCTGAATCCAAACTTTCAGCCACGGGTTTGATTTTGCCGTTCATACGAGGACAGATGAGAGATGCGAAGAACTGTTCTAAGCTGTAATCAATTTGTGCTAGGATAGACACACGACAAACCTTTTCATTAGTTACCCTTAGTTAGTAGTGGTAGAGCCACGCTGAAGCTATTATTGGTTTCAGCCTGAATGGGTCGGCTAGTCCGGGTGTAGCACCACCCTCTGACAGAAAACCGACGTGAAGTAACAGTGCTTGTATTGTTGCGTTTCGTTCGGTCAGTGAGAGCGCCGGAGACCCATCTCCCCTCTCCTCTCCCTACCCCTCCCCCTTTCTCTCCATTCCTCCAAACACAGGCTGGCAACGCACTTGCGACTCCTCTGGGGTTGCTAGTGTCTATAAACGGCGGTGATCGCTTAGCAACAGGTGACCCGCATATTCGTTTACCTCCTTTATGACATAAAAAAACCCTATTTCTAAAAGCTAGCAAAAGAAAACTATTTCCGGAATGTGACTAACATAATCAAAATATCTATGAAAAGCAAGTACAGTATAATATCTTACTAATCCGGCACTATTAAAAAACCGGATAGTGCCGAATTATTGGAATGTTCGAACTACTGGATTAAGGTGAAAAAGTCATAGGTAATGAATAAAATACAGCATTTAATAAAGGGAATAAATGTGTGTAATGTATTAAATTAACATGTACATATGTAATTACATAGTTTTAAAATATGTAATCCTTAATTGAGGTCTGCTTTTGTGCAACTTGTAATAAGCCAGGTGTAGAGAGGCGAGGGGGGCGTGGGCGGAGGATGCCCGATTATTGGATGTGCCGATCTATCGAAGTGCCGGATTAGTGAGATTATACTGCAATTAAAATTATTAACTTATTATTAAAAAAATTACACACTATTCTTAATTTCAATTTTTGTTTTTTTTTTTAACTTTTGACTTTGATTTATTTGAAATTTGACCATTTAAAGTGGGTCAAAATCGCGTACAAAGGAGTCTGTTACAAACAAACATACAACTGAAGCTAACACAGAGCGTGTAAAAACACGAGTAATTAAAATAACTAATTTCAATAATATGAACGTGATTTTGTAAAATTGCAGTTCGTAATAATAAAAGAGGTACAACTGCTCCAAATAGTTTTCATTTCACTTTTAATTAGGAATAATTTACATTACAGATGATTTCCCACATTAGACAGTGTTCATTTATACAATGATAGTGAGTTTGATTGTTTGTAACACTTTCACGCCATAACTATTTAGCCGATAATGATATTTTATATACACGCTATCAAAGGTTATAACAAAGGACATAATATATGGTAACTTCCGTCAGCAAAAAATACTTTTCCCAACAGATAGGTTAAATCTACATTATCGCGAACAAAGCGGCAGGCTAAATGTTTTATGAAAACTATATTAAAATTGATTGAGTTTTTAATTAAATGAACCCCCAATTATAATAATATACATAGAGTGATTAGAGAATAAATGAACAAAAATCGATAAGCTTTTATTTAGAAAACTTTACAAATAAGAAATTGAGTCATCACGAGACGCCTGGCAGATGTGAAACATCGAAATTGTTTTGTATAAGTTATATGCATAAAAGAACATATTACAACAAGGAATCAGCTATGGCATAATAAAAAGATAAAGCATTAAGATTTTTTCCATAAAATAATTACTATTTATTTTATTGCATAAATATGCATTTCTATTAAATACAAAATTTCAACTAAGCGCAGGCGCTCTGTGTTTTGCGGCATTTATCAAAGGGCGCTAGGTTGTCTGCGTGTGAATGAGTGGCCGGCAAAACTTTTTTTTCTCGAACTGAAAACGCTGTTGACCGGGAAGGTCTTTACGGTGTCACAGAACTATAAGTGGCCGTCAAAACAGTTTGTATCTTATACCTACTTAAATAGACAGGGTTGCAAATGTTTTGAATATTTCATTAATAGTGCAAAGTTCGTGTTTTACATCGCCACGCCAACAATCAGGTTTACCCTCCGCCTGTAGACGTTTCACATCAAAATATAATATTACAATTTTTATTAATACACTTACCCTGAAACTTGTGATACATTTATATACGACATCTTGACGTGTAAATGAGGACATATCACCACAGTCGGAAACGGTATCGCCCATATCGGTGTAGGCAAAGAGTCGATGACGTTGACGAAAGGCGTTGACGTCCATTTTAAGAACAACTGGATGATATTCACCGCGCAAATTGCGATACTGATAGCCATTATGACAATCCATGCAGCTTTCTCCTTGTTACTGAATGTTGGTTCGAAGATATACCTTGAATTAACTTTCGTCATCAGTTTTGTCAGCCCACTGCACGGCCATATACCTCTTTCCAAAGGAACGTATGGGCTTAATGTAACGTATCGATTTCAAAGTCCGAGAGATACACAGTTCTATATTTTTCCCATATATGATGGTGCTATAAGAATAGAAGAGTAAATAAAAGTAGAGGACGTACAGTGGACAAAATATAACTATAATTGTTCACTTTTTTAATATGTTGACTGCCCCAAGACTTGGAATTATAGTATATAGTAATATTCAAAAATGTTTTTTTTTTCGGAGCAAACCATGGTACTTATTATCTCGTAGTTATATCTAAGACTGTAACATACAAGTTCGTCTATTACAAGCCAAATCTGATTTTTTTTTTTTCTCTTTCCTCAAGTCACTGATATGTTACGGCTTAGCTCGTAGCTGTTCAAATATGTAAAGGAACTGAACTAAAGGACTAAGGAAGTTCACAAACTACGAGTTACGGTTTTTGAAGGTGTTAGAGCCACGTTGACGCTATAACTAGTTTCAGCATGAATAGGTCGGTTTGCCCAGGGTAGTACCACCCTCTCACAGACAACCGACGTGAAGTAACAGTGCTTGCATTGTTGCGTTTCGTTCGATCAGTGAGAGCACCGGAGGCCCATCTCCCTCTCACTTTCCTCTCTTCCTTTTTCCAAGCCGCTCTTCCCCACCAACACAGGCTGGCAATGCACTTGCGACTCCTCTGGTGTTGCTGTGTCTATGGACGGTGGTGATCACTTATCATCAGTTCGTTTGCCTCCTTTGATATAAAAAAAATATATAGTGACTATTTCCATATAGATAATTTAACTAACTTAACGCCATGTAAAGAGCCCTGATAGAAAAACTGTTCAACTCCCTTCATCACTTCCGAGAACCATCTCTCGAGTACCGGAACCTTCCGTTTAACATTATTCTTCATTACACGTTCCTTTTCCCGTATCACTTTCGCCATTTCCGGGCTAATGTATTTGAAATCTTTCACGTAGAAATCTCGCACATACAACTGTCTGGGTCCTCTTTCTTCTATTGCTACTTTATTCCGTCTCTTTATATCTCCTATTCTAGTTTTAAATTTTACCATTTTTTTTCCCAATAATTTCCTTTGGTTAGTATAAAACTGTTACACTTAGCAAGTCTAGAAAGAATTGTAAAGATCTACTAATGCACCGTTAACAAATAGAAGTTTTATTGATACACTTGTTTTAATTGCACTAATTGTCTCTTTGTGCTAAATAAAGTTATTTCTGTCTGTTTGTTTGTCTGTTGTATGATTATTTATATCTGAATTTGAACACCGCTTTAGCAAAATGTTAGTATCCTTACCAGAACTTACCAATGAGGTTCTGTTTGTTTTACATAATATTAATTTATTTTATTTAAGCTGTGCAGAATAACAAAAAGTATTACGCAGTTTTCCGTCATTAATAAATAAAATAGTATCGTAAAATAGAGAAATATAAACAAAACTACTCATGTTACTCCAAAATTCTGCAAAAAATTTCAAAGGTACACTTTTTTTTCTATAATTATCAGTAAAGGTTACCAACATTTGTTTCACTTAATTATACCAATAGTATATTTCTGAATAAAGTTTAGAAAATCATAATATACTTAGCAAGTATCCTATGATATAGTATAGAAGATATAGGTAACGTAAAAACAAAAAAGTGTGTACTATGTACACGCGTTAGAAGTTATACTTCTTTGGCTTAACAAGATAAAAATCTTTTCAAAAAATTTTTCTTTCGCCTTATTCTACATTTGTCAAAAAAACGATACTAACAATAGAGAAAAGGTATTTAATACATTGAAAGTTTTATTATAAAGAAATATAAAGAAATAAAATGGTGACTATAGCTAACTTCAGGGTGTCAAGTTTTCGTAAAGCGCGCACGTCATAAAATTTACTCTCATCATTTTTCCCTAACGCGCCAAAAGAAGTTTAACTTCAAAAATCGCACGTCTTTTACATTCTGCATAAATTTTATCTAGAATATTAATGTCACATAAGTCTATAGCTCTTCCAATTAAATTATACTATTGTTTTGTATTACATATTGTTAAAGTATATATTAACAATACATAATTGTATGATTTACGTATAATGTATTGCAATACAGTGCAATTATATTTATTACGAAACGGTTGGCAACTCTAGATGTTAATATCTTTTAAAATAACGCGATTAGGAATTTTAAATCTCGCATATTTTTTACTTTCCGAACGTCAGCACTTTCCGGTTGGTTTGCAGTTATTATTAGATAAATACAGTTTTTCAGAGGCAGGTAAATAAATGACGGAGAGGCAGATAAAGAAATAATTTTGCGGGGTGGTAGGGTTTTACAGCCCGACTGGGTCGCAACTACCATGTATATGGCGAAAAAGCCCGTAATAGTGCTTCTACGTGTCGCGTTTCGGGATCAACCTGTGCATATCTAGCTTATTACAGGCCGGCATGATAGTGGCGGCCGGCGATGGACAGTGTCTCAATCGGTGGTCGCTGTTATTTTTGGATTGTACTGTGCTTACCATCAGGCATAGTGCAGTCACTTTGCCGTGTAACAATAAAAAAAAATGAAAATCAGCAAGTCTGCCATGGAGTATATGCTTGTGAAGACAAGCTTATCGATGACTATAAAATTCCTTGTGTCCTAATTGTGAATGCACTTAACGGTATTGCACAAGTTGAATTAAAGTTTTCGATTACTAGAAATGACACCGAGCTTTGTTATTTGTAATCTATGGACTACCTACAAAAAAGTATCGTGTTTAATTGATAGGGGAAATTAATTCTTCTTACGATTAAAATAGAAAGGAAGTTTTGAAACGAAAATTCTTATTGCGGTTTGCGATAGTAATTTACTGGCTGAAATCGTCACTTAAGGAAAAGGCGTTATGCTCTTCTGGCTCTGTTCCCAGTACAGCTGCTGAAGTTATTTATAGAGTTTGTAAAAAGATTTTTAGCTTGAGTGTGGTAACTAACCAAGTGGCCTTAGAAAAACCCTATTACCATCATGCTATAATTTCATCACGACATTTCATTTTCGTCCACCGAACGTTCTAACGTATTCGCTAATATTCGAATTTTTCTTCCTCTGTTGATTCATTTCTGTCAGCGATAAAGAGTTTTCTTGTTGTTTTTAACTGACTAAACTGTTAGCCTGGCAAGCTCTACAGTTTAACGGGACTAAAGGGTTTTCTCTCTCTGTTACTTTCTATTTTTAATGTAGCGGAACTAAGTGAGGATAATATACCTATGTTAAATAAACAATTCAAAACAACCACTACCACCGGAATTTTACTAACGATCCTAATGGATAGGATGTCAATCCTAATTCTTCGCTTTACACGTCCTGTAAATTTCCCAGCAGCTTGATACATACTGATTGATTTTAAAGTGCAACAAAACAAAAGCAACTTATCACCGTGCCCATGTTGGCAATGGCCTAGTTAGGTGCAAACACACTTATCTTTTACCTTGAATTGATCCCCTATTGGAAACCCATTCAAAATCAAAATCAAAAATACTTTATACAGTTTAGGCCCTAATAA
This sequence comes from Antheraea mylitta, assembly GCA_014332785.1. NCBI lineage: Eukaryota > Metazoa > Arthropoda > Insecta > Lepidoptera > Saturniidae > Antheraea > Antheraea mylitta. The sequence goes on from JACEII010000016.1 coordinate 1,865,067, forward strand.
GGCACTTATAAACGTCAAAAACTACCACTACTTCGGGTGAGAGGTGAGTAATATCAAACTTCTATTAAACAGACCAGGTGAACGCCAAGCCGCTCGTTGACAATCCGGTATATCTTCCAGTCTGCCTAACCAATGCAATAGACGTTTACGACATAGTTATAGATTACAATACAATAACACAACTTTAGGGTGCATGCGGTGTACTCGATGTTGTTTAATCGGACTGCGTAGCTATTGAATAAATTAATGGAAAATCATCAAAATAAGCCGATCGAATAAATGTTGCAACTTTTGAGAATTAAAAAAGATTTGACTGTTACTACAGTGTGACCGGACCTAAAGAGTACCAAAATTGGTACTAGATCTTTACTCTAGGCTCTATAGTAGGAATAGTGACAAAGATGCTTACTTACCACAGTCTCATCTAATGTTAAATGATGATGTAGTTGAATATAGTAATACCCTAAACTACTATAGATAAGATACTATAGATAGGTAGTAGTTTATCAGGCAAGCATAAAAAAAGGCCTTATAACCATGCTCTGACTTCATCACGATATTTCTTTTTGCTGAAAACAAATTCCAGTATTCGTACTTACATATCTGTGGAGTGTACCTGTCCGTACACATATCCACTGAGGCCATTGTCGCTTTAAGTCAAACCTAGCATAGGTGCAACTTGCATTAGATTAAATGAGTCAACTAATGCGAATTCAAGAAAGATTCCGCATGTCTGTTTAAAGTAAACTATGATTCTTATTTGAAATGCCATTTCTAGTAGATAATAATTCAATGACTTCAGAGTGTGAAGTTACGTTAAGTTAATGTTTCATCAACAAGCGATTTATCAACTAGTATTTGAATAATTATTTATCATGATACGATGGTAAGCAGATTCCCAAAGTTACGAACTCTTTATAAAATTAGAACAATTCTCGTAACAACTGAATTAAATTTAAATAGTTAAAAAGGCATAAAGGTTGGTGGCAGGAAGCTACCATCTAACAAGGACGTTAGAGCTTTCCAAGGAGTTTTTGTGATATTTTATTTATGCTCTATGCTGTTATTTTCCATCCACCTCACTTGTGACCAATAACTGAACTACATCACGTAATATGCCAGTATTATTACAAAATATACAGTCGTAAAGTACGTGGAATAAGTCAGACTAAAAAAATCACAGCAAAAACTCTGATATTTTGTTATATACAAGTGTAATTGTAGACAATGAAAAACAAAAAATGAGATACCAGATATTAGATAATTGTCGTACTTAAACAGTATATAATATACATCACTCACATAATTAAGACGAATCTAACGACACCTTATGTTAAAATACATTTAGATTATGGGCGTGCAAAAAAATAAGCATACATACATAAATATATGCATACAAATTTCTACAAGTAACATACATAAATGTATCCATACATATATACAATAAAAAGCGATTATACCCTATAGTATTTTGGTATAGTCAAGGGAAAGTTAATTTGCTAATTAGAAATCAACAGGTAATGTTTACTGTATAGTGTTAATTTCCGTTGAATTTTTGCAGTGTTAAGGTTTCAATAAATTGTTTGTAGTGTCATATTTCAATTAAAATGTATAAACATTGTGTTTCAATAAAACTTATAAACAGAACGTCTTGAATTGTACCAATTATATGACTTCTCTTTAAACAATTTGTAAAGGATCTTGTGTAGGAAATATTTTCCATGAAATGCTCCACCGCGTCTCACACTTATTGTCAGTATTTTTGGCGTTAAACTACTCTTAACTTAAAATTCCTAATCAATTACAATATTTGCTTATACTTAGTTATAATTTCTAATTACCTTTGATAGTAGGTCTTCAGTATCTTAGCTTTATCCTGCCATTAGATTCTTAATAATTTAATGTATGTCCGCAAAACTAGCTATTTCGCTATTAGCTAGCAAAGCTATTTCGTAAAACACCAGCATGATTTAAATACTAGAAATTGTGACAAATTAGTCGCCTCATGTTTCAGACACAGTAAAACCAGTAACAGTTTTTTTAAGGTACGTTAGGTTTTACAACAAAGTCCCAAAGCATATTACCGAAAAAAGTCCCAAAGCATATTACCAATTTGCCCGAATATAAGTTCGGCGTCATGTCAAGTTGGTCTTGGTGTCAAAAGGCCGTTATAGACTGAATCAATATGTGTACGATGGTAATAATGTCTGGAATTGGCTCCTCTCTGTGCATACACTAAACGTTTGTAACGTGTAATGTATTTTAAATATAGGTATATGTATATTATAAAAAGAGACCCGATCAAGTTTCTCGTCGGTTATTCTCTACGCCTGGGTTGTTTGTCCAAACCGATGGTAGATTTAACGTTCACAAGCGCCTTAGAACCTAAATTCAAGAAAGTATTTTTGTTTTAGATTCTAAATAATCCAGTCACGAATTCATTGAATATGATCGGGATGGTTTATTCAATATGGATCCCAAAAGAACTATTTAACAACCCAGATATACTTGTTAATTATCTCTTGAAGTCTAAATGGGATACATTGAATAGAAGTGATTATGGCTTAGTTGATGGCGTATTCGGACGTAGTATCAAACCCTAGCAGCTGAGTTAGACCTTTCAGTGAAAGGAAGCATCGTGATGTGGATAGTATGGTCGTAGGGCTCTTTCCAAATTTGCTTGGCTAGCTGCCATCCTCAGTTTGAAAATCTATCGCCAAGCAACTATAGGTGTGTTCTAGCAACTGGACATGAGAGCTAATCGCCTCTCCGTTTACTTTGTTCACCATCTTCGACCACGTCTGCATCTAACATCACATGAGATTGTGGCAAAGGCTAATAAAAACTTACAGAGTATTCGTGATTTTTTACTGCCTTTTTTTTCGATCTGATTACGCTATTGACCTAGCATGGTCTTAACAGTTTCACCGGACTACTAATGCGAGCGCTTAAGGCATTCAGCCGATTTTATTTTGGCAGATAGGTCACGGGTGCATGGCATACCTGGGTTCGGACCTGATACATGTAATTCCCGACCTGTCTGAGTGAACCTAAGGAAAGCTACATATTCATACTTATATGAGTTATTGAATTTGTACGGTTACGTATATTACATGATGCGCTGGATATTATGTATGCAACAGCGTAATTATATTAAAATTATATTTAATGAATAATTAATTTGTCAGTCGCATACAAGCACTCAGTATGGTTCCACTACAGCACCGCTGTAATATAACAATAAAGTATACACAAACAACTTTATTCCCACAAACAGGCATCCAAGAACATCTATATATTAATACGTGTAGCGAAATCTTTGTCCCCCTTTTTAACCTATTTTTCGTGAACGGATGAACTTGAAATTTGGCATAGTTAAAGTTTATATGGCGGAGAATTGCAGAAAGCTGTTTATTTTATATAAAATGCATTAGAAGTACATTAGATTAATTAAAATATGCACTACTCACACTACTGTATGAATTTTACACAACATATACACACATGTAAATAAAAAAGACATTTTGACAGCCGTCAATAATTACGAACTTCAAAAAAGGTTGTGAACTGTGAAGGAGATTGCTATGCTCGACTGTATGTATTTCTTAACTCTTACGTTCCAATTACGATTTTTCATCCTACATTCAACAATGATATTTTAAAATATAACTATTATTGTAATGTTTATTATTTTTTATGGTGAACTCAATTCAAAGAATGATTTAATAAAAAAATGAGCCAAATAATACTTTATATGATCAAAATAAGAATTTTGTTCATAAAAGTAATCCATGACTTAGACCTCCGCGGTTACAATGTTGCAATTCAACCTCATGTAGCAACAAAAAAGAATTTATTTTCAAAAGCTAATGATAGTATTAAAACATCTTTGTCTTGGATTCACCATTTGATTGTATTTTGGATCCATTACTTTTCCAAACGATGACACTGAGCATATCACTATTTCTCATAATGAACAGACTACATTTAATTCAATATCACCCAGAAATACCACCCACCCATGGTGTCGTGTAAAATTCATTGAAAATTGTGTCATGGGTTGCGATAAATTTCTTTATTTTCGTAAAGTTATGTTTGCTTAAAATTTGAGAGCTTTACCACGTGATTTTTGTTTCAAATTTATAATTAATTTCAATTTTCATTTACACATAGATTTTTTTAAATGTTTGTATAATTAAAGATCATGGCAAATAACTGAATAGCTATGATGAAAACCTTTGATTAGAGAAGTATACCCTTTGACAAAAGAACCCTAATAAAGTTAAAACTTTAAAAAATCAAATAACTATGGTCGAATGTCGACCACTGGGTGCCCACTAGTATATATAAATATGTGTATCAAGCATACATATCTCGAAAATTCTTATACGCATTTTGTGTCGGATAATCTTTTTATCGACTATTTCATCAACTACTTTAAACTGGTTGTAAATAATTTTAGTTCTATATAAAATGAATGTTGAAATGCAAGTGAATCAGAAAGTTGCCTAAGGCATCATACATTGGAGAGTTATTTGTTGCCAAAGTTTTTCGATATTTGTGATCTTTTATACCCAAGACTACTTGTTGATTTTTCTCTTTGCATTTATATTAGTAGTAACATAACTTTAAATAGAAAGTATGGAATTGTTTTCCTTTATGATTTCTCAATTGTTTCTATTTTGAAAATTTTCGAGATTTGTATATCTATATGGCTAAATCTGTAATTTTGCTTGTACAGTTTTTTTTCTTCGTGTTATTCTTGCGTTGTAGTCATGCCAGACTTCTATGTGTCGTTGCAATTTTAGTATAAGTACTGCCGTTGGAAGTAGATTAAAAATGTCTTACCGAATTAATAATAATTACCTATGAAATTGCCGTTCTGCAGTACTGGCCGTTTCAAATCAAAATTATTTTTGTTTGGCTAAGAATTCTAATTTCAAATTAATTTTATTTTGAAAACATGGAATTCTTTTTCCAAAAGTAGTCATTTGTTTATTAATTAGTCTTAAATTTTCATCGCACATCAATCTTTTTTGTCATCATATATACGTTAAAAGTTCGAGTAATTATGGAATATGAATACTGTCGTGGCAGTAACGCGGCAGAAGCGGCACGCAACATCAACGACGTTTACGGAGCTAACACTACAAACCAACGCACCACCAGTTATCGGTTTGCTCGCTTCCGTTCTGGGAATTTCGACCTGAAAAATGAACTTCGCGGTCGTCTGAAGACTTTGGTCGACAATGGCGAATTAAAGGCGATTGTGGAAGCTGATGATACACAATCTACGGCTGAATTAGCAGCAGCTTTCGACGTTAGCGTTAAAACAATATTGGTCCATTTGCGTCAAATTGGCAAGGTAAAAAAGCTTGACAAATGGGTGCCCCACGAACTCGATGATCGCCCGCGCGAAGAACGCGTCGAGACGTGCCTTGCACTGCTCAACAGAGACACAAATGAAGGAATTTTGAATCGCATTAAACCTGCGATGGATGGAAAAATGGAAAAATGGATTCTGTTTGATAACCGCAAGCGCTCAGTAAGTTGGTTGAATCCTGGTTCAGTACCTAAACAATGCCCTAAACAAAAACTTACCCCTACAAAAGTGATGGTCACTGTTTGGTGGTCTAGCGCCGGTGGGATTCATCACAGCTTCTTACCAAACGGGGTGAGCATTACTGCAGATGTGTACTGTGAAGAACTGAACACAATGATGGAGAAGCTGGCACACCTCCAACCAGCATTGGTCAATCGCTAGTCTCCGCTGCTCGTGCACGACAACGCGCGACCTCATACTGTACAGCAGACGGTCTCCAAGTTGCAAGAACTGGGGTTGGAAATTCTCCGTCATCCGCCCTACTCACCAGACCTTGCGCCTACAGACTACTACTATTTCTAGAATTTGGATAACTCCTTGGCGGGAAAAAAAATCAGTACCCGAGAGGCAGTACAAAATGCCTTTGAAGAATGTATTGCCTCCCGTCCAGCTGATTTCTTTAAGAAGGGCATCAATAAACTATCACTGCGTTGGCAAAGATGCATTGATTGAATGGGTGATTACTTAGATTAATACAAATAAAAAATACATGAAAAAAATTCGTTTAAATTTTTTCATACAAAACGGCAATTTCATAGGTAAAGAACTAGTATAATTTAATAATATACCCTCAACTTCGGTGAGTTCTAGTTGTACAATTTTGTATGAAATTAATGTTTGACCAACCGTCAGCCGATATCTAATTAACTCATCAAAAGAACTTTTTTTACTTGAAAGGCTAAGCAAATTAGGTTTCAATTAATTACTGGGTTTGTCGTACTGACTATTAAGTTGATTGGAACAAGGGGAAAATTCTGGAAAGGATTGTATAAAATACAATGATAAATTGTCAAATGGATATAAAAATAATTGAATTTATTTGCCCTAATTGATTGTGATAGAGACCTTTCTTATACCCGATTTCTATTTTTAATTTTTATTGACTTTGTGTAGAGTTTTGTTGAACTAAGCTTTTTAATGTCATTACATTTGCAGTTTTAATTAGGATTTTTTTTAATTGATCGGTATTTTTCAAAAATGTTTACTGGTATCGCTCCTAGCGATACACGACATAATTAAAATTGTCATAAAAAAAAAATGTTAACAGTCATTGATGTTAGAAGAAACTCTATAGATTTTTAGTCCATTGAAACGCATTTCAGTCTTCTTTCTCATCCGTGGAATTATGACAAAAATACCATTTGAACAAATAGTTTTTTTAGGCTTTAGGCGCGTTAAGAGATATTTCTGGCATGAGATAAATTTATATTTTTGCGTCATAACATACTAGTAAGCATGACCGGCCGTATTGTGCTTACGCGGCTTGAGACAGACTATCGACGCGTAGTATAACGGCCTGTGTACATGTTACATATATATTTTGCTGCTCATCATACGTTTGATTGATGAATGAACTTTATAAAAATATACATAACTACTACTCCGACTACCAATAGTTAAGAAAACCACACTATTGTTAATAATTTCAATAAACAAATTCTGAAATTTAAATATTGTTATTTACACTATAATTAATATGAAAATTGTAAAGAGAACACATTTATTTTAATTCATTGTTTTGACTATTCACTTCTATCAGCAATCCTGATGACTGTTTCGATTCGTTTTTATATAACACAATTATATAAAAACAACAATTAACTTTAAATTTCCCATTTATACGTCATTACCAGACAACTCACATACAAGGACCAGTATAAAAAATATTAGAAAAATAATCAAAATCTTTCCTATAATATTCTTGTACCTGTGATCGGTTCAATTACAGCAGGTTACTTTGGGTACTCTAAATTGGATTAGGTGTTAAACGCGACAACATCCTTAATCTCCAAAACGGTTGGACCAATTTTCAGGGAACTTTCAGCAGTTTTCACAAGGAAATGACAGAAATATATAATGATTACTAAGCATTTACATGCCTGACGTCAATTCTCCAGACGATTTTTATATAACTAAAACATTTATTTTTAACATTACTCTATAGAGGAAACTCCATGTAGTTTTCATTCCCACCTTATGTTAAATCCTGTGACATTATAAGGCTTCAGGACATTGGCACCCTTTGCTGTTAGCACCCATACATTTTTATAACATAATATCGTACTTGTAAATATGTAGAATTGAAATTATGTTCTGCATTTTAAACTATGCTAATTATTTGATGCGCTGACATTATTTCAATGTCATGTAATTACCATATTAAACATTGAACTTTCACAAATAAATCATGTTATATAACGCGTAGCAAGTGTCTTGATATTTATGTAAAGTATTAAGTAGCTGACCCGTGCCCACATTGGGTGGTAAACATCTATAAAAAAAACTACTTTTTGTGACTTAAATATAAAAGTTAGCCATCTGCTGTCGGTAATTTTTTTTGTAGGCATTATCAAGCTCTACAATTTTTCTCTAGAACTCAATCATATATATCTCATTGTTAACGCAGCGTCCGTAAGAAACGTTTTCGTTCGACCGTCTCTTCTCCGACTTACTTTGCAAGTCCGACTACTAGAAACAAGTCGCTTCATTTTTAGGGTTAAATATATAGTGATATATGACACATATAACGTGGCTTTCTATTGGTAAAATAATTTTCAAAATCTGTTTACTAAATCTAAGTATTAGGTACCCCCTACAATCTCACAAACTTTACCTCTTTATAATATTAGTGTAGATATATAAATAATACAAATTGTATTTCTATGTTTCAATTAAATAATTATGTAGAATTCAAAATGGATTTATACAAAAAATATAATATTGGTAAAATCTTGTTTTAGTTGAGGAAATAGACGAATTACTGCTCATAACCTTATTCTAACTATATACGCACGTTAATATGTCAAAGGTTATAACAGATAAGTCCATTCAATAGATATCACATTCGGTCGAATTAAACAGTGTACTTATTTATTAAAATATAATATATTTTATAATATCTACAGTATACACACATACTCTGCTCATTAACATATGTTTATATCTGACTAGCCTTTGCCCGCGACTTCGTTCGCGTGGAATAAAGATACCCTTTATTTCTAAAACGCAGCGGAAGCTCTCAAGAGGAAAAAAAAGACCGATTTTGAAACATTCTTTATTGGTGCTCCGCTCCTATTGGTCTTAGCGTGATGATATACAGCCTATAACCATTCTCGATAACCTAACCTAACCTAACCTAACCTAACATTGAAAGAATTTTTCAGATCGAACAAGTAGTTCCTGAGATTACCCCCTACAACGTCACAACCTCACAAACTCACAAATTCACAAACTGTACCTCTTTATAATATTAGTATAGATAAATATACTTACATACAAGTTTAAGCTAAGTACTTTATTGTAAGACCTAAAAAAGAACAATTGATCATTTAAATTAATTCAAAATATTCTTTCCAATAATTATATTAATATAATACATTTATTTTATGTAAGTACAAAAAAAATGTAGGCATAGAAATTCAAATAACTTTGTGTTGTTCGATTGTCAGTACTCTAATTTGGCTATACGTCTTATTATTTTGATTAGTCGACAATCGACATTTAGTTGTTACTAAAGCGTGGTTTGGTAAAGCAGTAAAGACCTTTCCAGGTCAACAGCGTTTTCATTTCGAAAAAAAAAATAGTCACTAAAGTAGGTGTACAGTACATAAAGAGATTAGAATAATGATTACCTAGCCTCATGGCAAATACGAGTTGGTACGAATTGAAGTCTAAAGAAAAATTGAAGACATTTTACTTTGTTCATAACATTGTAAAAAGTGATCAATGTTCAAGATTGCTTAGCCGACCAACACTATTTACGAACCACAAACAAGTCCCGATACAGATCGTTTGATAAACATAGCTTTAAATATAGAAAATGGTAACTTTTTATACAGATAAGTATTCATGTAGATATTATTTATTTAAAGATATTTCACCACCACCATCAATGTCATCATGATCATGAACATGTAAGCGACCCACTACAGGACCAAAGACCTCTTCCTGAAGGAAAGTGAGGGCATAATGATCACGCCAGCCCATGACATATTAACGATTTTAAGTTCCGAGAAACTCGCCGTTTATTATTCTCTCTTGATCTTTTTCTCATCAGTACCAGCCTGTCTCTCCAAACAGAGCGTGTTCACGCCCACGCCCGCGTAACCACAGATCATGCCGCCGTGGTCTGGGGGTAAATTTCGCTCCCGCACACCAGATTAGGCCTCCTCGGCAGCGGCTCAAGCCTAGGTCCATTCCCTCGCCGTGGAGCGCTTGAGTACGCTGCTCACGAGATATAGTGATACAAAACCTTACATCACTGCTACAACATCACACACATCACCTATACACATGTGCACGCCTATACGCTTAGACGCTGTTTTTCTTTTTCAGAGAAATAAATGACAAAGAGTTCTACCCTTATTTTTCCTTATCCTATCCTATCCTATATAGTTTTGAGGAATTGTTCCGAAACAAAATACATATAGGAGTTGTTGAGGTACGCATGCTTGGTACACATGCATATTTCAGTAACTCATATACGTACATCTAGATAGCTTAGCTTAGGTTATCTCAGATAGCTCGCGATTTTTGCGCAGAACAGGCGATGGCCCAGGTCGAGGTGTGCCGTGCACCCTTGAGTTAGTCGCCCAAACATCCCAAATCGGCCAAGTGCCTTTAGCGCTCGCCTCAATAGTTCAGTGAAGCTGTGAAGACCATTCCAGGTCAACAGCGTTTTCATTTCGAAAAAAAATCTTTTTCTCTAGAAAAAAGATTACCTGAAGGAGCTATATAACTTAGATGTTCAATTGTTCATATATTTAACAGTGTACAAGAAACGTAAACATTTAAAAAATAGTCGAGCCAGTCATAAGAACTGCCGACAGAAGTGTAAACTCAAAACAATAGAATAAGTGTGTACTCCTTTGAATTTTTAAATTAATCATAGCGTGACTTATGTAAATTTCGTAATTTGTAAATTGAAATTATTATCATTAGTCTCTCTTTCACGTATATTGACACTCCGAATAATAATCATTATATACTTTTTTATACGGTTTCTTAATTCATCAAACATATAATGGGTTGCACAATCTAAATACAAAATATCAACATTAGAGTTATAAAGGCTGTGGTACTTCTTACTACGCGTCGCTAGACTGATGCAAGCCGCGCTAACGCAATACGGTACCGGTCATTCTAACTAACAAGTCATGACGCGAAATTATAAATTTATATCCTGCCAAAAAATATCGCTCAACGCATCTAAAACTCCTTTGAAAGTGAAAACTTTCTTACTTCAAATATTAAAAGTGAGACAGCTGTTATTTTATTATGCGCTGTGTTCGCTATTGTGTGTAATTGTACGATACGAATATGTGAATGTGTTATTTGTTACTACCAATTTAGTTACTACCAATAACAAACGTAGTGTGGTCGTTTCTAATCTATGTGTTTATTGTTTTAATTATATAACAAATTTATTATACACTTGATCAAATAATTTAATGTACGTAGACAGTTTGATAAGTAAAGTGAACTTGAGTTTATGATTTTTATTGGACAGTTATATATAAATAGGTATGTACGTAATTATGTTTTTTAGATAGAAAAAAGAACTATTTATTTTCTAGATAAGAGAATCTAGTTCTAGATATTCTACAGTAATCATTTTTAAATAATATGTCGTTATTGATATAACATTAGCGGTCTTTAAATGTTGAGTTGTGACTGTAATTCTTTTTTTTTTAGTTTGAGCAATATTTTTGAGTTTTTTTTTGTCAAGGTGTGTACAAATAGTATAGAACGTATCTGATATATACCTTTATATATATAGTTCTTCAGTCCGTATGTATGTGACTGAACTCTTTAACTGCTGGAAACGTTTAGATGGAATTTTCTGTGAGTATTCAGGTGGATTCAAGAATGGTTTAGATTCATAATTGGATCAGGTAGGTAGTAGTCCGGTGAAGCTGTTTAGACCTTGTTAGGTTAATAGCGTAGTCAGTTCGAAAAAAAAAACAGGTAGGCAGTGCTGCGGTTGTATTTTTGGTTTTTTTTTATCAAGGTAGGATATCGTCTGCTGGGGCTAATAGCTATTAATAGTTTGACTCGTCTATGGTAAAGAGAAAAACTGTTTCTAGATTTTTTTATTATAAAACATTAAAACTCAGAGATATAAAATTAAAAAAATAAAGGTTATTGGTTAACAAACAAAGGAAAATTCGTAATGAGCTGTTTTAAGTTCACCTATTTATATTTAAAGCAATAACAACCATTTGCGAGTTCATTCACCTTGAATTATAATGCAATGCTGATAAAAATAATATATAACTTGGCGCCATCTAGTGTCGAATTATAGTGAAATATAATTATATATAAAAGACATTTATAATTTTTAATTCGTGTACAATGTATTTTCGGATTTTTCTAAGTAACTAACAACCACCTGCGACTTTATACGCATTCGTTACTATGAAATTGTTATGTATGCATTTGTACCTGTATTCAGTATTGAGACCCATCCATTTCAAAAAATGATGTTTCTATGGAAGGCGTTGTTTATAACAAATTCTTTATTTGTTATGTATGTTTTTTTTTTAATTTACAATAACGGTATTGTAACACGCATAATACCCCCTCGGCAGTGACTCAAGCCTAAGTCCGTTCCTTCGGCGTGGAACCCTTGAGTGCGCTGCTCGCGCGATACAGTGACACAAAATCTCATATCACTCCGACAACATTACACATATCACCTCCACACATGTGCACGCATACACGCTTTCCATGAAAGTGGAAGTGTTTTATTTTTTTCCATTATCAAACTGAAATAGTTTAATAAATTATAAGATACGAAATATACATAAAAGTTGTTGAAGTATGTATGCTTGGTACACATACGAGTATATATTTCAACAACTCATATATGTATGAATGGTTAGCTTAGTTTAGGTTAGCTCAGATAGGTCGCCAATTCCACCGTGGACGTCCTGTGCCTCCTCGAGTCGCTGTCCGCGGAGGCGACCTCCCAAGGGGAAAGGGTGTTGGCGGTGTCCTTGGACATCGCCAACGTCTTCAACAGCCTGCCGCATGGGGTGATACGGGAGGCACTCCGATATTTTGGAGTGCCCCCGTATCTTCGGCGGCTGGTGGAGGCGTACCTGGAAGGCAGGGAGGTCGCCTACGTGGATGGCGACGGGCGAATGATCCGGCAGGCGACAGAAAGAGGAATTCCACAGGGGTCGGTCCTGGGGCCGCTCTTGTGGAACATGGGCTAAGAATGGGTGCTCCGCGGCGTGCTCCCATATGGAGCGCGTCTAATCTGTTACGCGGACGAAACCCTAGTCGTAGCCCGGGGGGGCGAATGGAGGGAGGTGGAGCGCCTGGCCACGATGGCCACAACCCTTGTGGTCAGGCGCATAAGAAGGTTGGGCCTCAGGGTGGCCCTCGAGAAGACCGAGGCCATACTTTTTCATGGGCCTCGGCGGGGGCCACCACCTGGGGTCCACATAATAGTGGAGGGCGTCCGGATCAGGGTGGGGGCCCAAATGAAATACTTGGGCCTCACCCTGGACGGGCGCTGGCGTTTCGAGCCCCATTTTGCAGGGCTCGGACCGCGAATTGCTGGGGCGGCGGCGGCACTGGGCCGGTTGCTCTCCAATGTAGGAGGGCCGGGTGCCGGGTGCCGCCGACTCTATATGGGAGTCGTGCGGGCGATGGCAGCCTACGGGGCACCGGTGTGGGCAGACGCCCTCGGTGTCAATAACGTGCGCGCGCTGCGTAATGCGCAGCGCACAGTGGCACTGAGGGCGATCCGGGCGTACCGCACGGTGTCCTCGGCGGCGGCCTTTACGCTTGCCGGCTCCCATCCTTGGGAGCTGGAGGCAGGTGTTCTCGCCGCCGTGTACGAATTCACGGCGGCGAGGAAACGTAGTGGGGAGCCTCCGGCTCCCAGGGAGATAGAAGTCAGGAGGCATGAGTTGCGGGAGGGGGCAATTAGGATGTGGATGCAGGACCTGGCGGACGCGCGCTTTGGGACGTACACCGTTGACGCCGTCCGCCCGGTTCTATGGGAGTGGATTAATAGGGAGTGGGGCTCCCTGACGTTCAGGCTGGTGCAGGTACTGACCGGACACGGTTGTTTCGGGTGGTACCTGCACCAGATCACTCGCAGGTAGCCGACCGCCGCCTGTCACGAGTGCGGTGCTGAGGAAGATACCGCGCAGCACACGCTTTCCGAGTGTGTTGCGTGGGAGGGATAGCGCCGCACTCTAACAGCGGCAGTAGAAAGGAATTTGTCGCTGCCGAGTGTGGTCTCTGCCATGCTCGGCAGCGAACAGGCGTGGCGAGCAATGGCCTCCTTCTGCGAGGAGGTCATCTCGCAGAAGGAGGCGGCGGAGAGGGCCCGTGAGGCGGACCCACTAAGTGGCCGTCTCCGCCAACAGAGGACTGGCAGGAGGAGGCGGCGCGTTGCCCAACTCCTCCTGCCACTGTAGCCGGACCTGAAAGAATGGGCAAGGGGAGCTCATCTCCTCATTGCAAAGGTCCGGCGGACGAGGGGAGGCAGCTGGTGTGTACCCAGTCTGCCTCTCTATAGGTAGGAGCCCGGCAGCCACCTTCCGCCGGGCGGACCGCTGGGGCGGCTCTACAAGGTTGAGTAGCAAGTACGATCCCTTGCCGCCCCAACAATTACGGTCTGACGGTACACCGTGGGGTTTTAGTCCGTGCGAGCCGGACATAACCCACCTTCTTAGTAGTCAAATCGAAAAAAAAAATAACAAGCATAATACCTGCATAATATAGGGTATTTCATTATCTTTAAATTGAAATAAAACAAAATGTGTACGAGATATCATCGAAATTTTGTATTCGTTTGAAAGACATCGATACCATTATGCATAGAATATGACATCGTGCAAATGTTACCCGCAGCTTTGCTGGGTAGCGTGTATCCGAAATGTCCAATTTTTCATGACTCTGGCGCATAAATAAGGCTTTTTTTTTCGAAATGACTACGCTATGAACCCAGCAAGGTCTTAACAGCTTCACCGGACTACTAAGGCGAGCGCTTAAGGCACTCAGCCGATTTTATTTTGGCAACCAGCTAAAGAGTGCACGGCACACCTCGGCTTGGCTGTTGCCTGTTTCATGCAAAATCGCGACCTATCTTAGCTAACCTAGCTAACTATTCATATATGTATGAGTTGTTGAAACGTATATGTGTACCAAGCATACACGCCTCAACAACTCCTCCATATATTAACTATCGGAAAATTGAGAGTTTTTCAGTTCAATAAGGGAAAAAAAAGTAAACCCTTCCACTTTCCTGTGTAAGCGTGTAGGCGTGCACGTGTGTGGGGGTGATCGTGTAGGGTTGTAGCGGTGATGTATATTTGTGTGTCACCGTATCGCGCAAGCAACGCACTCAAGGGCTCCCTACCGAGGGATCGAACCTAGGCTTGAGCCGCTGCCGTGGGAGGCCTAATCGCGTGCATAAATAAGGCTCAATTTGACCATGGGTTATGTTAGTTTTGAGGGCTGCTGTGGTTTGTGGCTTATTCTTATATACCTGCGACTTAAGAAAATCCTAAAAGAAAAAGTGTAACGGTGTCATATCATACAATATTTAAAGGTCAGTTTACATCAACTACACGAGAGATGACCTTGCCCACAAATTGCTCTTGCAGAATGTCTAATGTCACGTGAGTTATGTGGTACGTAGCACCGTCCTGTTGAAAGCACATGTCGTTTGTGTCCATATTATCCAATTCAAGCCACAAGAACTTAGAAATCATCGATCTATAGCACTCGCAGTTAGCGGTGATAGTCTGGCCAACGACGTGCTCTAAGAAACATAAAACGATGTCGCCACGAACTCCAAATTGAACGTGTTGTTGAATGCTATATTTATTCATGTTGATTTGGTAAAACAAACTGAATAAATTACAACCATTTCGACAGATGTAGCGTCAACAATATGGCCGCTATCAACTGTCAAAGTTCGGAAGTCCCTATTGGAAGACCCTATATATGCTACAAGATATATTCTGAATTTTTGGCGGGATTTTAGTCTGTCATGTAGTGGACTTTATATTTTATTCATAATCTTGTGTTATTTGATTCTATATTTTGTAAATTTGGTGGTGTTTTACGTAATATAGTTAGTTTATTGTGCATAAGTGAAGTGAATTGACAATAATACCACGGAGCATGAAATTCTAAGATGCCATAAAAATTTTCTGGAAAGTTTTAACAAGGGATCCCGCATCTACTTAGAATATTGAAATAATCACACGACGCTTGTAATATTATTGTACTATGACGTCCATTGAAAGAAAACATTGACACTGGCAAGTGTTTCTGCAGAGCCAAAACAAGAAAAAGAACAAGATATATTCCGTACATAGAAACAAATATCGCCTAGTATTGATTGGCCGCTACCATGTCACGTTTTTTGCTGGAGCGAGATGTGCTAGGGATCAATCAATTCCAGACAAAAGTACAAAATAATATCCATTATAATATTTAAAATAAATAAAGTAATATAGTCGCGGAAATAACTTTGTTTGATGATTTAATTATATTTTTAGACTAGCCTCTGCACGCGATTTCGTTCGCATGGAATATATACACTAACACGAACACGCAGAAGTTCTCAAAAGAAAAAAACATCCCGATTTTGAAACATTTTTCATCTGCGCTCCGCTCCTATTGATCTTAGCGTGATGATATAGCCTATAACCATTCTCCATGAATGAGCTATATAACATTGAAAGAATTATTCAAATCGAACCAGTAGTTCCTGAGGTTACCCCCTATAATGTCACAAACTCACAACATCACAAACTCACAAATTTACCTCTTTATATTATTAGTATAGATTAAAATATAAATGAAAGGTTCCATAAATTATACAATTGTTAAAGGATCCTTGATTTTAAAGTTCACGAATCGTTAATAAATTAAAATTGAAGGCTTTTATTCATTCCTTTTGTGCGATAGAAATAAAATAACCGTACGAAAAAATGTATCTTGGTTTTTATGAAGAAAAATAATACGCCATTATTTAATTCAGTTAAGTAATTTCCTGTTGCTTAAAAACTTTTTCGGGGTAACATTAAGGTCAGGTTGAAAGGTTTCAAATATGACGTTTAAATTTTCTATCGTTGGGTTGATTTATCTAAATACTAGCGGGCCCGGCGGACATTGTCCCGCCCCGATAATAATGAAAATCCTTGACAAATTACATACTTAATCCTTCCCCAGGAATCACTTTATTTGCTGGTGAAAACCACATGAAAATCCTTTCAATAGTTTTTTAGTTTATCGCGAACAGACAGACGTGACAGAGGACTATGCTTTATAATATATAGTGAATATAAGGCATTTTTCTTTCAATTTTCTGTAAAGAAAATAAATGATAGAAAAAAATTTATAATCAGCTAGCGGGCCCGGCGGACGTTGTCGCACCTTGATAATAAAAAAGCTTATTATCCGACCACAGCGGCTCCTACCGGGTCCAATTGTAAATATAAATCATTCTTGGATGCACTGGAACACGCATACAAAATTTCACCAAAATCGGTCCAGTCGTTTAGGAGGAGTTCAGTGACATACACACGTACAGAAGAAATTTGTATATTTCGTATCAGATAATTTTCTAATCTAATTTAGTTCGATAAGGGAAAAACAAAAATAAAACACTTTCAGTTTCATGTGTAAGCGTGTGTACGTGCACGTGTGTGGAGGTGATATGTGTTATGTTGTTGCGATGATGTAAGATTTTGGGTTTCAAGAACTCAGGGGTTCCATGCCGAGGGAACGGACTTAGGATTGAGCCGCTGCCGAGAGGGCCTAATCTGGTGTTTTAGACAAAGTTTACCGTTATCCGTGGGCACTATATGGATTATTTTAAGAGAGATTCATTTCTCTGCTTTTACACAATATACTATTAGGTAGATATATACAGAATTACATATGTATACTATCTCTGCCCGTGACTACGTCAGCGTGGAATTTTAATTATAACCAATTAATGATGATGAATTTATATTGTATTTCAGTTAACATGACTATATACAGTTCACTTCTGGCGATTACGATGCTTTTGTATGCCGTCAAGCAATGTAAGTTTTTTAATAACTTCCCAATACTTTTTCAAAAACGTAGGTATGGCGTAAAAGTCACTTTATATTTTGATTCAATTAACGAATGATCTAAGTTACCTGAAGTATGGAAAAGGGATATATCTAACTTTTTTTATGTCTTAGCAGGCAAACGAACAGGTGGGTCACCTGATGTTAAGTGATCACCACCGTCCATAGTCACCAGCAACATCAAAGGAGTGATAAGTGTGTTACCAGCTTAAGTTGCTGGGAAAGGGGAAAGGAGAAGACGAAGAAGTGATAGGGAGGGAGGTGGTCTTCCGGCGCTCTCGCTGACTGAACGAAACGCAACAATGCAAGCAAAACACGTCGGTGTTTCTGTGAAGGGGTGGTAGTACCCCGGACGAGTCGACCCATTCATGCTGAAATCAGCTATAGCTCCAGCGTGGCTTTACCACCTTTTTTTATACACTTTATTGGCGGGGGAGTAGGGACTGCCGACTGGCACTGCGTCTGCTCCCCCGATAGCTGTGGACCCTTTAAGAAGCCCTGACTGCGGTCAGAGGGGTCAATACACCCGATTAGGCCTCCCATGGCAGCGGCTCAAGCCTAGGTTCGATCCCTCGGTAGGGAGCCCTTGAGTGCGTTGCTTGCGCGATACGGTAACACACCCATACATCACTGCTACAAGACTACACGATCACCTCCACACACGTGCACGCCTACACGCTACACATTTTGGTGGAAGGGTTATTTTTGATAAATTTTTTTCCCTTATCGAACTGGAAAACTCTCAATTTTTCCGACAAAAATATATGGAGGATTTGTTGAGGCGGATATGCTTGGTACTCATATATGTTTCAACAACTCAAATATATATGAATAGTTAGCTAGGTTAGCTAAGATAGGTCGCGATTTTGCATGCAACAGGCAACAGCCAAGCCGAGGTGTGCCGTGCACCCTTGAGCTGGTTGCCAATATAAAATCGGCTGATTGCCTTAAGCGCTCGCCTTAGTAGTCCGGTGAAGCTGTTAAGACCTTGCTAGGTCAATAGCGTAGTTAGTTCGAGAAAAAAAAATCAGAGGGGTCAAGGTTGCCGACTTCTCAAAGGGGGAGTGGGTGTTTAAGGGGGAGTGGATGGGTCTAACACTTAATATAAGTAAAATATAAGTGAAAGAAAAGGCTTGTAACTTGCACCTCTAACTCTATAGTTTATACCGTAATAAGACAAGACGTTTAATGTTAACAACGATTTATTATTAAATACTTTGTGAAATAGTTTTAAATATCGTTTCTCTTTTCAGGCAAATTTTGTATTGATTGTTGTTAATATTAAGTAAAATATACAAAACTATTTTTTGAAATAATACCCTTCTCTTTTCAGAGCAACACGATATCATTTCTCTTTCACTATATTCAAACAATACATCTATACTAATATTATAAAGAGGTAAAGTTTGTAAGTGTGTGACGTTGTGATGTTGTGACGTTGTAGGGGGTAATCTCAGGAACTACTGGTCCGATTTGAATAATTCTTTCCGTTTTATATAGCTCATTCACCGAGAATGGTTATAAGCTATCATCACGCTAAGACCAATAGGAGCGGAGCACAGATGAAAAATGTTTCAAAATCGGGATTTTTTTTCCTTTTGAGAACGCGAACGAAGTCGCGGGCAGAGGCTAGTTATATATATACATACAATGAGAATGTAAATCTAACGTGTCTATACTTTTCGATTTACGTTAAAAATGTTTTGCAGGTGTCTAGGAATAATTAATACAATATTTTTGAATAATTTTTATAAATGTCTGTCTGTCTGTTTGTATGAAATCGCATCACTGCCAAAGCACTATGTTCACAATAAAACCTTAGCATGAAAATCATAAAGTATATCTTCAAAAATAATTTAGTTTCTTATTCATTAAAATCGGTTCACTCTGTCAAAAGTTATTGTAATTTTAATGACGACGCGCGGAAATACGAGAGAAAAGGAGATAAGTAAATGGACTTAATACAGTCGAATGTTTTACTTAATTATTATATATATATATATATATATAGTTTTATTTAATTAATCACTGTTTTTACATAACTTTCTACGCAGATGAAGTCGCGGGCACAGCTAGTATATTATAAATACATGAGTTTGTTTGTTTCTTTGTTACGCTTCCACGCCTGCAATACTGAACAGATCATATAATTTTTTATATATATTCTTAGAATACAAATACATACAGACGAATTGATAACCTCCTCCTTTTTTGAAGTCGGTTAAAAAAGGATATAGATAGGTTGTTGTTTTTACAGAATATATGTACTTTTAAAAAAGATTAAATCCATATTAAAACAAAACTGAGAGCAAAACCAAGTGGATTAATTAAAACTGACGGGTAAACAAATTTCAGCTTCATCGATCCAATGTTACTACTGTAACAGCGCGAACAACTCTGCCTGTATTGATGTGGCAAAACTGGACGATGAAACCAAGTCTCGGACTATACCTATCGTGAACTGTGAGGTGGCCATACCTCAACCAGTGGCTATGGACTTCTTCTGCAGAAAGATAGTACAAACAAGTTAGTAACGATTTACTTTTTTTAAATACTGGTGTGGAACCTGAGGCGTGCAAATAGCCCAGGCGCGGTTGAATAGTTAGATTTGAGTGTATGGTCGAGGGGACGGAGGCGTATAAACACTTATTAAAGTATAATAATTAGCGGAACTATTAGTACGCACCAAATGCCGAAGACAGCTATTCCTGTTGTTGTGGTGAGATGAACTGCAACTGGTCGACAGTGTTTTCACTCACTCAATCGTCAGTGAAAAAGAAGAGGGATATGCACTTGAGATTTCGCATCCCTTCCCAGCGTGGGAACTCAATAACTGATATCTTCCCAGGTGCTACAACTAAGCACTTACTTTAACAGTGATTTTGCGCCGAAACAAATACGAAGAGCTCGAATTGTCAGGACAGGCGTGCACTAGGAACTTTTACGCTATGTGGAGAAAAAAATTGGAATATTTTAACGTGAGCCAAAAAACACTACAGACGGGTACACTACGGCATAATGAGGGGTAAAAGTGATCAGTTACAACATGGATTTCATAGAAGAGGCTTGTATTTCAATTATCATAAATAAATCACGCAGAAATGAAGTGATTCTGGTTACAACCTCTTATCTATAATCATTTAAACAATGGGTAGTTCTCGAAAAATATATACTAATATTATTGGAAGGTCTGTTTTTTTTTTTGGTTGAACGCACTAATCTTAGGTACTACTGGTCCGATTTGAAAAATTCTTTCAGTGTTAGCTTATTTATCAAAGAAGGCTATTATAGGCTATATCATCACGGTAAGGCCAATAGTAACGGAACACCAATGAAAAATATTTCAAAACCAGTTTTTTTTTTCTTTTGAAAGCATCCGATACGTGTTAGCGTTAGCCCAAAGTAACTGTTCCACGCGCACGAAGTCACAAACAGAAGCTAGTATTAGATAAACTTAGTGCATAACTTGAAATAAAAACTTCTCCGGATATTTTGTATTTCAGTACTCAGACTCATACAGGACGACTATTATGATTATGTCCAACTAACAATTAGTGCAAAAACAGTTTTTTAGGTAATAGTGTAAAATCCCAAAACACGTTACCGATTTAACGGATAGTGAGTTCCTGAGCCATGTCAAGCGGGTTTTAGTATCTAAAGGCTATTATAGGATGGATCAATATGGGAACGATTGTGACGTCTGGAAATGACGCTCCTCTCGTTGTAAGTATTTATGTTTTGTACAAAATTTGAAACATGAACAGATAAACCAGATCGAGTTCCTTGCCGGTTCTTCTTATGACTGGGTTGTTTTCCAAACCGGTGGTAGCTTTGACTATCTGTAGCTGTGGTTGAGGGAGTGGTAAGCGGCGGGGAATAGGAGAAAGGGGGAGGCGAGTTGACCGAAAGAAACGATCCAACGCAAGCACTGCTACTTCACGTCGGTGTTTCTGTGAGAGGGTAGTAATACCCCGGGCGAGCCGACCCATTCATGCTAAAATCAGTAACAGCTTCTGCCACCTACAAGAATTTATGATTTGATTTAATTTTTCTTACATTTCAGTTTTTCATCCACATCGGGATTCAGAGTTGCGTGTGACGCGAGGATGTGGATGGGTACGCCATGAGAAAGAATGTTACAAGGCTGACAATAGTGATCACCTGGAGACGGTCTGCCAGTGCTTCAACGATCATTGTAACAGCGCTGACAGCGCTGATCCCGCCAGCACAACAGCTTTGTTCCTCGCTCTAGCAGCTTGTTTATACTTTTACCGTTAGAATTTATTTTGAATATCTATATATAAGTACATCTTCCACCTGTTTTTCAAATGAGTTCCTAATATTTTTTGTTTAGTAGATACTTTAGTAGGGATTTTGTTATGTTTCACAGTGTTTGAGCGGGTTCGAGTGCTAGAGTGTTGGGATCTTTACGTTCACGATGCCGTATCGACTAGTAGTTCTATTCAGTCTGTTCTCAAATTTTTACGGACTTATTCAAAAAATAAAACGACTTGCTTAATATTTCTTGTTTGGTAGATACTGCATTAGGAATTTTGCTGGGTTTCACTTTGCACGAGCGGTTTCGAGTGCTAGAGTTTTGGGGTCTTCATGTTGAAAGTGCCTTATTGACTACTAATTCTGTTCAGTTGGTTCTTTAATTTTTACTGACTTATTACAAAAATAAATATTGATTATTTTTATTCTGATATTTTGATTAAATTATATATACGAGTGGGCGCCCAGTGGTCGACATTCAACCATAATTAATTGATTTTTTAAAGTTTGAACTTTATTAGGGTTTAATTTGTCAAATGGTATATATACTTCTATAATCAAAGGTTTTCATCATGGCTACTCAGTTATTTGCCATGATCTTTAATTATATAAACATTAAAAAGAATCGATGTGTAAATGAAAATTGAAATCTATACTAATATTATAAAGAGGTAAAGTTTGTGAGTTTGTGCGTTTGTGACGTTGTGATGTTGTAACGTTGTAGGGGTTAATCTCAGGAACTGCTGGTCCGATTTGAATAATTCTTTCAGTGTTATATAGCTCATTTACCGAAAATAGTTATATATATCATCACGCTAAGACTAATAGGAGCAGAGCACAGGTGAAAAATGTTTCAAAATCGGGATGTTTTTCCTTTTGAGAACTGCTGCGTGTTAGTGTATCTATTCCACGCGAACGAAGTCGCGGGCAGAGGCTAGTTAATTATAAATTTGAAACAAAAACCACGTGGTATTTCAAAATTCTCTCAAATCTCTCAAATTTAAGCAAACGTAACTTTACGAAAATAAAGAAATTTATCACAACTCATGACACAATTTTCAATTAATTTTACACGACACCATTGGTGGGTGGTATTTCTGGGTGATATTGAATTTAATGTAGTCTGTTCATTATGAGAAATAGTGATTTGTCCAGTATCATCGTTTGGAAAAGTAATGGATGCACTATACAAACAAATAGTGAATCCAAGACAAATATGTTTTTAATACTACCATTAGCTTTTGAAAATAAATTCTTTTTTGTTGCTACATGAGGTTGAATTACAACATTTTAACCGCGGAGGTCTAAGTCATGGATTACTTTTATGAACAAAATTCCTATTTTGATTATATAAAATAGTTCATAAAAAATAATAAACATTACAATAATAGTTATATATTATAATATCATTGTTGAATGTAGGATGGTAAATGGTAATTGGAACGTAAGAGTTAAAAAATACATATAGTAGCGCTTAGCAACCTCCTACGCAACCTATTTTGAAGTTTCATATTAAATGATTTTTTAATTTCTCTTCATAATTTACTTGTTACTAATTTACTTACAAGTTGTCGATATTTGATTTACTAAATTACGGTACGATGTTGTACTGTTGATTCATTTCTTCATCATTAATTTCCATAATGTAGCGTATGAATCAAAAAACAATACAGGTGCTTGCCATCTATTTATAAGTCTTTTTCACGTTGCTTACATTTATTATATACTTTATATTTATACAGTAAATACCCAATATTGTTGTTTTTTTTTATATTTCGAAGACATAATAAGAAAAAATAAAATTAATATTATCTACATATTAACGCGTCAAATAGGATCTTTGTACCTTATATTGGTCGAGCTTCAACCTCTTCTTACATAGGGAGATCACTAACAAATACCCATCCCGTCGAGCAGCTGAGGATGGGTTATGTCCAATTCGCACGGACTAAAACCCCATGGTGTCTTCGTACACCTTTTAGATGGAGGAGCAGGCACTGCGTGTACTTCCCCGACAGGTGTTGGCCCTTTACGGTCTGAGGAACCAAAGATGGTAAACCCATAAAATGGCGAGAGGGTGTTAGACCCTCTCTGACGAACTGTGGGAGGTGCATCGGCTCAATGCACCTCCACCACATGGGTCTGAGCAGTTAAACGAATATGGGCGATCACTATCGATAGTCCAAGATCCCAGAATCGTTCGTACGTCCTGAATAGTAATTTCATGTACTTAGAACGTTTGTCTCTTGTCTCGGTCAGTGTTAGTATTTTTTTTAGATCAATGGACCGTGAAAATCTTACTAGGCTTACAGATTTACATACCCATTTAAAAGTAGGTGCATAAAAAATGTATTAACCGACAAAGTCGCATAACAATTAATTATCACCTGTCATTAATTGGGAAATATCTATACGACTCTACTATACCGTTTATTTATGGCTTAAACCACAGCCAGAACAAGATTCAACTTTAGCACGGTGCTTGGGCGCTGCAAGTATGCACCATGGCGAAAATTTTGCATACAATGTACATAGATTTGATATATAACTGAAATCTTTTATGATACATTTATAGGAACGTAAAAAAAACAATTTTCTATAATGCGAGGAAAATTCTCTCGGTAACCCTTCGAATTTTAACGCCTCTGACAATTTGCGGACCTAGACACTAGCTTCGAGTACTAATTTAATTCATCACTGAAAGCAAATACACGCGTAAATGTAGAAAAAAACATACCAATTGCAAACATGAATAATTAAACAATACGCAGTAACAACAGCGAGGCTTAACGCTAGATCAATTGTAACATGAAAGCCCTAACAGGTCGCAGCATACACGAACTGTTGTTTGTTTACGCTCAGTGTGGTACCACCTCGTGCCGGATTACACAAATTACGGCGATAATACTTTCTGAACTGTCAATAAACCTTGTCCGTATTGGTTTATCATAATCTCACAATGCTACACGTGTAATTTTTTTTCATGAACTGACCACACTATTGGCCTGGTAGACCTTTACAGATTTATCGGACTACTAACACGAGCATTTAAGGCGCTCAGCCGATTTTAGTTAGTAACCAGCGCAAGGGTGTGCGGCACGCCTCGGTTTGAACTATTGCTTTGTTTAGGCAACATGGCGAATTCTTTTTTTTCTCGAACTGACTACGTTATTGACATAGATAGTTTAACAGCTTCACCGGACTACAAACATGGCGAATCTAACCAAGCCAACATTCATATATATATATATATATATATATATATATTAGGGTGGGCCAAAAAAAACTTTTAATTTTATTTTTTTTACCTACCTCGAAATTATCGTCCGAGATGACGAAGAAAATCTGGTAAAGTTTGAGCTCTTAATATTAATTTTCAGAGGTGTCACATCGTGATTTTCGATTTCCCATTTAAATTACGCGGGATTTTTTTTTTCGAATTTTGATGTATCTCAAAGAGTTATTCTGTGGTAAAAGTAAATACCTAATTTTGTAGGAAATTGAATGGCCAACAAAAAAGGTCTGATATAATTTTTCGCTAAGTCAACTCGGTTAAAAGTTATTCGAGGTCACTCAATTTTTTTTGGAAAAGGGAACGATTTTTCATTTGAGCAGGTGATTTTTTTCTATTTCGAGTTTTTCATAGACTTTTCCACTTAGAATGCAAACTTCGTCATTTTTTGACACCGTTTTGACTTCCACAAGTAGATATTCCCGCAGAAAGCCATTGTTTTTCAACTTTGATTATGGTGTTTATTGCACTTTGATTAATTGTCTCTTTCAATAAAATATGATGATGGAAAAACATCTAACCTCTTTAACGGTAGGTAATTTACGACCAAAAACTGGGCTAAAACTTAGGCTTGAGCCCCTACGGAGGGGGTATAGGCATGGATGTTATTTGACTATACCTTATTATTATACAAATAAAACCACAACGAACTAACTAAAACTCAGAAATTACTGGATTGATTTGTTTAAAAACAGTTTTTTTCCCTCGAACTGACTGCGCTATTCACTTAGCGAGCGCTTAAGGCACTCAGCCGATTTTATTTTTGGTAACTAGCTCAAGGATGCACGGCACACCTCGGCTTGGCTGTTGCCTGTGAAAAAATAGTTTAACTTCCTAAGTACTTGGTATTATCTAAAAATTATCGTGAAAGGTTCATTTAATATAAAGTTATTATAATTTTAACAAACTACAATTTTTAAACGCATTCTTGCCGCGGAGAAATGGGGTAAACGGTTTGTTGCTTATATTTTATCATCTGTACATAAAGTATATTGTTCAGATAATAATCGAGGCAGATAGTTTTTTTTTTAAGTTTCTTTTTGTCAATCAATCTTTCAGATTATTACTGCCATTGTCACGTAGTCAATAATATTACAAGCGTCCTGCAATTACTTCAATATTGCGTCGTGTGAGTCAATATTCTAACAAGATGGTGGATTCCTTATTAGAACCTTCCAGGAAGTTTATGTAGCATCTCAGAATTTCATGCTCCGCGGTATTATTTTCCATTCACTTCTCTTATGCACAACTAACTATATTACGTAAAACACCACCAAATTTACAAAATATAGAGTCAAATAACACAAGATTATGAATAAAATATAAAATTCACTACATGACAGACTAAAATCCCGCCAAAAATTCCAAAAGTGTGCGTCGGCCGGGAAACACAGACGGAGTTGAAGGTAACAGTTATAGAGTTCAGTATATTTAGACAGATTAAAAAGAAACCACCAAGTAAATTTGCATCAAGTCCCAAGCGTTTAAAAAATATTCCAATGTTATGTTTACTTACACTCTAACTTGATGACGGTAATTTTGCAAAGAAATTCCCTTTTTACTTTTTTTATTTGAGAATCTTAGTCGGTCCTGGATTTGATTAAACATTGCTCTCGTGAGAATAAAATTGTTAACACAGATAGTAAATATCTGCTTTCATATATAAAAGATCTGTAGAACAAAAAAATCATTTTTAGCGTAAAAAAATATTTCGTTTTTGTCTAACAATTCTAAACATTAAAAAGTTGTTTCGTACTAATCACATATTTATCTATACTAATATTATAAAGAGGTAAAGTTTGTGACGTTGTGGGGGGTAATCACAGGAACTACTATTTGAAGAAATCGTTCTATAACTCATTTATCGAGGATGGTTATAAGCTATATATCATCATGCTAAGATCAATAAGGAGCGGAGCACCAATGAGGAATGTTTTAAAAATGGGGGTTGTTTTTCTCGTGAGAGTTTCCGCTGCGTGTTAGCGTTAGCCCAAAGTATTTATTCAACGCGAACGAATTTCCGGGCAAAGGCTAGTCTATAATAAACTAAACAAAATTACTTGCTGAAAATATCGGTATTTACTTATTAACGCCACCGCAGTGTGCCGTGGACGGCTAGGGCTACCTTTATTTGTTTCACAAATCTTTTTTTATCCTAACCTAATCGAACCGAGACGAGAAAACTTAGATAAATCGGTTAGGTTAGACTTGGGAATTGAAGAAGTGATAGAGCTTCGCTGAAGCTATTATTAGTTTCAGCATGAATGGGTCGGCTCGTCCAGGTAGGTAGTAGGCAGATACAGAACTTTCACAGAAAATCGTCGTGAAGTAAAAGTGCTTGCATTGTTGCGTTTCATTCGGTTTGTGAAAACGCCGGAGACCCAGTTCCCCTCCTCTCCATTTCCCTCTCGACCCCTCCCCCATTCCCCCTAAACACAGGCTGGCAACGTACTTATGACTCCCCTGGTGTTGCTAGTATCTATGGCCGGCGGTGATCATTTGCTTTGTTGACCTGGAGAAGGCTTTCGACAATGTACCTCGGGAAGCTCTATGGTTGGTGCTAGGTAAGTTCGGGTGCACGGGAAAGTTTGTGAGACTTCTCATACTCCTGCATGATTACATGCAATGCTGCGTTGCCGTTGATGGTGAACAGACAGACTTCTTTCCCGTTACCTGTGGGGTGAGACAAGGATGTGTCTTGGCGCCTACTCTGTTCGCCTTATACTTTGCGGTAGTAGTAAGAGAAGTATTACAAACTGTTTCTCGAGGAGTCCACATCCGCTTCCGCACAGACGGTAGCCTTTTCAACTTGGTTAGACTTAAGACTCGCATTAAAGTGTTACATGCTCTGATCATTGAGATCATGTATGCTGAGCAATTCTTGTATGTTTTTATATACTTGAATATATTTAGGATCTCGGAAACGGCGTCTTCTATTTCCGTGAAACTTTGTATGTAGGTAATTTCGGAAACGATAAATCAATCTAGCTAGATTTTATTCATAGAAAACTTTTTTAACTGAGTTTTCAGGCAATGAAAAAATGTAACTAGAGTATAAAGGTAAATTTCACCACCGTTGTCAAAACAAAATTTGCTCAGATGGAAATCGGTTGCTTCGAAGATCCGTGTAACCCCAGTTCGAATCCGAGTGACAGCAGAAGAGATATATTTTTTTGTAAAAAATGTTAATATTTTAGAGATATATTTTCATTTTTTTTTAAATGTTAATATTTTAACCTCACAATTTATTTTATTTTATAAATGTTTTTAAAAAACCGAGCTAGGCTCGGTCACCCAGGTACTTGGATTTGAGATAGCAAAATCAGCCAATTGCAATACGTTTTGAAGTTCTCTTCCCCTCCATATGCGAGGACGATGTTTACTCAGTCGGGCAGTGAACAGAGAATGCGAAGGAAACTTCCCGCTCTTCAACAAGAGGACGAAAAGAATAAGGTTTCATGAAAAGGGGAACCTTTGATACATAATTCATTCATTTTTCATTTACGGTTTTCATGATTCTGCCATTGACAACTAATAATCTTGCTTTATTTTTTTATGCTAACATGATCACTAATGCGTTCCAATACTTATTCAATGTGTGTATCTACATACTTACTTATAATTATTAATGGATGTGAATTTAAAATAAGTACATATATATCATTACCACTTCCCTCATTACCATAGCTTACCATTTATCACTACATTTTAAGTCATCCGCCGCGTTTGTCTGTTCACGGTAAACTCAAACTTTTGGGGTGTAAGGGGTGTCGAGTAACATCATAAGACTTGAGACACCCAAGCCAACCTCACCTGCACGTGGTGTACCCTGCTGATCAATGAACGAGGCAATGGCGAAAGCGGTGTGGTAGGGTTTTACAGCCTGACTGGGTCGCAACCACCATGTATATGGCGAAAAAGCCCGTAATAGTGATTCACTTCTACGGGTCGCGTTTCGGGATCAGCCTGTGCATATCGAGCTTATTACAGGCCGGCATGATAGTGGCGACCGGCGATGCACAGTGTGTCAATCGGTGGTCGCTATTATTTTTGGATTGTACTGTGCTTACCATCAGGCATAATGCAGTCACTTTGCCGTGCTACAATAAAAAAAAGGTGAAGTCACGACAATCAGCTAGTATCAGATAAATTTTTACGAATTTTTTACGCACTCAGTATTTTAATTATACAACCAGAAGCACATGATGGTCGTGACCGAATTTCGATACTCGTATACAAAAGAAAGAATAAAATGAGAGAAAAAGGCATGGTGGAGCATAACGCTTTTTTCTTACGTGACGATTTCTGCCAGTTATACCCTACTGCAAACCGCGTTAAGAGTCTTCTAAAATAAACATCTTAACATATATATATAAATGAAATTATAGAGCTCTGTCGCTGTGTCAGACATCACTGGATATAATTCGAAATTTTTTTTTAGTTATGCCCTTTACATACTTTAGTCCAAAAATACAAAATACTACGATTTTTATAAGTAGAATGCGTTCCTCGATACGTGAAGTGGGGCGAGCGATGTTATTCGAAATTTTTTTTTAGTTATGCCCTTTACATACTTTAGTCCAAAAATACAAAATACTACGATTTTTATAAGTAGAATGCGTTCCTCGATACGTGAAGTGGTGCGAGCGATGTTGTATGCACCAGAGGGGAAAAGTAAAAGGGTAACATTGTTAACAAATAATATTTGTAAGTATATTTTTGCTTTCAATTTTTTTTCTCTATACGTAAAATATATTGTTAACATAATAGACAAGGCAGGCGAAGTCGTGAGTATCAATTAGTAAAATAAATAAAGACAATTTAAGAAAGAATCTACATAATACAATATATGAAGAACAAAACAGTACCCACGAGAACTCACTGTGCTATTACAAAATAAAAATTATAAATAAAAGATTGTTGTAGTCTTTTCACTCTTTATTTTCAATAAATAAGATTATTATAAATATTTTTTATACACATCAACTGTCTTAAAGTAACGCGAACAAACGATTTCATGGATTTATTATACAATATAAATCCACCCAGCCCTTGAAATACGTCTGTTCGATTCGGTTTCACTTATAGTTATTTTTAAAGGACGATATCAACATTCAGATTAATTGGTAAGCCTACATTTGTTTACAATACATGCAGCGATTACTTAAAACAAATCATTTATCTCAAAAATAAGAAAAGTGCTAACTTCCAAAGAATTAATTGTCCAGGCGCTTGTAAATTCCAATTTTTTTTTAAATTAGAAAAATGTGTTTTCGACAGTGTTTAGGCTTCATGGTCTAGGATGGTAAACACACTTGGTGCTATTACAGAAAAGTTAAATACGTATTGAATATTTGTTTTAAAATGGTTCTTTCGTATTAAATACACTGCGCTCGCCGAACGTTCGACATCTTGCTCTTTTATATCGCTGTGGTTAGGTTAAGTTAGACTTCCAAAAAAGCATGTTAGGGAAATAGACAGAAATACAATAGAAAAACCCTCTTCTACGTACAGCGGATTTTGCAAGCACACGGACAATATAGATTGAAAGGGGCATCTAAGATATAGTTCAAATAACTGTCAACATTGAAAATGGTAACCACATGAAACAATTCTCCAAATAGAACTTATTCATCAATACCCTTATAATGCTATATTGAAATCTATATAAATAATTTTATTCTTATTTGGCTATTAACTATAAGCTAGTAAAATTAAATTAATCATTTGTTTAAATTATATAAAGAGATATATTTTATACGCCATTTGACTTTGTTTCGACTTTATTAATGCCTTGTAGTATGATAAATTAATATAACTGTGTATGCCTCTTCCTTCTTAGTTCTTCTGAAATGTCAATTTGTTCCGGCTCACTATGTTCTCGGTTCTCGTTCTGGATTATGATGTCTGGAAGCAATATACAATGCTAAAAGAATTTCATAAGAGTACTTACTGACACAACTGTAGGTGGTAGAGCCACGCTGAAACTATTATTAATTTCAGCATGAATAGGTCGGCTAGTCTGGGATGCTACTACCCCTGTCACAGAAAACCGACGTGAATTAACAGTGCTTGCATTGTTGTGTTTCGTTTGGTCAGTGAGAGCGCCGGAGGCCCACCTCTCTTGTCCTTTCCTTCTTTTCCTTCCCTTAACCTCCCCCATATACAGGTTGGAAACGCACTTGCAAATCCCCTGGTGTTCCTAGTGTCTATAGACGGTGGTGGTCACTTAATATCACGTGACCTACCTGTTCGTTTGCCTCCTTTGATATATAAAAAAACACAAACATATTTAGTTCATGGTTTATTATACTTCCTTAAATAAATGTAATTTAATTTTCGTCTGGCTCTTTCATATCAATGACAGTAGCAGCTAAATCCATGAATATCATTAATATTTGTTAACTTATGCAATACGCAATTCAAATAGGAAGTGATTGTTTCAAGTCTGTCAACGCAATATACGAAATACAAATGGAAGTGACCACTTAAAATTTGATTTTCAAATCCTATTTTAATGCCATTGATATGATGTGATACGATATTTTAAGCTTGATGCAAAAGGAGTCTACAATCAAATGGTGCGATAATTTTGTCAAGCATGTGATTGCTAATCTTAAGACATTCAACGGACTTCGATTACAACGACTCCCTTACCTGCATCTAAATCTTTCTGAAATAACCACGACATTCACTCTGACCTATATATAGCTATATCAGGACTAACAAATCTTGGTGACTTAACATTACGCTCATGCAATACGTCAAAGGAGTGAGTACTGAAACGTATCAACTTTCGATCAATCCCTCTCCGTTTCTGTTGCTAATTCCAAATGATCCTTTTGCGAAAACAACAAGTTTAGAAAAAAAAACCAATGATAAATGAAAGAAAATGAATCCGTGCAAAAATGTAAACTCCTTTCAATTATTGTTAATTCTTCTCGGTGATGTAACTTTATTAAGAAGATTATTTACTGCTTTATGCAAACTATATCAATTTCTAAACTAATATTATAAAGAGGTAAAATTTATGAGTTTGTGACGTTGTAAGGGGTAATCTCTGAATCTACTAAACCGATCTTAAAATTATTTTACCAATAGAAAGCCACGTTATTTGTAAGTGTCATAATAGGCTATATATTAACCCGAAAAATGAAAATTGTTATTTGTGGTAATCGGCTTTGCAAAGTAAGTCTTTTTTTAAGGTATAGGAGGAAAAAGAACAGATGGGTCACCTGATGTTAAGTGATCACCACCTTCCATAGACACTTGCAACACCAGGGGAGTTGCGAGTGCTTTGCCAGCCTGTGTTTGGGAGGAGGGTGGGGGGCAAGAAGGGAAGGAGGAAGGGGAAGGTAGGTGGGTCTCCGGCTCTCTCACTGACCGAACGAAACGCAACAATGCAAGCACTGTTACTTCATGTCGGTTTTCTGTGAGAGGGTGGTGCTTTCCCGGACGAGCCGACCCATTAGTGCTGAAGACAATAATAGCTTTAGCTTGGCTCTACCACTACGAATAAAACACGATCGAATGAAAACGTTTCTTATGAACGCTACCTTAGCGATGAGAGATATATGATTAAGTTCTAGAGCTTGACAATGCCTATAAAAAAGTCAGCGACAGCATATGTCTAACATCAAAGTTTTTTTTATTATCAGGGTGAGGCAACGTCCGCCGTGCCGGATAGTAGCTTATATTTTAACGTTCTATTGCAATTTCAGAATTACCTAAAGACTGTTACAAATTGAATTAATATGTGAACGATGGTGATGTCTGGCATGACGCCTCTCTCTTTACATTCACTAATAACGAATATAACAATGTATGTTCTCCAAAACATGTATTGTGTAAAGATAAACTAGAAGTTTCTTGCTGGTTTTTTTCCATTGTTGTTTCCGAACCGGTAGTAATTTTGACATTCATATGCGCCTTTTTAGTGTGTGAGTGGTTTCTCTGTTTTTTTTTTTTTATTTTGTATTTAGTGATTAGTCTGATAACGTAATTATGTGACTAGATAAACTTTTTTTATACTTTATGCGTAGACTAACACCTGCCCGCGACTTTGTTCGCGTGGAATAGTTACTTTGGGTTGACTAACACGCAGCGGAAGCACTCAAAAAGAAATAAGCTATTTTGAAGCATTCTTCATTAGCATTCTTCAAATTGGACCAGTAGTTCCTGAGATTACTCTCTACAACGTCACAAACTCACAAACTTTACCTGTTTATAATATTAGTATAGAAATATAAATAGAGATTCTGAGTACAATCTGATCTGATGTTATATGACGCTATAAAATGGTGAACACATTAAACTAGCAATGGACTGGATTTAAACTGCAGTTGCCGTAACCTAGCTGCAGGTGCTTAGCGGTATATTTTCAATTTCACTATGGTAACTAGCCGATCAGGCTTAAAAAGTGTCCTACAACCTTTTTTCCTTCGCCAAAATAACTGGCTCATTTGTAACAATTCGAATATGTCTTTTTTATATCATAGGAGGTAAACGAATAGGTTGGCTACCTGATGTTAAATGATCACCGCCGTCCATAAACGCTAGCAACACCAAAGGAGTCGCAAGTGCGATACTAGCCTGTGTGTGAAGGGAGGGGAGAGAAAGGGAGGGATGAAGAGAGTGAGGGAACATGGGTCTCCGCGCTCTCACTGATCGAACGAAACGCAATAATGCAAGCACTGTTACTTCACGTCGGTGTTTCTGTGGGTCGGGTGATACTACCGCGGGCGAGCCGACCCATTTATGTTGAAACCAGTAATAGATTCAGCGTGGCTCTACTTGGTCTATTGATATAGTGCCGGAACATTGTCAACTGAGCCATCATCGCTTGACCTGCGTACACCGTACAACTATAAAACATCTATATATGAGTAAATGTCTCGTGAACATCGAATTAGAGTCGTTTTGGATATCAATTCCGATAAACAATAAACACTTAAGTTTCCTTACCATCATCACTGTTCCTCAAAGATCTGCCAAGTCTCGGTCCGAACCACATTCCAGGGCTCTCGGTCCGCTTCATCGGCATCGACTGGAATCCTTCTTGCCGCGGATCCTGCAGGAACATACCACTGCGGCCCACACGTGGGAATGCGTACAACTGTCTCTTTTCAACTGGCTCATAGTCTGAAAACGATTATATTGTTAGATATATCTATCTAATACCTTTAAACGAGCAATTCTTGTATATTTGTATATATTCAGGAACACGAGAAACGGCGTCATCTATTTCCTTGAAACTTAGTATGTAGGTAGTTTCGGGGACGATAAATCGATCTAGCTAGATTTTATTCATAGAAAACTTTTTTTAACTGACTTTTCAAGCAATGAAAAATATAGTCTAGCTCTATTAATATAAAGGTAAATTTAGCCGCCGCTGTCAAAACAAAAATATCTCATATAGAAATAACGTGTAATCACAGTTCGAATCCGAGTGTCAGCAGAAGAGATATATTTCTTTATTATTATTTTTTTTTTTCAGAAAAAATGTTAATTTTATGTGGCAAACCTAACAGTTTATTTTAATTTAAAAATGTTTTTTAAAGAACCGAGCTAGGCTCGGTTGCCCAAGTACTTTTTATTAAAAGCTTAAGTGAAAGCCTCACGGTCACAACTGTTGATGGATCTTTATTGTTCAGCAACCGATGTTGTTCTAGGACCAAATATGATTTTAGCGTGCCTTTAAAATAATGTGTACATGTTATATGATATGCCACCACACGCTGTTAAAACAATATTCCACCTCCATGTCCTCCTCGATCCAAAAAAGTATGTAAACTCTTATTTTTATGTGTGGTGTTGTCAGAATAATGTGTGTATGAAAAATAATGTAGCAAATTCATTACGGCCACCACCACATTTTGAGTTGAAATATCCATATAAGGCAGTCTCATTATTTTCGTTAGTTCATTTGAAGCTGTGACGGAAAGCTACTTAACAATATAACTTCAAGAATAGTTGACGTTTATCTATATCTAGATTATCTACTTCAGTTCAGTTTAGTTGTGTCAAAACGTCCCATATGTCAGTCTTACATATTTTCGTCTGTTCAACAATTTTGGTTTTAATGCAGATAGCTCTATTAGGGAACTTAGATTTGTAGCAACATACATATATAGCGCGTTCATTAAAATGTATATTATACTATTTGTCCTAACTTTTTCTTTTAATTTTTGTTACATGAATATCTGGCGACTAGTCAACCACGTATTGTATTTCCCTCTTTATAATATTAGTATACATTACGAATTAGCGTATCATAAAGAGCAAAAACATTCTTTGAGGAAATTAAATAATCTTCAAAATGGACCTGAAACTATAATTCGTTAAAATTTATTTGAAGTTAAACTTTGAACTACAATGATGTACGGTAAATTCTGCAATTTCTATTTTCCGTCATTTCCATGAGGACTATAGGAATACAACACGAGTTATTTGATTCCCTCTAATATATAAATTACCTTGATAAATATCATTGAATGGTATCTGCCATGTGCGGTGTGATGCGCGCCCGACTCTTGGGAAGGGATATAGGTTCAGTACTCCATCTCGACGAAGTTTGGCACCGCTTTCTGTAACAATAATTTGCATTATATTTATCTAGCTAAAATTATTGTATGATTTTTTTAATGTAATTTAATTATAAATTGTGTATAACTGTAATTTAATTATACATATGTTATTAGTTTATATTGTATCTACGGTTATATCTATATGTATCGAATTATACATTATTACTACTTTCCTTTATAAAGCATGTATAAATTTTAAAACAAGGATAATTAAAATACATACATTAAATTGGACGATAAAGCCTAATTGATCATTGGGAAATTCTTAAACATTTTTGAAATCGGAATATGTTTGTGACTTTTTTGATTATTGGTTCAAAAGATATCGATTAAATTTCTTTTTTTAATTTATTGTACATAACTTTCTTAACAATGGCGCAATTTTGATATTTTTTTATTGATGGTGAATGGCCAGTTACAGAAAAAATATCATGTTTTAAAATAGACTTTGGTACGGTTAAT
The DNA here is from genome assembly GCA_014332785.1 of Antheraea mylitta. NCBI lineage: Eukaryota > Metazoa > Arthropoda > Insecta > Lepidoptera > Saturniidae > Antheraea > Antheraea mylitta. Next base: position 1,901,382 of record JACEII010000016.1, read on the forward strand.
TGACTTTTAACACATGAATGTGACCTTCACTTTTTCTATTTTTGTATTAAAAAAACCTGTCCGATTTCGCGTGGAACGTCCCATATACTATAACTAATAGTTTATATGTATATTTTTATATTTATGTATCGAATAACAATTAACAACAATAAACAAATAACTGGCTATAAAACTGACGACCTTATACAAACTATACTGAAATCCATGTATTCTAAATTTAGATACCTTATACGTGAATTCGCAAATTGAGTAACAGATTACTTGCATCCAACACCCACCGACTTTACGAATAGAGGGCAATCCGTCCAATATATTTCAATCGAAAGCTTTTCCATTTTCTTTTGTACCGTCTAACTAAACTTTCTAATATATCTAAGTTAAAATAAGAAAACTTATCTAAATTATGACGTTGAGTGACGTTGAATTACCTGACGTTAAGTGATCACCGTCGTCCATAGACACTTGCAACACAAGGGGAGTCGCAAGTGCGTTACCAGCATGTATTTGGGGATATTAGGAGGGGAGGAGGGATGTGCGAGGGGAGTTCAGGTAGGCCTCCGACACTTTGACTGACCGAACGAAACGCAACAATGCAAGCACTGTTACTTCATGTCGGTTCTCTGTGAGAGGGTGGTACTACCCCGGGTGAGCCGACCATTCATGCTGAAACCTATAATAGCTTCAGCGTGGCTCTATAACCTACAAAAAACCTTCCACTACATTGTTACATTACTAACATACAATTTTTTTATCATTAATTTTCGTGGACCCTTCTTCGGGTAAAGGCCTCCTCTAGAGAAAGCCAAGCGTCGCGACTCCTTGCAGTGTCTATCCAGTTTCTACCAGCTAGAGATTGTAGTTCCTCTCTCCATCGAACTTTTGGCCTACCTCTGCTCCTATATCCGTAAAGCCTGTTCCACAGAGTTATGGTTTTTGTCCATCTGTTATCTGGATACGAGCCATATATCCTGCCCATTTTAAACTGTGAGCGAAGGATAGAGCATCTATTAATCTGGTTATATTTCTTGTTTTTTGTGCCGTATTCTGTCTTTTAGTTTTATTTTAGTCAGCTGTGTTCTAATGCTCTTTGGCATTATGTAAGCTTCCTATTCATTTTTGAGTCGAATATCTAAATAAAAATACGTAAAATATACATTGCTCCTATTTATAGCTACTATATCTAGCCTGTACAAGTATCCTGGCTTTAAAAAAAAGTCGAGGCGTAGGACTGACGATAGATGTGCAAACTCTGAACAATAGGTTTACTCTTCATTTATTTTTATAAATCAATTATAATCTGACTTGAAGGCAAACGTAATACGTCGCGAACATGTCAAGGTTATCGGTGACGCGAACCCGTCAGTTATTTCCCTAACTTTTTTTTAAATCGATTATCGCCGCTCGAATATTATTTCTTTATTATGTATATCTTAGGAGGCAAACGAAAAGGTTTGTCACATGATGTCAAGTGATCACCACTGTCCATAGTCACTCGGAACACCAGGGGAGTCGCAAGTGCGTTTCCATCCTGTGTTTGGGGAGGGTGGGAGTGGGGGGAAGGGAAAAGGAGAGGGGGAAGGTGAGGAGTGGTGGGCCTCCGACGCTCTCATTGACCGAACGAAACGCAACAATGTAAGCACTGTTAGCCCTATTACTTCACGTCGGTGTTTCTGTGAGAGCCCGGACGAGCCGACCCATTCATGCTGAAACCAGTAATAGCTTCAGCGTGGGTTACCATCTAAACAATTCCGAACAAAAGCAAACTTCCTAAACAGTTCTAACGAGATGACTATTATTTCCTTAAGACTTTGAAATGATTTTTTTTCTCGAACTGACTACGCTATTGACCTAGCAAGGTCTTAACAGCTTCACCGGACTACTAAGGCGAGCGCTTAAGGCACTCAGCCGATTTTATTTTTGGCAACTAGCTCAAGGGTGCACGGCACATCTCGGCTTGGCTGTTGCCTGTTACATGCAATTCGCGACCTATCTTAACTAACATAAGCTAACTATTCATATATGTATGAGTTGTTGAAATATATATGTGTACTAAGCATACATATCTCAACAACTCTTACATATATTCCTTATCGGAAAATTTCTAAAGTTTTTTCAGTACGATAGAGAGACATTGAAATGATCACAAGATATTCGTACTGTTATTACCTATTCGGCAATATCAGTAATAGACTAGAAAATTGGTTGCCAAAAATAAGCTGACGTAATCAATATTGATTAATAATAAGTTATTGTATAAGTAGACATCATTTAATTAGAAGTCAATTACATTTTACACTATCGTAGTTCATAATGTTCGACCCTCGAAAACTATTCGGCTAATTATTTATAAAGTTCTCATCGGAGAGAGATAGTTAACAACTAATTACAATATAAACTTTCCACAACCATTGAACTTAATTAATGTACTTCAGTATGACAAAGTATGAATAACTGCTTCGATGAATATATTGAGAATCATGAATTTATGTGTAACAGCTATCCATCGAATATTTTTTTAAATGCGTAAGAACCTATGCAATTTTTTTTTTCGACCGTCATACCTTATTGGCTTTCCAAGGCCTTTACAGCTTCAACGGGTTACTAACGCGAGCGCTTAAGATACTCAGCCGAGCGAGCAAGCTAGTATTCAAAAGTTTTATTTATATACGATTAGAAGGATCCGTATATCGTGTGTCTCTATTGAATATTAAGACTACTGTACTGCCTTGTACTTCAGCTTACAGCTAAATTAAGGATGCATATTGTTAAATGCTTAATGCGTGCATTTTAGTGTTTTACTTGTGTGATATTTGGTTCCAAATATATATTTTTTAATATATTTTTTGAATATTTTTGTTAAGTGATCACCATCGTCCATAGACACAAGCGACATCAGGGTAGTCGCAAGTCCGTTGCCAACCTGGGGAGGAGGGAGGGCAAGGAAAAGGAAAGGAGGAAAGAGGAAGGGAGGTGGGTCTCCGGCACTCTCACTGACCGAACGAAACACAACAATGTAAGCATCGTTATTTCACGTGGTGGTACTACCCCGGAGTACTACGAGTAATAGCTTCAGCGTGGCTCTGTCACCTACAATAATTAATATATTTATAATAGTAAATAGATTTGACTGGCCTCTCGGAAACAGTTTTTTCCGAAAAATACTATTTTTATTAGGTATACAAAACTGTACTAAACTTATAAAAAGGTATAAAAAAAGATACGGCGGTATATGGAAAGATATAAAAGAAAATAAATAAAAATAAAATTTACCAAAAAAAAAAAACAATTCTAGAAAAAAGGAGAAACTAATACTATCAGTTATAATGTAAAAGAAAACAGTTAGAAGAATACCATAATTTCAAGATGATTTAAGATAATATTGCTTTAATTTGGGTTTTAAATACTCATGACAATCTGTACGCAAATTTTCATAATGACCACTTAAGTAGTTAAGACATAAAATCATAAACAAACTCATGTCCCCATTTACAATATTAGTTAAGATTAGAAATTTATGAGATAAAATTTTCAGACGAAATCCGCGGCAAGAAAAAGAATGTAAGAAAATGGAATTATTATATTAAGAATTCACAGCGCACATTGTTCAGAGGTTAATCTCTTAAACCGCTTTCGCCTGTCATTTGTTTGCGTTAAATTTGAATAACTCACGTATTTAATCTTAGGTCGTGTTGTAAAATATTTGATTTTGACGGCTTTTCCAAGTGGTGGTACAAATTCATTTTTAAGTTAATTGGAATATATACGAATAATTAAAGCTACCTATTACAATAGATTATTTATTTCATTTTTGACTGAATACATCCTTTGTAGGTTGTAGAGCCATGCTGAAGCTATTATTCATGAATGGGTCGGCTCGTCCGGGGTAGTACCACCTTCTCTCATAGAAACCGACGTGAAGTAACAGTGCTTGCATTGTTGCGTTTCGTTCGGTCAGTGAAGTGCCGGAAGACCAAAGTCAAAATCAAAAGATACTTTATTCAGTTTAGGCCCTAATAAGGCACTTATGAACGTCAAAAACTACCACCTCCCCCCCTCCCCCCACTCTCCTCTCCACCTCTCACCCAACATAGGCTAGTGACTCGTGTAGTAAGTTGCAACTCTTCTGGTTTTGCAAGTGTCTGTAGACGGTGGTGATCACTTAAAATCAGGTGACCCACCTGTTCGTTTACCTCCTATGATATAAAAAAAATCCTAACTAATACTATAAATACAAATGTAAAGTTTATTATAAAGTTAATTTTTTTATAAATGTTTTTATTTTTGTTTTTTTTTCATATCTTATTTTACACTATTTTACGCAACGTATAAAAATCAAATGTTATATCAGTGATAGAGAAACAATCATAGGATAACATTTTGTCAAGAAAAATCCACTATTCGAGAGAAACAACACCTAGTAAACGCGAGCGAAGACGCAAGCAAAAACTTGTACACTATAATTGAAAAAAATAATTAACCAACACCGTAGGCCTTAACTGAGACATTTTCCTTGTAGCAATAAATTAGCAAGTTACTACACGAAAAGTGTTTCCTGCAAACAAAACAGCTTTAACAAATGGTGCTTCAGACGACATGAACCATATAAAATAAAGAAATAATCATGTCCCATTACAATTTATAAATATACCAGATAATCCGGCCATGCTTAAAGAAGTGGTGCCATCTAAGAGATGTCAATAACAGTCGGTCCTACAGTTTTCTGTCAACAAACTAACTTAAAACGTCATCTCTGGGAGATTGATGACACTTACAAATAATAACAATAATGAACATTGACAATAATTCAATTTATTTTTAAAGAAGTATTGAAGCCTTTTCAAAATAAAAAATTATCCTACCTCTCAAGTCAGACCAGATTATACATAAATGCCAACTTCCATGAAAATCGGCTGAGTAGTTTCGGAGTTCTTCGTAAATATTTTTTTTAGATTCCTTCTAATATTTAGATACTAGCCTCGGCCCGCGACTTCGTTCGCGTGAAATAAATACACTAACATTAACACCCAGCAGTTCTCAAAAGGAAAAAACATCCCGATTTTGGAACATTTTTCATCTGCGCTCCTTAGTCTTAGCTTGATGATATATAGCCTATAACCATTCTCGATGAATGATCTATATAACACTAAAAGAATTATTCAAATCGGACCAGAAGTTCCTGAGATTACCCCCTAAAACGTCACAACATCACAACGTCACAAACTCACGAACTTTACCTCTTTATAATATTAGTATAGATATAATAGTTTTGTAATGTGGCACGTAATATGGTATTTACACATTTAATATAGGTAGATATATGCTTATCAGAGGAACAAGGATGGATCCCGAGACTCTTTGTTTCGACCCGACTACACGATGCGAGTCCGAAAGGCCTTTATAGCTTGTCCGGATTTTGGGGCAAGTGCGGAAGATACTTAGCCAAATACATACGTGACTTCTCGATAAGGGTAATTGACGAAAACATGTTAGATACTTCCATTATTATACATAACTTTAATTATCTATATGAATAAAAAGCAAATGTCGTATGTATGCCAGAATATCACTTTAGAACCGCTGCACTTATTTGGCTGATCCTTTTTTTTATATCGTTGGAGTCATATGAACAGCCGGGTCACTTGATGTTAAGTGATCACCGCCACCCATAGACACTAGCAACACCAGGGGAGTCGCAAATGCGTTGCTAGCTTGTGTGGGTGAAGGAATGGGGAGAGGAAATGTGAGGGGAGAGGAAGTTGGCCTCCGGCGTTCTCACTGACCGGACGAAACGTAACAATTAAAGTACTGTTACTTCACGTCGGTTTTCTATGAGATGGTGGTTTTATAATTGTCACGAGAAGGCTTATGTCAACAAAATCGTACGGAAAAAAGAAATTTTGTGTTTAAAAATATCCATATAAAAATTGAGTGATTGAAATAGAAAAGAGTAAGGAGCTGTTCAAAAAATATTGACAGATATTTATAGATTCAGTTGCCAATTTATTTAATTAAAAGACAAAATAATATAAGAAGGTAAGATTTAGTCTCCTGTTCTTCGTCAGTACGGGCGTGCGAGGCCAAGGAAGAGACTTAATTTCTAAGATTTCTTTTCCTGACTTATTAGTACTGAATTACATGTTCTGAGAATAAAATTTAAATTACCTTGTAAATATTTCGTCATATCTATATCGCTTGTTCTTCAACCCCTCGGCTGTTTTATTAAGACCGAGATCTCAAAATAACTGATCATGGTTTTAATTACCTAGTTTTTTTTTATTAATATTTTACGTTATAAAACTTGTTATTCTTCAACTTTTGAAATAAATACGGTATTTTTTTAAACCTCATACTGTCAATAGTTTGTTGACCAGTGTATCATACATACATTACATTAGTTTGTATGGAATTGAAACAATAATGATTTTGAACAATCCAGGGATTAATAGAAACATATTACTACGAGTAGTATCGTCAAAATTCTAATTTATGACGCCAGAAAACCCCGCTGTTCTTACCAGTGTCAAGAACTTTGAATATGTATCCCAAGCTACTCGTGTAAGAGTATTATAAGTTAACAAGGTAAGATGTACTCACGGTACGAGCTTGCCAGGATAGATGACAGCAAGAACAGTGACACGATGATTCTCATTGCTGGTTGCATGATTCCTGCGAAGAAAGTTTTTATTTAATTTGGTATGTACATTGGTTACGTATACTTTGAGTGTAATTTCGTAGTATGTTTCTAATTTTTGACAAATACTACAACAAGATGGTCGATACATTGTCATGACTTTCCAAAGAGTTTTTATGTTTTTATTTATATATTATAGAAGGCAAACGAACAGGCAGGTCACCTGATGTTAAGTGATCACCGCCGTCCATAGACACTAGCAACACCGGGGGAGTTGTAATCGCGTTGCCATCCTATGTTTGGATGGGAAAGGAGAGGCGAGGGGAGGTGAGGTGGGCCTCCGGCGCTCTCACTGACCGAACGAAACGCAGCAGTACAAGCACTGTTACTTTACGTTGGTTTTATGTGAGAGTGTTACTAGCCCGGGCGAGCCGACCCATTCATGCTGGAACCAATTGTAGCTTCAGCGAGGCTCTACCACATATAACTGTCAACTCAAAATATTGTAATCCTTTTGGTTCGCACTCATCAACCAAGTTATGTCACGTAGAACGATACATAATTGGTTAAACTAACTCAACTGTTATTAAAACAAAAACCACCATACCACAGGTTAAGATCTCTCCAAAAACTTCGAATGAAATTAAAATATTTTTCTTTTCAGCATTTAAAACGAGATTAATGGTAAATAAATAATTAAAAAACCAGGGAGATTGAACGAGCCCAATTAAATTTCAATTTTCCTTCACACATATATAAGAACATATTGAATTAATTACAACATGAACCCTATTTAACAAACTCCCAACTAGTATGTTCCCTCGCTCCTATAACATGGGTTCGTTTAAGCGGAACATGAAGAGACATTTACGCAGGCCGGCATGACAGCGGGGACCGACGATGACTGGTCTCTCTGTGGTCGCCGTTGTTTTTGGATTATACTGTCCTGTATGTATTGTATACTGTAGGCTGATGCTATAACTGGTTTCAAGCTTGTCCGGGTTATTTCACCTTGGTTTTCTGTGAGAGTGTGGTACTACCCCGAGCGAGCCAACCCATTCATGCTGAAACCAGTAATAGCTTCAGCGTGGCTCAACCACATACAAATATACTAAAAATATGCCTTGGTAATTGCAGCCTCTTGACTCAGTTCAAGTAACAAATAAGTAAACGCACAGTAATTATACAGAAGGCCAATAGAAAAAAATCTCCTTTCTGTAAAAATGTATTGAGTGGAAATGAGCTATGTATATAGTTAACATAAACTTTAAAAGTATTAAATATAAGAGAACTCCAAGATTTAACGCAAGTTGACATAAATTATTTCTTAAAGTACATCTTTCTACCAATCTTAACCTAGTAACCTACACTTATAATATACTGCTGTACAAAATTAAATGATATTCTAATCTTCAGATATGTTTCGAACCTACACGCCCTTATCTTGATATAACTTCGTGTAACATCAATACTTAAATTACTTTTGTTCAACCATTACGAGTTTGATAATGGAGTGCAGCAAGTAATTTACCACAGAATTCTAATCGGTAAATAAAAGTACGGAGTTTAAAAAAAGCCGAGATGGTCTACTACCGATAAGCTGAAAACTGAAAATAATGGAATAACTGTGTTCTTTATTAAGAAAAATGTAGCTTAAACTTTTATCTAATCTTACTGCTTTATATAACACAAAGAAAGGTTACCAAATTCCGTCAAGAATTACATGAACTGCAAATTTTTATTTTTCGTTATCCTGGAGAACCCCTTTCATTTTATGGGACAAAAAGTCTCCTGGATGTAGCCTTGTAATATCAGTTATCACTGGGTTAAGTTTCCTAGGTTCGATCCCTCGGTAGGGAGCCCTTGAGTGCGTTGCTTGCGCGATACGGTGACACACAAATATACATCACTGCTACAACACTACACGATCACCCCCACACACGTGCACGCCTACACGCTTACACATGAAAGTGGAAGGGTTTACTTTTTTCCCTTATCGAACTGAAAAACTCTCAATTTACCGATAATAAATATATGGAGGAGTTGTTGAGGCGTGTATGCTTGGTACACATATACGTTTCAACAACTCATACATATATGAATAGCTAGCTAGGTTAGCTAAGATAGGTCGCGATTTTGCATGCAACAGGCAACAGCCAAGCCGAGGTGTGCCGTGCACCCTTGAGCTGGTTGCCAAAATAAAATCGGCTGAGTGCCTCAAGCGCTCGCCTTAGTAGTCCGGTGAAGCTGTTAAGACCTTACTGGGTCAATAGCGTAGACATTTCGAAAAAAAAAAAAAAACTGGGTTAAGTTTCGTTAAAATTGGTTCAGTACTTTCAGAGTAATACGGGATTAGATTCTAGACTTTAATCCTTTATCCTGGAGAACCCCTTGCGTTTTATGGGACAAAAAGTATATTTGATGTAATCTTGTAATATTAGTTATCATTAAGTCGAGTTTCGTCAAGATTGGTTCAATACTTTCAGAGTGATGCGTGTTCATAGGGACAGACAGACAGACAAACATTTTAAAAAGATTATTTTTGGCTTCTATATCTATGACATAGCCTACCCTGATTAAAATTTTCAAAAAATATTTAATGGACAGATTGCGACTTGTTACAGTTTTATTATAGTATTAACTTCTTAGTTTGGACATTAAAATTATTAATACTAGTCTAGTTTTCACATCAATAGGTAGTCCGAGTAGTAACTATGTATATAATGGGTTGTACAAGCTCAATATAAAACATATACACAGGACTATACGACACTATATCGCTATACAACACGCCGCTAGTCTGACTTAAACGCAATACGTCTCGAGCATGTCGAGGTCATCGGTGACGCCAACCTATAGGTTTTTAACCAAAGAGCACGGTGCATTTAATACGAATGTACCCTTTTTTAAAGCAAATATTCAATACGTATTTAACAATTTATAATAACACGGAAAATGTCTTAGTAAAAGAAAAAATGTAATATACGCTGTACTTTTTGAGTGATACCAACGACAGAGTTCTTTCATATTTTTTTTCGAATTGACTATGCTATTGGCCTTGCAAGGCCTTTACAGCTTCACCGGACTACTAGAGCGAGCCCTTAAGACACTCAGCCGATTTTATTCAGGTAACATGCTTAAGGGTGTACGGCACACCTCGACTTGGTCTGTTACCGAAAGAACCCGATCTGACCTAGCTAAACTATTCCAAGCTATTCATACATATATCCGTTTGTGAGTCATACAATTAAAATTGTTTGATTTAGAAACGTTTACATGTACATCGGAATTTTATTTCTATAAGATAGCGGCGACTTACTTATGCAGTGGTATACAAACAGTGAATAAAAAAAAATAAAGAATTGACAAATTTCCCAAACTTTGAGTCTTTTACTCCTCGCTTTATTCAAGTAAAACCACGATTCATATAAAGTAACCTTAAATATAACTGAGGTATGTTGGGGGTGTTAAAGTAATTTTATCTCATAATCATCCCTTTGTAAGTTTAGGGTTTCATAAAATTATGTTTCCTCCATTTGCATTTGTATTCTATTCAAAATTTTATCAGGAACCATTTTATCTTGTAGAGAATTTAATATGCTTGTTTTGTTATGCTCCTTGTTCTTTTTTGGCAAATTCTTTTCCGATATATGTTACGTATAAAATAGCTACTAATGAGTACAACCTGCTATAGTTACGTAAAATATATACGGTAAATTAAATACTATATATATATATTTTTATAACCAGTGCGGGACAGCGTCTCTAGGGTCCGCTAGTACTATATAATAATAATAAAAACTAAAATAGCTCGAACACTTTTACGTACAAAAATTGTACATGATTTGTTCAACAACAGAGTGGTACTAAGCTGGAAGCGATTGCCCAATGGAGTAGTGTCTGCTAATTCAGTACATTGTTTTAAAAACCGACTTAATAACTGGCTACGGACGAATAAACTAAGTTTATTAAGTGAACATTTTTATGGTGGTCACAATCTCAAAAAAGTCGACACTATGATATATTCATACAAGTAATTATGCTTCTCGTCTATCAAGAAATAAATAAATGTCAGTCCAAAAATGATAATATTGTGATAAAAAACTCCGTATAGGAAAGTGACTGGGTGAGATAGAGGATATTAGAGAGACCTTGAAAAATATTGACAATATTGACAGATCGACGTTCAGTTGCCGTTTCATTTCATTTCATGACAGTACGGTAAAGGGCCAATTTAGTTTCATTTACTTCAATAGTACGAAGTTAAAACGGGCTGTTAGTTTTAAATATATACGGTATTATCACAAAAAAGTTAAATACGCATTGAATACTTGCTTTAAAACGGTTACGTTTTATATGCACCGCGTTCGCTGAATGTTCGCCGTCTTGCTCTTTTGTCTCACTTTGGTTACGTTTGGTTAGACTTGCGAAAAAAGGACAACGCGAACTGCCTTGGGCGAGCGCGGTGCATGTAGTACGAATTATTTTTAAAACAATGATTTAATAGGTATTTAACTTTTTTGTAATAACACCAAACACATCTCGCCAAACTCTTTTATTGCTCCGAATACAGTTGTGCTAAACGCAATTTTAGATATAAATATGTATTATATTATATGTATAGATATAGATAGCTTGAAAACAAGGATAAATAAATATCAATTTTAAAATCCTACAATAATATTATAACTCTTAGACTATATTACTCGCAATCCCGAACTTACTGCTATATTCAGAGCGGCTTACATATTTAACTTTTTTTGTTTTAACACCGAATATGTCCTAACTCTGATTACCGTAGCAATGAGTACCTATGACTAGTAATTACATTTCCACTATGCAATACAACAAATACTACTATATATCAGAACCCTGCACAATTTCCCTTATAGAAAACTAAAAACCAAACATCTACGAACTCTGTTTTCTGTCAATATTGCTTACTGCTTGACACCAAACTGTAAGAGACAGCACTGCAAACTTTAAGCCTCTTCTCCAAGGAAGGTGTGGACATGATCACTACAACAGCTCACGTCATATTGGTGATTAGAGACTCTAAATAATCCATAATTCTACATTCTCCCACATACATTGGTACTAACAGGAACGGTTCACAGAGTCAGGTATCCTCACGATGTTTTTCTCCATCGTTAGCTAATAATGTTACCAATTTAAATTAGTAAATGTACGTGAATTCCGAAGGGTTTGTTGGTAAATATCGGCGTTCGAACCTGCATACATTGAATTGACATTCCATAGGTCCTACTACTCGACTACCACAAACATGCATCATTGTAACTATGTTTTACAAAAGGCTCTGAGTGCAACATTTTAAATTAGTTTGTAGCGAAATAAAAGCACTCGTAATGTAATTAGGAAATTCTATTAGCTTCCAAAAATACAGTGTTACCATTTTGGTACGTGCTATTTTATTATAAAAAACACTTTATTAATTTGCCCTACATCCCTGTTAAAAACCCAACATTATTGATAAGGGCAATTGCTCTTTCGTGTATTTTTTAGTTAAATAGTAAAATAAACCTACATAAGATATAATAAATAACTATTACATAAAAGAATAAAAATATAATGCGTAAACGTGTTTTCTTTGATTATATATTATTTTTTACTTTTAGGTTTTGACCACAATTTTAACTTATGTTAAATTAAAATATGTTCGTTATACCAACCCTAGAAAAACTGAATCTGAATCAATTGTAGCTGCCAAAACAAACCCATACGTACTTGACTACAAATTTTCAGCCTAATGTTTGAAGCTAACTCAGCGGGCTTGGAAAAAGTCCTAGCACCATGCTTAGAAATCATTACAATAAAAAAGGAGTTCCATCTATGTGATTGGTCGTCCCATTGGTGACACTTGTTTGTAATTATGTATATTAATGATTCTGTTATTAACTGACTTCGTAAAAGAAGGATGTTCGGTAGGCTCTTTCATTTGTGATAGACGTTTTTTTTTTCGCTGATACCCTGAAATATCTTTCTTGACACGGAATAAAAAAAAACCTTAAGCTTTGAGCCCCTAATTTCTAATCCTAATCTTAAGTACTTCCTTTTTCAATTTGGAATTTTAGCATTTAAAAAGCGTGTATTTCAAATAACTTTTTTAAAATTTCTTTTATATTACCGGATTTTAAACCTTCATAGGAGAAAGCACGACACTTTTCAAAAGACCCTATGACAAGTTAACAATAATAACTCGATTCATTTGAACTCGATTATTAAATATTGCGACTCTAAAATTACTTTTATACTTTTCTCGCATAGTTTTGAAAATATTAAGAGAATGGGGTTCTTTTTACCAAAAAGAGCCATAAGTAAAGTTATAGGTAATTGAATTATCTATAAAAAAACCTGTGAGCGTTATATTGCTAAAACGCATAGTTGGATGGCTCCTTTTACATATGAATAAAATATTCAATCCCTAAGAAGATGAGTTATCAGTTATTTAATTTTCATCTTCGTATTTTCGACGACTTTAAACTGACATAAATTATTTTTATTTTTTAACGCGTGTTACGTCATAAGTTCATAATCGATTTAAGAAAATCTTATTATATTGGAAGGAGAATATTTTCAAGAAGTCTTTAGGGTTTTAATTATATTAGCATTGAACTTTTAAAAATACACTAGGGAAATCAAGCTCATATATCTAATGTATAGTGATTTGAATATTGGCAGGTTTGTAACAATCTAAGACTAACTCATAGCCTAACCTACCAAAATAAGATCAAAGTCGTTTTTATGCTTTTTTAAATCGGTTTTATTTTTTGTTTAAAATTTTCTTGTTTTCCAATATTTACCATTGCTTGTTGAAATAATGATTATTAATAGATATTTGTTAGTTTATAATTACTGAGTATACTTGAGAAACATTTGAAATAAACTATACATCTCTTAGATCGAAACTGATGTTTTACGGAATGTAGACAATCTGAAATGCTGTCCCTCATAAATGAAGACTGACAAACAGTCAACATCAAAGCTTTACAAAATAAAATCAGAGTGAATCACAATGTACCAGGAAATCCTTAAAGGGAACATATCGATTTCGCTTTTATGCTATTGGTTTTAGAAGCAATTTTAGCACAATGCGTCGATCGACATATATTTGAACTAGTGAGATCGGTAGACTTTGTCCTGCCATGATAATTAAAAAAAATATAGACAAATTATATAAGTAAACCTTTCTCGTGAATCTCTCTATCTACTGGTGAAAACCGTATGAAAATCTGTTTAGTCGTTTTTGAGTTTATCGCGAACAGACAGACAGACAGACGCGACAAAAGACTTTGTTTTATACTATGTAATGATAATGACACTATAATGTGACTTAGCTTTTTTTATATCAAATAAGAGGCAAACGAACATGCGGGTCACTTGTTGTTAAGCGATCACCGCCGTCCATAGACACTAGCAACCCCAGAGGAGTGCAAGTGCGTTGCCAGCCTGTGTTTGGGGAAATATGGGTCTCCGGCGTTCTCACTGACCGAACGAAACGCAACAATGCAAGCACTGTTACTTCACGTCGGTTTTCTGTGAGAGGGTGGTGCTACCCCGGACGAGCCAACCCATTCATACTGAAACCAATAATAGCTTCAGCGTGGCTCTACCACCTACTAGAGTAGACTAGCTGTCGGGGTTGGACGATATCTCAATTAAATCATATCATGGTGGTATGATTTTCTTTAATTCTCATCTGGTTTAATACAGTGAATTTGAATTTTGTTGCTATTTACCAGTTATCTGCTCTAATATCTGCAGTGTTTTCGGATATCTATATATGAATACGTGAAGCAAAAATTTATACCCCTTTTTAAGGTAATTTCTATGAACGTATGAACTCGATATTTGGCATAGTTAAAGTTTATATGGCGGAGAAGTGCAGAAAGCTGTTTATTTTATATAAAATGCATTAGAAATACATTACATTATTTAAAATATGCATTACTCACACTACTGCTTGAATTTTACACATCATATATACACATGTGAATAAAAAAGACATTTTGACAGCCGTCAATAACGTACTTCAAAAAAAGTTGCGAAGGAGGTTGCTATGCTGGACTGTATGTATTTTTTTACTCTTACGTTCCAATTACCATTTTTCATTCTACATTCAACAATAATTTTATAAAATATAACTATTATTATGATATTTATAACACGAATTATGCTGCACACCTTACATGCTCTTTGAATTTAATTGGTCAAATTACAGGTTAATTTTACAATAATATCATAATTTTAACATGAATGACGTTACATGCCTTATATGCCCTTTGAAATCAATTGGTCAAATTGTAGGTTAATTTTATAATAATATGATATGTAAGTTCATAATATATAATACATAAATAATTAATTGATAAACAATTTATCTTTAGTACATTTATGGAACCACTGAAATAATTATTTTTCTCTTTGGATGTCAAAATGTTTAGGTGACAGGAGTGCTTTTACTTCATGTAACTTGGCTTTATGTTGTCATTAGAGAAAAGCAATATTACCAAAGTCAAAGTCGATATTGTAATGTTTATTATTTTTTATGGCGAACTCACTTCAAATAATGATTTAATAAAAAAATGAGCCAAATAATACTTTGTATAATCAAAATAAAGATTCTGTTCATAAAAGTAATCCATGATTTAGACCTCCGCGGTTACAATGATACAGTTCAACCTGATGTAGCAACAAAAATGAATTTATTTTCAAAAGCTAATGGTAGTATTAAAACATCTTTGTCTTAGCTTCATTTGAATGTATTGTGCATCCATTACTTTTCCAAACGATGATACTGGGCATACCACTATTAATCATAATGAACAGACTACATTTAATTCAATATAACCCAGTAATACCACCCTCATGGTGTCGTGTAAAATTAATTTTAAATTGTGTCATGAGTTGTTATAAATTTCTTTATTTTCGTAAAGTTATATTTACTTAGAATTTCAAAGCTTTACCACCTGGTTTTTGTTTCAAATTTACAATTAATTTCAATTTACATTTACACAGATTTTTTTAAATGTTTATATAATTAAAGATTATGGCAAATAACTAAGTAACCATGATGAAAACCTTCGAGTATAGAAGATATACACTTTGACAAAAGATTCCTAATAAAGTTCAAACTTAAAAAAATCAATGAACTATGATCGAATGTCGACCACTGGGCATCCACTAGTTTAGTTTAATATAGATTCGGAATCAAGAAAAAAAACATCTTTTTTTTTATTTGGCTATGAGCTTCTGTTTTCCAATTATAATCTTAATCAAAATACAACATTTGCTAAATCTACAAAATTTTTTCAACAGCGGACCCTTTAATATAATTTGTGTATAAATTAGACTTACATATATCACGAATTAGTAAATAGTTTCATGATATGTTTATAACAAATTCTGTTTCGTCTGTGAGATCGTACTAAAATAATCTTGTTATTAAATTCTTAACTTTCAATAACCAGTTTACAAATATGAATTCTATTGAGAATATCAAAATTTGCTTATGCTTCGATAAATTCGATAATATTCAGGTTTCAATATACCTGTATTCGTCAGAATGCTTTGATGTTTCACATGAAAACTGAGCTTCTTTACCTGCCATAAATTGATTAATTCTGTAGTCCGGTGAAGCTGTAAAAGCCTTGCAAGGCCAATATTGTAGTCATTTCGAAAAAAAAAAGATTAAATCCTTTTTGTATGCGTTCTGCACATCATGTTTTACAAATATACACATATATATTCTTAATTTGTTCAGCAGTTACTTAAAGATATAAGTAAAATATTATTTAATTTTTAATTATAGAACAGTGTGTTTATTAGCATATCTAATAAATAAGAGTATCTGTTTTTTGCTGTTGCAAAACGCGAATTAAAAAAAAACAATTAATAATTTAAAATATGCCAAATGATAGACTTTTTTAAATATCAAATAGAGCTTTAATTAAAGAAATATATAAAATAATTATTTTTCCAATTACAGTTTAGTATACTTAAAAAAACACTTCCAGATTCCTTATATTTTCCAAATATTTTTTGTAATAACGTTAATATATTTATATGGTGTAAATTAATTTTAACAAAATAATCTATTTAAATTAACGATTGTATTTTTTTTAAATAATTTAAAAAATTAACAATATAATAATGAATTATATTGTTAACATGAGATAAGAGTACCTAATCTAGAAAAAATAAAAATTTAAACTATGACTCACCTTTGTGTTTTCACTACCTGTTGCACGTTGGGAATGCTGAGTTGTGATCTGTAACCTCAGCTTATATAGGCCGGGAAACACGACAGACAGCGTTACTCAAACTATATTACGTAGAAATGGGAGCTAGTGAAGAGCTCGGATTCTTCCAACATTATGTTATAAATATGAAATACAACGATTTTTTTTAATTCTTACAATTCAAATTCATACCCATAAAACCCACATAATTATATTCATTGCTTGCGGCTTCACTAAACTTATAATTGCTTATTATTTTACCTTTAATGTTCTCGGTATTCATTGGGATTACGTTTTTTTTATGTCATAAGAGGCAAACGAACTGGTGGGTCACCGGATGTTAAGTGATCATCACCGTCCATAGACAACAGCAACACCAGAGGAGTCGCAAGTGCGTTACCAGCCTATGTTGATGGAGAAGGGGGAGGGTAGGAAAGGGGAAGAAGGAAAGGGAGATGGGGGAAGTGGGCCTCCGGCGCTCTCACTGACCGAACGAAACGCGTTAATGCAAACACTGTTACTTCACGTCAAAACTTCTGTGAGAGGGTGGTACTACCCCGGGCGAGACGACCCATCCATGCTGAATCGAGTTATAACTTCAGCGTGGCTCTACTACCTACAAAACGTTAGTCAAGCTTTTAAACCTTGCTTCCCTTAACAATATTTCTTACTGCATATATTACCTATCATAACAATGTATTTTATAAATCAAAGCCATCATTTTTTTATACCATAATACACTGTGTGACGCTTGACCTCAGCCACACCTGATGGAAAGTGAAGACGAGGTCTAGGATGTAACACGTTCACCCAGTAAAAGCACATTCACTCTTCTCTTGAAGATTACTTCATCATACACTTCAAGAAAAACAGACGGAGGCAGCTCATTCCATTCCTTCGCGGTTCTCATAATAAATGACGATGCAAAGCAAACATCTTGTAACGTAAAAGTAAATCAGGTAAGCGTATATAAGACAGAAAATGTCACTATAATTTTGTTTAATAAACTGGGGAATATAATAGAGAAAGTCAAACTGGAATAATTAAATTTGTAATGAGATATGGTAAATAAATAATCTTGATAATAATTCATAATTTGAGTTTGTTATAATGTTATTTTTTCATAACGTTATTTACTTTTTAACATAATATTTAGCTACGCTTACTAGTTTTTTTTTTTATATTATAGGAGGCAAACGAGCAGATGGTTCACCTGATGTTAGGTGATCACCACCGTCCATAGACACTTGCAACACCAGAGGAGTCACAAATGCGTTCCCAGCCTGTGTTTGGGAGGAGAGCGGAACAGGAAGGGAAGGAGGAAGGGAAAGGGGAGGGTAGGTGGGTCTCCGGCTCTCTCACTGATCGAACGAAACGCAACAATGCAAGCACTGTTACTTCACGTCGGTTTTCTGTGAGAGAGTGGTGCTTCCTCGTACGAGCCGACCCATTCGTGCTGAAAACAATAATAGCTTCAGCTTGGCTCTACCACTACTACATATAGTACTAGTAAAACTGAAATAATTAAATTTGTAATAAGATATGATAAATAAATAACAAATATAAAAAAATAATGAAATAAAATAATAGACAGTATATATATATACATATATATACTACATATGTGTGTTATGAGTGAAGTGTTTATTAAAATGACTCATAATTTGAGTTTGTTATAGTGTTATTTTAAAGCGTAGCTAAATATTATGTTACAAAGTAAATAATGTTATGAAAAAATAACATTACGAGCATCTGCACTCAAATTGTATTATTTACTTTTGAATCTTTTGTTACGTTCGATATTTTATGTAATTTTTACAAAAAATTAATATTACTCCTACTTACTAGAATAATTAAGGAGTTATATTAGTAAGTAATATTTGATATATGCATATTATATTTATTTAATACGAGTTTTTTTCATCAATTCGACACTAATTGATGTCTTCTCGTTCTGTACTTCCTTGTACGTTTATTTTCTAGTTATTATACCCATACCAATATTGCCTATAGTTTTCTAAATATTTACTTATTGATTGCACTTTTTACACAGTTACACGTTTTTATAACATACATGTGTTTAATTTAAAGAGCCCCCAATCTTTTACTAAGCGCTGAAAACGTGTTTGAGAATCGCTGTCAGCTTTGGTAACGGAATCACGTCAGTTAATTCATTTACGTTTCACCCCTTAAGCCTCCCTCCATGCTGTAGAGGTTTACTCATATGTTCAAACATTTATCATTTAATAGTAATACGAAGTAGGCAGACATTTTTAAATTACGTACATTAATAACTTGTTTTTTTTTTAATTTTCTTTCTTTAGTAATTTACATTTTGAGGAACATACTAGTCCCGTTTCTACATTTTTTTTTTTGCATTCAGTATTTACTGTTTGCAAATTTAAAAACAGTGACTGTTACCTTACACATTCTTGTGATTTAGTGAAGAATTCAGAAAGGAGTCACGAAATAATATACTAACACTGCTCAGATTTGTTCACAGTATTAGAGACGAAGCTCTTTGCATTCCATGAATTCACCGTGAGTACGCTGGGTCTGGGTTATAGAGTGAAAAACCTTAGCTAGTGTTTGGTTCTAGTGTGGGTTTAAGAAGCTCCTACTAATGAAATACTAGAGCTCACCTACACAACTCGTATTCTTCTTCTTTTTCTTGTTTTGGCTCCGCAGAAGCACTTGCCAGTGTTAATGTTTTGTTACAATGGACGTTATCTATACATATAATAAAAATGAAGTGTCTGTATGTAACAGCGAAATAAAAAATTTTCACTGATTGGGTATGAACGTATACACGCTACTGATAACAAAAATGCAATTTTTAAAATTTTTGTCGGTCTGTCTGTCTGTCTGTTTGTTCCGGGTAATCTCCGAAACGGCTGGACCGATTTTGATGAAAATTTCACTGGCAGATAGCTGAAGTTACAGCGGGTAACATAGGCTACTCTAAATTAGACTAAGTTTTAACCGCGGCTTCGTCTGCAATCCTATCTCCAAAACGGATGGACCGATTTTCACAAAACTTTAACCAACAGATAGCAGATATTATAAAAAGTAATTTCATGTATTTTAATTTAGAGTAGCTGTTAACCGTGGCTTTGCCTGCAGTACTATCTCTAAAACGGTTTGACCGATCTTCAAGAAACTTTATTGGTAGATAGCTGATTTTATAAAAAGTAATTCAAGTAATTTTAATTTATACTAGCTGTTAACCGTGGCTTCACCCGCAATACTATCTCCAAACTAGTTAGACCCATCTTCACAAAACTTTCATTGGCCAATAGCTGACTTTATAAAAAATAATTCAAGAAATTTTAGTTTATACTAGCTGTTAACCGTGGCTTCAAACGCACTACTATCTCCAAAACGGTTAGATCGATCTTCACAAAACTTTCATTAGCCGATAGCTGACTTTATAAAAAGTAATTCAAGCAATTTTAATGTATACTTGCTATTAATCGTTGCTTCACCCGCATTACCATCTCCAAAACGGTTAGACCGACTTTCACGGGACTTTCACTGGTAGACAGCGAACCTTATAAAAACTAATTTAAGTTATTCTATTTTGGACTAGCTGTTAACCGCGACTTTGTCTGTATGAAATTTAGCAAGATTTCAACTCATTCTTTATTTTTAATTAGAGACATAATTATCAACTTATCGATTACAATTCGTCATTTTATTTATTGGTAACTTGAAGATAGACGAGGTCTTCCTAATAAGATCTTAGACCATAAATGTATTACGTAAAGAGCTCCATTAGGTATACAATTTCTTTCGGAACAGAAAAGCGTTTTTTTTTATTGTCACAAAATCTTTTTTATAATAGAAATGTATATTAAATGTAGGTGTAGATGTACATCTTTATAATAACATTTTAAGTAATTGTTTCATTCGTGCCTTAACACAGTGTAACGGAGCACTGAGGTAGTTATATGATTGGGTAAGGTATCAAATACGCTGCTGATGACAAACCTCATTTGGCACATTGTTAGTGTATATATAACTAATGTACACATTACATATTAATGTAAGCGGCGTGCGTTTCATACTTACAATTGTTTTTAAAGAGCATATCTATAATTGTAAATAGTCTCACAATTTTATAATTCTTTAATACAATTAAAAAAAACGCGTGCGGAGCTGCGGGTACAGCTAGTAGTACAATAATATTAGAAGTGTCGTGTGACCATTTCAATATTCTAACACGATGATGGATCCCTTGTTAGAACCTTCCAGGGTGTTTTTGTGGCATCTCAGAATTTCATGCTCCGTGGTATTATTATCTATTCACTTCACTTATGCACAAGAAATCAACTATATTACGTAAAACACCACCAAATATACAAAATATGGATCCAAATAACATAAGATTATGAATGAAATATAAAATCCACTACATGACGGATTAAAGTCCCGTCAAAAACTCAGCTCGTATTCATCTCCGTGCTTTACTAAATTTATAGTAGCAACAAGCTATAATGGTCGTTTTGACACATTACAATAATGACATGATCGTTCATTTATTTTAGAAAGAAATTTTAATGCTGCTTCTTTTCACATTAAACATTGATGCGATTTTGCTGAAGGTGGTTGTTCTGGCTATCGATGCCTATATATATTATATACGTGGGATATAAATATACACCACCACATATGATAAAACATAGTTCTCTGCCACGTCTATCTGTTTGTCTGTCTGCTTGTTGATAAGCTTCCTGTACGTAGGTGGTAGAGTAGAACCACCCTCTCAGAGAAAACCAATATAAAGTAACAGTACTTGCATTATTGCGTTTCGTTCGATCAGTGAGAGCGCCGGAGGCCCACCTCTCCTCACTTCCCCCTTTCATCTTCCCTTTCAGTTTCCCCTCCCGAAACACAGGCTGACAATGCACTTGCGACTCCCCTGGTGTTAAAAAACTACTCATTTGAACTACGGATTTTCATGTAGTTGCATTTTCATGAGGATGGTTTAGGTATATCATTTATCAAGGTTTTTTTTATTATCAGAGCGGGACAATGTCCGCCAGCCTGCTAGTATTATATAATTTCGACTTTCTTTAATCAACAGAATCGTGACAAGATTTCTGTGGGGGCTATATTATATAATTAGATATAGTAGTAGTTAAATATATGTATAGTTACTTACAAAAAATTTAAAAATCTGTGTAAAAAACTAGTTTTATGTCCTAAAATTCGATAAATTTTAATTGATTACGTTGCTTGTCACTATTGATATTAAAGAACAGAAATGTAGTCCTTCAAACATAGTTATGAATTTTTATAAAACTTCGTGAGCGGGGGTATGTCAAAACGGCCATTATGGCTTGCTGCTATTATAGCAAGAATAACAAAGTGCGCCTTGGACATTTATCAAAAAGAACTTACATTCACTTTCGAAAAGCCAAGATCTTTTGGTAAGTTATACAGAGATTTAACTTATACACCCATCTCTCTCATTTGTTTCGAAATAGCTGTAGTACTAAATTAAATTACAAGATGTTTCCGTTGCAAAGGCTTTTAGCAAACTTTATACGAGTTTGAAATAGCCCAATAGAATTTAACCTTATTAGTACGTTAAAATACTTCCATCCTTGAATCTCTTGTTGTTATTTGTCTGATTACTTGATTTACATGTTCATTATTTATGTGACGTAATTGTATTTAATATAGATATTATAATCTTAGTATTTGTTGCATCTCAGCTATGTTTCAACGACTTTAAAAAGCTGGAGGGTTTCAATTCTTTTTTTATAGGAACGAGGATATCTTTTTTTTTGTTTTTTTATTTTTTGCTGTTGACGTTTCCTGGCGTTATTATTAAAATATTGCAGACAATTATTTTCTTTATTCATACTGTTAGTAGGTATGTCTCTATAAGCTATACTATATGCCCTAAAGTCTAATATTGGTAGACTCCTTGAAAAAAAACCTCAATAATATTGAAATAAATGGTCAAATTTTGAACATCGGATAACCACTACTATATGTATTAATTTCCAATTTATGGAGATACTCATAAAGCCGATGATATTGAAAAAAGTAACTGTTTATAATTTCTTATTGATAATACTGAAGCAAATCAATAGCTAGATACTTAACAAAAAAAAAAGAATTTCGGTTGAATAAGTTTGAGCAGAAAAGAGTACAATCTTTTACTTTTGCCAGTTCATGTATATAGATCAGATTTTTGATGTGAAACATCTATAGGCGGAGGGTAAACCTGATTGTTGGCGTGGCGACGCAAAACACGAACTTCGCACTATTAATGAAATATCCAAAAATATTTGCAAACCTACATACCTACCTACCTACCTACCTACATACTACAACATAGGATTCAAACTGTTTTTTCGGCCACTCGATCTACTAGTATTACGAGGCACGCGCCGACGACCTAACGCCTTTTGATAAACGCCGCCAAACACACCACACCTGCAGCTAATTAAATTTCTATATTTTATACTTATTAAAAATGACTTTGTATGTATTAAAATAAATAGTCATTATTTTATGGTACAAATTTGTAACGTTCATTATGTCATTTATCATTCATTATGCCATAGCTAATTCCAATCTTAATCTGTTCTTCTATGCATATAAAAATTACAAAACAATTTGTTAAAAAAATGCTTCACATTTGCCAGGCGTCCCGTTATCCTATTAGAGTTCGATTACTACTTGATCCCGCGCCTGCGTCCGAGTTTGTTATGATTTTTTGTAATAAATAATTGAGTTATAACAAAGTGAATATTGTATAATTATTTTCCTTGTCAGTTTACCAGTAGTATTACCAGTTTTCATGGCAATATGTTCATGTGCTGCACCGCCATCTAGTTTCCAATTACAGAAGCTATTGCTTGCATCTTCATCTATCCCTCGAGACCAGTATATTTTTTTTTATATCATAGGAGGCAAACGAACAGTTGGGTCACCTGATGTTGAGTGATCACCGCCGTCCATAGACACACCACCAGTGGAATCGCACATGCGTTGCAAGCCTGTGTTGGTGGGAAAGAGGGGAGGGAAAGGGGAAGAGAGGAAAGGGAGGGGGAGGGAGGTGAGCCTCCGGCGCTTTCACTGACCGAACGCAACACAACAAGCAAGCACTGTTACTTTAAGTCGGTTTTCTGTGAGATGCTGAAACCAGTTATAGCATCAGCGTGGCTCTACCACCTACATAATTATATTTTTATAGATGAAGGGTACTTTGTGTTTTTTATGTACCCCGTTTGTTTTTCATGGGAAGATCCCTAACAAATATATGTACTATACTGGCAGCTGCTAAAGATGGGCTCAGTCCGATTCACGTGGGCTAAAACCTCATGGCACCTTCTTACACTTTTTGGCAGGGGGAACAGGTACTGCCTCATCGGGACCAAGTTTTTTCCTTCGACAGGTGTTGTCCCCTCCTAAGGGGCCCCGACTGCGGTCAGAGGAATCAAGATAGTAAATCCCTCAAGAAGAAGTGGGTGACACAATGCGCCTCTACCACGTGGAGCTGTGCAGTTTAACTGCCAGGACGAGGGGGAAGGCTAGTTTCCATCTCTCCCAAACCCCATCTACGGCGACCGTAGGTCATCGCTTAGCCGTTGCCAGCGTGTGGTTCGTCGGCCATGAGAGGGGAGCCTAAACGTCCGTTCCCTCTCCCTCTCAGCCACCTCCTGTGCGAGCATGTACTCAACGTGAATACAAAAGTTTAGATAATCGATTGAATAGTTAAAGCTTGTAAGTGTAACAAACAAACAAACTCACATTCACAATTGTAATATTAATTTGGATTTGGATGGATATCTTAAGAACCTCGTATAAATAAACTTAGGTACGTACAACTTTTATAGCAGTTGGTCAAGTGAAGGTGGCGTTTATAAATCTCATATGCTACTAATTCCTAACTCTTACAAATGCGAAGTTTATTAACAAAAAGTGTAAGTTTATTCATAGGAAAAGGTTTTTAAGATAACCACACTAATCTAAAGTAATATTGTAGTAATTCTATGTATATATACCAATACTATAAAGAGTTAAATTTTGTGACGTTGTGAGTTTATAACGTTGTAGGGGATAATCTCAGTAACTACTGGTCCGATTTAAAAAATTTATTCAGTGTTATATAGCTCATTTGTCGAGGAAGGTTATATGATATATCATCACTCTAAGGCCTATAGGAGCAGAGTACCCATGAAGAATGTTCCAAAATCGGGATTTTTTCCTCTTGAGAGCTTTCGCTGCGTTAGCATTAGCCCAAAGTAATTAATCCATGCGAACGAAGTCGCTGGCAGAGGCTAGTTGTAGGTATGAATGTAAGTTTGTTTGTGTACATTCACGTCTTACCTATTCGATCGATCATCATGGAATTTTGCAAACTTGAGAGGTAAATAAAAGGACATGGGGTATCTTTAGTCCAGATTAATTCTACACAAACGCGAGCAAAGCCGCGAGCAGAAGCTAGTTAGGTGTAAATTAGTAATTTTGTTGTACTTTGACGCCATAACTACTCAATCGATCGTCATGGAATTTTGGACACACATTGACAAAGGTTCAAAATAGGACATAATGTCATCAACAAGTACTATTTTTTATGCCAAAAGGCAGCAAAATGGCAGACGACCCACTTGATGGTAAATTATCACTGTGGCCTGCATCACCAAGGGCATTATTGTTCTGTTTGCCATGGATGGATCAAATCAATAACGCAAGCGAAATCGCGGGCAAACACTAGTAGTTATTTATATAATTGAGTACGAATCACTTGACCTTCCTAAAATCTACATGTAATATCATACACAGTCAGAGTAGTTTGTTAGGATCAGACAGCAAATACATTATTTAGGTAATGCTTTAAGACACGTCGAAGTAAATTGAGAATGAGTGTTGGCGCTATACGTGATGATATTATTAAATGTCTGTGATGTGTAGACAGGATCAACACATCTTGATCCTAGCGTTTACAAATAATATATTTAAGCATAATATTTTGCAATATTTAGAGATATATTTTACCTATAGATAAGTACAGTTTATTCCTGTGCCCTATCTATACAAAATTAACTACATTCTCTGACTTTACATGCCATTATTTTTTTAGTAAATCTAGTTTATAGTTCATCAAAGTTAAAGCAGTTTCGTAAGTTTCGTGACCCTTTTTTTATAAGGGGTAAGTTAAATGTTATATGGTTTAAGACATTAATTACACATTATATGATGTAACGGATAATTATAATCTACATTAGTTCACTAAGATAACTAACATATTCAATTGTACAAAGATCAATAGCATACTAGTTAAAATAAACCCGCAGATAAACCATTATTTTTAACGCTTTTGAATTATTTTATATTACATTTTATCATCAATACTTAACCCCTAAGAAAAAGTATAACAGTAAATAACTTGCATTATGTACTGATAAGTATTTTATTTTCTATTAAACGCTTTGTCACAACCAAATCAAATAATATGTGTAATAAAAAATAATTTTCTTTTTGTGTATAGATTTATCAAAAATTTTTACAAAAAAATTGAACCGACTTCGATATCAAAAACTTATAAAGCACTGAAAAGTGAAAAATAAATATATTATTAAATTAACCAAATTAAATAAAATATATAAATTTTTGCGCTACCTAGAGATATACTGGAAGTCGGTGCCAACCGAAAATCATATCTACATAGGTACGAAGTCCACTCTATACATATATATATATGTATAATGTAATATACTTTTCTACCTGCAACAAATTTGAAATTTCGGTTGGCACCGACTTCCAATGTATCACTAGGTAGCGCAAAAATTCGTATATTTTATTTAATTTGATTAATTTAATAATATATTTATTTCTCACTTTTCAGTGATTTATAAGTTTTTGATATCGAAGTCGGTTCAATTTTTTTTTGTGAAAAAATTTATTTTCCATTTTTAGTGTATATAAATATATTTATATAGTTCTAATTAATAATAAAATAAGTTCATAACTTGACAAACAAACATAATATTACACCGTACTAGATCCAACTGGTCAAATTAGGTTGATTGTGAACGAATTTCAGAACCTCATCTTTTCTAATGTCCGTTTCACGGGAATTGCCTCAACAGTTATAACCCCACATGTTAGTCCTCATCAAACGAGTTATATGTACCCAAACACAAGATAGCTTCTGTAAGCCGTTGAGAAGTTCCATTCCAATTTCTCAATTTTCATGATCAAATCAGGATTGATTAAATGATATTCTTATCACTACAACAATTTCTTCCAAGTTTTCATTAAATTTAGCTTATGGGGAAGTTCATTTATTCATATAAGCTTTATTCATCCCTTTATTTTCAACCCTTATGGTTGGATTTTTTGTTAATTTGAAGAACACCTATTCCCAGGTATCGGTAATTCAAATAAAATTGTTGAAATCGGTTTCAAGTACAAGAATATACGTAGACACGAAGTGGGTGAAAATCAAATAAACGATATTTCACCCCCTTAGGGGCTGAATATATGGGACCACCTTGGAGTATAGCCGAATCATACAAAAAAAGAATCATTAAAATCGGTTCACAATTGACGGAGATATCGATTAACATACATAAAAAAAAATACATACAACCGAACATAGAACCTCCTCCTTTTTCGAAGTCGGTTAAAAATAGTAAATCTTTTATCTATAACCAAGTCAAAAATAGGAAAAAAAGCTAAAAGAAATCTACCAAAAACAAATGTATTCCAAATGAAAATGTACCTAACGGTCTGCATTACATGGAATAACAATAGGAATATTTAATCGAGTCGGAATGAAGAGATTAATGTTTGAAACCGAGATTATTTCAGTTAATCCAAGAAGCTATTCAGTTATCCTTAGGTCACTGGACGAGACAGCCACTCAAGATTCGAGTTTACTAGAAAAAATAACTACTGGTTTATTAATTATAGACTTGCAAAAAACAACACAAAAAAAATCAAACCAAAACAGGGTTATGGAATTTTATATTTAGTAACCTCGATAATAATGTTCAAAATGAAATAGTATCAAGACTTTTCAGTCCGACTAATCGCTTACTACATTTTTGCTCGCCTCTGTTTTGAATAAGAAAATATATCTCGATGCTGTAACTTACATTTCGACGTGCGTTCTAAGTCATTAAAATAATTGTGGTGAATAAATAATATTACTCTAGTAGTTTTATTCTTAAAATATAAGACGAAGTTTATAAATCTTCCTGTAGAAGGATAAATAATTATTGTCTTCTATTGTCTTAGTAGTGGTTACAACATTGATGGCAATATGGAATGTGGTAGGTAGTAGAGCCACGCTGAAGCTATTACTGGTTTCATCTTGAATGGGTTCGCTAGCCCCGGTAGTACCACCCTCTCACAGAATACAGACGTGAAGCAACAGTGCTTGCATTATTGCATTTCGTTCGGTCAGTGCGAGGGCTGGAAGCCCACCTTCCTTCCCCTCGCCGCTCCCTCCTCCCCTCACCCTCCCCATACCCCATCCCTCAAACACAGGCTGGCAACGTGCTGGCGAATCTCCTGGTACTGTAAGTGTCTATGGACGGCGGTGATGACTTAACATGAGATGACCCACCTGTTTGGTTGCCTACTATAATATAAAATAAAAAATACACGACGTAAGTACATTGTGCGTCTCTTCATATACCGTGGTTTAATTAATGTAATATAAACCAACAATTTGTTAAGGTAGCTTTAAGAGTCCGTTTGGGGCACTATACTTATACATCAAGAAGTTATGCATACTTAATAAGGAAAGCGGAATCTCCCAACTGCGGTGTACGTAAAAAATTGAGGATGTGCATAACTTGATAATGGAGTGTACAAAGAACAGCATTGAAAGAGAGCCGTAGATAAGTATGAGAGGTTGTTGGCAAAATATGCAATTGCAGCTAAGATGTTGTATGACTTGGTAGTCAGCGACTCTCTTGAGGGAGGTAGTAAGATGGAGAACAATGGGGCTGATATGTTCAGTGGAATAAAACCCCTTAAAAATGAAATTAAAATGTATATTGCAACACATAGAAATCAATATAAAATTCTTAAATATATGAGACTAAAGAATTTATGAATAATATTAATCATCAATTTAGTACATTTTCATGTCACTCATATGGCTTCGCCGTCCAAGATACACGTAATCATATTACAGTCGTTATGTCTGAGATCTAATAGAATCTGCATCGGCATACTCCGCTTGACTAATTAAATCTTCGAATAATATCAGAGGTACTTCGTCTCCTGCAATTAAGAGTTAGTTGAGTAACGCATAGACTGATCGATATAATGTTTATTTTTAAAAGTAGGATGTAAAATTTGTAGGTGGTAAAGCCACGCTGAAGGTATCACTGTTTTCAGCATGAAATGGTCAGCTTGCATCACCCTCTCACAGAAAACTGACGTGAAGTAACAATGTTTACATTGTTGCGTTTCGTTCGGTCAGTGAGAGCGCTGGAGGCCCACCTTCCCTCGCCTCTATTGCAATGCATTTTCTTCTATACAATCTGATTATATACAATCCTGTAGTTGCTAATCTTTCGATAAAATATCGCTCTACGATACAGGTATATGTCAGAACTTTTACTTTATGTTATGTACATTCCTCGTCAATCTTTTTGGCTGCTCTGAATATAAACTCGGGATTACGTGTAATATAGTCTAAGAGTTATAATATTATTGTACTATTTAAACTAATATGTTGGGTGTTATTACAAAAAAGTTAAATACGTATTAAATACTTGCTTTAAGAAGGTTTCGTACTGAATGCACCGCGTTCCCTCGAGGCAAGTTCACGTTATCCTTTTTTCGCAAGTCTAACTTAACTAAAGCGAAACAAAACAGGAAGATGGCAAACATTCAGCGAGCGCGGTGCATTTAAAACGTAACCTTTTTAAAGCAAGTATTCAATACTTATTTAACTTTTTTGTAATAAGGGCTGGTTTTCATGTACAACTGCTGGGACAAATCAATAGGTGTTTGGATGTAAATTTTCATCTACAGCAATATTTCCCAACGTGGGGCCCACGCCTTACAGGGGGGCAATTTGATAATTAAGAGGGGCGATTTAAAAATGGACTCTACATGACTTCAACCCTTTCGCCTTTGTGTTATTTAAATGCAATGCTAGATATCGGTGACAAATATAATAAAAAAAGGCAGATTCTTTAGAAACATGCTGTAAATAATTATTAGCTATAATTTCGTTTGACGTTAACAAAATATCAACTAAGAAACTAGAGTCGTCAAGTCTAGTAAGTTTTTCATCATATGTTTTGAAAATTTACTTACGATATTTTGATAACTATCTCATAGTGAACTCTTCTTAAAACTTATCATTTATATTTCTTCAGTGAACAAAACAATTTTTAAAGGTTAAAAATTATGTATGGAAGGAGGATATAACATTTTTAGAAATGCTAAGGTGGGGCATGGCCTAAAAAGTTTGGGAAACACTGATCTAGAGGTAGTTAACTACTCGGCTTGAGGTCATCGCAGAAATCGAAGTTACATCGATCATAACTATGCTTCAAAATAAAAGATGAATATACCTCTAAAGTCCCACTGTCCTGCGCGACCTGATCTGGCCGAAGTCGGATTTATTTTTGGGTCTCCTCTCTTCTCTGGCGAAATCATAAGTGTCATTTTCATCGGATGGTCGAGTAACTTACGTAATACGGTTAACTCGGGTGTAGAAGGGTGAGCTTGAAAATAAATAATTACAGTTATCTTAGTAATATACAATTTCTAAAATTAACGCTTTAAAATTAATGATATCTATACTAATATTATAAAGAGGTAAAGTTTGTGAGTTTGTGATGTTGTGAGTTTGTGACATTATAGGGGGTAACCTCAGGAACTACTGGTTCGATTTGAAATATTCTTTCAGTGTTATAAAGTTCATTTGTCGAGAATAGTTATAAGCTATATATCATCACGCTAAGACTAATAGGAGCGGAGCACCAATGAAGAATGTTTCAAAATCGAGGGCATTTTTCTTTGAGAGCTTCCCTTGCGTAATTAGACTTAGCTCAAAGTTTTCACGCAAAGGAAGTCGCGGGCAGAGGCTTTACGAATGTTATAAATAAAGCTGTAGATACGTTACCTATATGATATTTTGACAGAACAAATGGCAGAATGAGGCACACATACGTAGAGTAATATTGTAACGCCACACTGTCTTAGATAAAATGTGTAAGTGAGATAGCATATTCTCAGTATCGATGGTGAGGTCTGCCGGGGCAGCAGTAAAAAATAAGCTAGCTAGCCAAGTTTTAACAGGGGGCGCTGTCGAAGCGCATATGACGTAATTATAATTTTTTAGTTATAATGTCATTATTTTGAATATGTTAATTCTTATTAGTGTAGAGAAGTTTGGATTCATTTTTTTAAATCAACTTCTGCACGTCGATAACGTTCCATGTAATGAGAGGCTTTACGAACATAGAATTGATGGAAACGAAATTCTTACCCATGCAATTTGTCAGCAACTTTCGTTATGGTAGATATCTTCTTCGTGTTTTTACAGTACGGTACCTAGATACTGCATTATACAATAGTAAATCTACTATAACACCTTAGAACAAGTAGCATTTAATATTAGAGGTGTAAGGGGTGTCAAATAACATCATAAGACTTGAGACACCCAAGCCAACCTCACCTGCACGTGGTGCACCCTGCTGAATAACGAACGAGGTAATGGCGAAAGCGGGGTGGTAGGGTTTTACAGCCCGACTGGGTCGCAACCACCATGTATATGGCGAAAAGCCCGTAATAGTGATTCGCTTCTGCGGGTCGCGTTTCGAGATCAGCCTGTGCATATCCAGCTTTTTGCAGGCGGGCATGATAGTGGCGACCGGCGATGGATAGTGTGACAATCGGTGGTTGCTATTATTTTTGGATTGCACTGTGCTTACCATCAGGCATAGTGCAGTCATTTTGCCGTGCTACAATAAAAAAAAATGTGTTACATTACAATATCTCTACATTTAATATAATTTTAAACATAATTTTAAACATTTCTAGGCTCAAATTGTTATTAAAATTAAACGATGGCTAGACAGTCCGATTGAAGCACTTTAAATCAACAAATAAATCGTAAGCGATTTATAATAGAAAACAGCGTACGTCTTAAAGAAACTCGATAGTAATAAAGTTTTTATACTACAAAGAATTATTTTAATTTAAAAAATACAACAAAAAGCCAACAACACGCGGAGTTCCCAAGCGGTCACCCACCCAAATAGTGACCGCGCCCGACGTTGCTTGACTTCGGTGTTCGGACGAGAACCGGTGTTTTCAACACTCTACGCGACACAGTGTTTACTCCCATTAGTTTGCATCACATAAAAAGGTTCCAAATCAGAATTTCAAAGATCTCTCATAAAAATGTTCACTTCAAAAAATAATATATTGAAAGCTCCACAGTTAGTACAGACATACATTCTTACCGCTTATTTTATAATAGAAAATGGAGAATACTAGGAGAATAGTACAAAATTTCATTTTGATTTTCTTCGTTTGCGTCCTCGTCGTATAGTCCTTCTAAACTTAGCTACGTCACTGTGCTAAAAGCCTGTGTAAGTCCCTTTTATATCACAGAAAAATGTATTGAAATAAACATTTTAGGGAACAAACAATTTACTACCGGAGATTCTTCATATTAAAAACAACATATTAAACACGGAAGTAGAATTAAGAACACTAGCTATTGACCGTGGTTATGTCTGTTTTTAAATACAATTCGATTTCTATTTTTGTTATTTGCGTTCTTAATTCTTCTAAACTTTGCAACGGATATTGACAAAGTTTTCATTATTATTCTTTTAATTTCTACCTGGAGTATTTATATATTAAGTTGCATGTGTTTAATAATAAAATAAACTAGAAAATAGTTAATGTGTGTCTAGTCGTCAAAGTATTTTTCGAACACTTAAGCCAACAACAAATGCAAATAAGCTGACTAAAACTTTTGTAATACATCAATATAAAGTAAGTACCACGAAACCTTATAATACGTGCAAAAAAGTCAGGGATAGCCTATCCAATTAATGATATTATTTACATTACATAGAAAATATCACAGATTTAAAATGCGCGCGGAAAAACAGTTGATTTTGTAACTAGTGTTAGGAATTTACGTATGGATCACTTACATTCCACCGATGTAAAGCCGGAGCAGTTCACTAGTATTTTATATATCAAAAAATCTGAAGATATGTCTACTCAGTGGTGAATAATTTTATTAAACTTAATTCAGCAAGTATTCAGTTAAAACGGTTTTATTTATTATTTTTTTTCGAAATGACTACGCTATTGACCCAGTAAGGTCTTAACAGCTTCACCGGACTACTAAGGCGAGTGCTTAAGGCACTCAGCCGATTTTATTTTGGCAACCAGCTCAAGGGTGCAGTGCACACCTCGGCTTGGCTGTTGCCTTTTGCATGCAAAATCACGACCTATCTTAGCTATATATGTGTACCAAGCATACACGTCTCAACAACTCCTACATATATTTATCATCGGAAAATTGAGAGTTTTTCAGTTCGATAAGGAAAAAAAAAGTAAACCCTTCCACTTTCATGTGTAAGCGTGTAGGCGTGCACGTGTGTGGGGGTGATCGTGTAGTGTTGTAACGGTGATGTATATTTGTGTGTCACGGTATCGCGCAAGCAACGCACTCAAGGGCCCCCTACCGAGGGATCGAACCTAGGCTTGAGCCGCTGCCGTGGGAGGCCTAATCGGGTATTAAAACGGTTCTTTCTTTACATAATTGTAGTAACTAATAACATTTTATCAATAGAAATTTTAAAGGTTCCCAAACCATTGTAACAACATAATTTCAATTCACAAGATAACGTAAAGACAGACACATTTTCTTATTATATATGTACATTTGCTAATGAAAGAGCAATGGTCCGTCTAATATTGAACTGTGTAATAAGGTTGTCGTATGTAAATTGATTCAATCAACGCCCCCTACGGGCAGGAAATGAGCACTGAAATAGCACATTACTATCTCTAGAGATCGAAGGAGACTAAATGACGTATCCGATACGAAATATACATATATAAGAGTTGTTGAGGTATGTATTCTTGGTACATATATATGTTTCAACAACTCATATATGTA
>JACEII010000016.1:1950420-2001569 GCA_014332785.1 Antheraea mylitta
AGTTAAGTTAGGACCTGTATCCACCACTCACCCGCACTAGGAGATCCTCTTCTTCGGGGTACCCCGGCGTAGTTCGTGGCAAGGTCGCTGATTGCGAAACACAAGGACACAGGTTTGCACTGACAC
The DNA here is from genome assembly GCA_014332785.1 of Antheraea mylitta. NCBI lineage: Eukaryota > Metazoa > Arthropoda > Insecta > Lepidoptera > Saturniidae > Antheraea > Antheraea mylitta. The sequence continues at coordinate 1,950,547 of JACEII010000016.1, forward strand.
TTGGTTTTTGGGTAATTGTTATTTTGAGATATATCGGCTGCAATTTCTCGTTAACCCGGATCGCTCAGAGCGGTAAATTATTCTCCGTCGTTCGATTCAAGAGTGAGAAGTTAAAGTTAGCTTAGATGGCAGCACTTGTGTGCGTTAAAGATAGTGAGCGGATACATGCCTTTTAATCATTAAGAAAGTTAAGTTAAGTTAAGGTTCGTACGTTTCGGATTAGTGTTTTTCACGGGCGGATCCGGCTCCGGATGCGGATCTTTATTGAAGTTAGAAAGGATGTACTCCGTGAGGCGGAGTACTTGATCCGGACAAGAGTGTTTGGCGCGAAATCCAAACTGTTCGGCCGGTATTAGACTATGGTCGTTAATCGTAACTTGGAGACGGTTCAGAAGGAGCCGCTCGTAGAGTTTACCTAGGGTATCTAATAAACTGATCGGACGATAGCTATCGGGAAGCGTAGCTTTCTTGCCGGGCTTGTGAATCCCTATCACTACGGCCCTCTTCCAGACGGCTGGAAAATGACCCTGGGACATGGCCGCATTGAAGATGCAGACCAATAGAACTATGATGCGGTCAGGAAAGAGCTTCAAAACCTCGTTCCTGATCCCATCGGGACCTGGGGACTTCCTAGGTTTTAGACGCTTGATGGCGGCCGAGACTTCGTTAAACGATATCGGGGTTAGGGTATCCGCCGGAGGAGACGCGAGTGTATGCTCTACGGCTGTTTCGATGGACTCTATGATGGAAGGGTCAGTATTATCAGTGTTTGGCGAACACTGTTTTTCTAAACTCGCGGCGAGACATTCTGCTTTGTCAGTGTTATCGAACGCGGGAGGCAACCCGGGGCCTCTGTCGAGAGGGGGCATTGGAATGACCGTATCGGACTTAAACTTTCGCGTGAGAGTCCAGAATGCCAGGTGAGATGGCTGGAGATCCTCCAGAAACCTGTCCCACCTGTCACCCCGGATCTCAGAAATACGAGACTTGACTACTTTCCGTAATACACGTAAGCGTTCGCGGTTCTCAGCGGTCGGGTAAGCGTCGTGAGCACGAGTCGCGGCGTTCTTTTCCGTGATCAATGCTCTCACGTCATCAGGGAGTATAAAACGGCGTTCGTTCGCCGCTTGTACCTCTTTCGAGGTCTCCCTGACGGCGGTCTGGAGATCAACCAGGGAATCGATGGCCGAATCCGCGTCGGCTTTAGACACCAACACGTCCGGAATTCTATCTAAACTGTTGGGCGTCGGACTATTTTTAAAATATTCGCTAAGTTTCGCGTAATCGGCCACTCTGATCGGCGTCGGGCTAAAGTCAGAGTTATGTCCTAACTGTAATAGAACCGGGCGATGATCTGAGTCGAGTTCGTGTACGACTGATATGAGTCACACAGGAAGCACGACATTTTTTAATAGAGCTATATCTAAAACTGACGGTCGACAGTTATCCTGATAGTGCGTAGGTTCCGGAGGGGCTATGACGTCAAAAGCGAGCACCCTACCTAGACTGTCGAGTATCCTCCCGTTACGAGAGGTACACGGACTATTCCAGATAACATTCCCGCAATTGAGGTCCCCCGCTATAATGACCGAGTCACCTAAGTCGAGCAGTGCCTGCAAATCGGATCTGAGTAGTTCTTTGCTCGGTGATAGATACGCGGAGACAAGAATAATATCAGAGTGGCCCGTCATCCCGACGCGACAAACTGACGCCTCCATATGAGTAAGCGCGGGCGGATCTAACGGCATACAATTCAGCGACCGCCTAAAATAAATTAACGTGCCACCCCCGCGGGCGACACGGTCGTTTCTAACAATGCAGTAGTTCGCGATTCTCGGATTACGCATGCTCGGTTTTAACATCGTTTCCTGGATGAGGAAAACGTCAATCTGTCTATCGCGCAGGAAGTCAGCTACTAGATCGCGCTGTGTCCGAAGGGATCTCGCGTTGAAAAACGAGAGGCAAAGACCGCGTGGCTTTATTTTATTAATTCCCGGGAATTTTAAAACTAGTATTTAGACGATTGTGACCGGACGAGGCGCTGTACGGTGGCTCCGATAGCCGGAAAGCGCGCTAGAGCTTGAATGAGTTGTACCCCGCGGGGGTTCTCTTCTACCAGAGCGTAAAAGGCGAGCACCTCCTGCATGTCGTGCTCTAAAAGAAGTTGCTCCATCCAATCGAACTTCTCCGAGAGAGAAGAGGATGAAGGAGCCTGAGTCGCCTTAAGTGGCGGCGCCAGAGGCCTTGAAGAGGCCTGAGGCTGAGGTCTGGGGGCCCAGGGGGCCATAGGGGCCCGCCCGGGTTGAGCCGCGCGCGGCACATAGGGTGGCGAGCGCGGTGAGGTCGTGGGCGCGGGCGCTACCGGGGCGCGGGAGGCGCCCGGCAGGCCCGGGAAGGCCTCCACGGACATGAGAGGTGGAGGCGGACGGCGGGCGGCGGCTGCAGACGCCCTGGGCGCCTGCCTCGCCTGACGAGGGCGTTGTGTGCGCGGCGCGCGGGGACATCCGCGATAGTTCGCGGGGTGACCCGCGTTACCGCAGAGCACACAACTGGGAGGGTCGGGAGTGCCAGGAGCGCGCTCGCACTCCTTCGTGGCGTGGTCACCCAGGCACTTGACGCACCTGGGGCGAAGATGGCAATTCTTCGCGGAGTGGCCATAACTCTGGCAGTTATGGCACTGCGAAGGAATGTGGGTCTTGCGTGGGGGCTCAACGGTGATCCCGTTGAGGCCACACACAGACGTGAGGGAGAAAATGGCCTTGCCTTCCTGCGACCGGTCGAGGATGGCTAGCACCATATTGTATGGGGCGCGAGTGCGTGGGTGGCACATGCGATGTACCTCACGCACTGGATAGTTCTTCTCCTTAAGGGAGAGGGTAACTTCCTCGACCGAGATTTCGGCCGGGACACGGCGTAACACGACACGCAGGAGGCGCTCGTCTTCTAACGCGTACGTAAAATACGCGAGTTTCATCTCGGTGAGAAATCGGATCAGTGCGCGGTGATCGTCCGACGTGGGACATTTGACGCGAATGCCCTCCGACGTACTAAGGGCATTCGTGTAGTTAATATTTCGCGATTTTAAGCTATTAGAAATGGCGGTCCATTTCGATTTGTCCTGTATCGTAACAGGCGGCGGCGGACGCGGCTTCCTAGTTGCGGAACCCTGAGTGAGCGAGACGGAACTATTACTATTTTGACTCGCGTTCGGTTTACGCGACGGTGTATCCGTGGTCGACGGTACGCGAGCGCCATTTATATTGGCGACTTTTTGTGGGCCTACGAAACCCGAATCCGTCGGGCTGCCCGTACGACGCTTCTTGTGCGAGACGGTCGTATAGCCATCCTTGTCTGTCTGCGCTGAAGGCGCGGGAATCGCGAACTCGGTCGCGGTCGCGGTTGAGACGGCGGACGTTTTTTCGTCTAGCTCCATCTCGGAGTCGGCCTCCGAGCTGGAGCTAGGAATCGAGGCCTCAAGTAGACCTTTACCGCGCGCGTCTAGAGGAGACTGCGGCGAGAGAGATGCAAAGGAATTCGCGGTCGGAATATTAAAAAGGCCCTCGGCGGCCTGCGACGCTACGTTGCGGTAAATTGAATTTACAATCTCCTGATCTAAACCGCTCTCGAGGAGATTTTTGCGATAATATTCTGCCACAGCTAACGGATCCATCGCGGTGGATCGAGGAGAGGGAGGGGCCGCGATACAACCTCCCTGCCTTAAGGGCAGGGGGGCACGCCAAACGGTAAGCTACGGAACTATATCGAGTCCGGACCAAGAGAACTGTTTAAAACCAAACAAAGCGGAAGTACAAAATGAATAAATGAGTGGGCGAGACAGGAGACCATGTATATGAATAAAATACTATAACATAAATAAATAATGGTTAAATAAATAGATAAATAATAATAAATAGGTACTTACATGTATACGGGGGCACAGAAATAGATTACTTTATCACTGAATAGATAAAAATTAACGAAATATATGAGGAAATAAATAGATAATTAAACAGATAAATAATAGTTGGTTAGATATTTAAGAATAAGGAATAGAAAAATGAGTATATAAATAAACGGGTAAATATATAAATAAGGGAATGTCTCACTCACTCAGGTAGATTTTGTAACACGTGTGCCACAGCTGCACTAAACAAAGCACAACGAAATCGAGAACAAAAGATCTCGAACAAAGGAGATATCGGACACATGCGTTCGCTAGCGCGTCCAAAACCCGACTCTCTGCGCGTAGACTGACGGTATCCCTCCTTTTATATGCCAAACTGTGGAAGTCAAAGCAATTACTATTCACTCACATATCTCCCATATTTTTAGTAACACACACAAAGATGATATTAAGTAGCGGATTGTTATTTAAGTGATAGACCATCTATACAATCGTTCTTATTTATGTATCTAAATTATGTATCTCTAATACGGTGGATCTAGCAATGTTCCGGTGGCGTTATAGTCTCGCCTCTCGGGGCGCATCGTAGCGGTACCGGACGTAGTCATTTAACAAAAGACTATGCACTAAGATTGAAGCGAAGAGATTGGATATTGTGAAATGTGACTGAGGTAAATGTGTAAAGCCGCCTGTAAATATACTGATAGTTCTTTGTGATGTATATACTTTTAAAAGGCTAACTATAAAAATAACAAAATAATTAGAATTGTTTTTCATTTTAATTAGCAAATAACCATAGAATCGACAATGTTTTTAAAATTTTGATTTTTAACTGATCCTTGTTTTCAAGTTTATCACATGAATATATTAAAAATATATTTTTGTTAAAGTTCAAATCATATTTTTAGCAGTCTGTTTTTTGTATTTTTAAGACTATATTTTGTCTAAAGTTAACATAAACCGTTTACTAACATTTTTTTTTTCTGATATGAATAACATCGCGTGCCAGTATTACAAAGTGTATATGACTACAGTAAGGTTTTTAGCCTAAAAGATCGTTTAAATTATTTTTCGCATTTTTTTTAAATTTTATCTTTAAAAAAATCTGAAACGTGATTGAAAATTAAAACAGAATGCAACCATGCATTCATTTTGCATTTGGATTTTGGACGCGATATGATCCCTGGGATTACATTACCTGTTTCCTTAGGATTATTTTAGACAACCGAGTGTATATCAATTTGACGACAATGTTCATTAAAAATCCTATTGTTATATAGCTACTGCTATAATTGATTGATAGTATTAAATGCATTCTCTTAATAACTGACTAACACCTAAGCCAAAGACATTATTTTTTGGGCCGTCCATCGGCGTGTTCAGCTCTATACGCTTAGCTCATTTTTATATCTGACAAAAATATTACATCTATTCAGATAAATAAAGTTGTCTGTTTGTACCCAAAATAACAATGTGTTACTCAGTAGATATACTAGTTCACGTATATACATTAAATATAACAAAAAATAAAATTTAAGTTTTTTTTTATATTTTTTGACTAATCTTCGAAACAGTTAGACCAATTTTGACGGGATTTTTACTAGCAGATAGGGATGATCGATTGTAATCGATGTTGAAGAAACATCGATGTTTAGCTGAAAATCATCGATGTTTTGATATCGCTAATATCGACACATCGATGTTTTGATTTCGATAACACCGACGTTATGAGAACGTTGCATGTACTAGCTAGAGACTAGAAAATTATCAAATTTGTAAGCCGTACGAATAGTTTTTTCTTTGAATGACTTTTTTTTTCGTCGCTGACCTCTGTTTTTACTGACAATTTTAATTGCTGGCAAAAACATCGATGTTTCCAGACATCGACGTTTATCGTACATTGATACTATCGATTTACGATGTTAACATAGATGTCAACATCGATGTTTTTCTAATATCGCTCATCCCTACTAGCAGATAGTTTATGCTATAAGTAGTGACTTAGATGAATTTCATTATAGAAAAGTGGGGTTCCGCAGAAATATAATAAACTTAAGAAGCAGTGTTCAGTGCCGAGCCTGGGTACACGCACGTTTGCACTAAGCAAACACGCGCGTTCGACGAATGTTCGACATCTCGCTCTTTTATCTCACTTTGCTTAGGTTAGGTTAGACTTGCGAAAAAGGATAACTCGAACTTGCCTCGGAAGCGGTCGGGGAGGGCGGTATATTTAATACGAGAGTACCCAAATTTTTTAAGCAAGTATTCAATACGTATTTAACTTTTTTGTAATGACACGGATTAAATTATAAATTGAGTCATTACATTTTAAAAGGATCTAAATCCAATTCTAATTGTTCATATAACATGTTTAATGTTTTTAACAATTACAAGTTTTAGAAAGCGAGAACGAAGTTCAAATTTTGCCATCTATAAGGTTTTTTTAATGATCATATTTCAATCAATTTGAAGATCTTGAAAAATGACTTAAAATATTAGGAACGGCTAAAACTGAATTTAATGACACATTTAATTAATAATTTTAACTAAATCGTAATTTGTTTATATTTATATAACGGACCTTTGTTGTCGTATGAAATAATAATAAATAATAAACACTGCAGAAGAGTGAATAAATTTTGTAGGCAAAAAATATTTTGGCTCTCGATTTTATCTTGTCACTAGCTCCTGCCCGCGACTTTGTTCGCGTAATAATAGTTACTCTGGGCACTACGTATACATAACACGCAGCAGAAGCTCTCAAAAGGAAAAAAACATCCCGATTTTAAAACATTTTTCATCTGTGCTCCACTCCTATTAGCGTGATGATATCTAGCCTATAACCATTCTCGATAATAGAGCTATATAACATTGAAAGAATTATTCAAATCGAACCAGTAGTTCCTGAGATTACCTCCTACAACGTCACATACTCGCAAACTTTACCTCTTTATAATATTAGTATAGATTTTACTGTTGTGCATAAATTATACGACACAATTCCACGTGGACGAAGTGGCGGGTAGGATTTAGTTTATACATAATATTTCTATTATTTACAATGTTAACGGATGAACGTGTTTATGTGGTCACCATTTGTTTCTTGGACTGTGATATCGACGAATCACTGTAGTGTAGGTGTCGTGTGTGTTGTTACTGTGTCGCAAAGTTTGCGACCACGATCAAAACTGTTCCTATTGATGTGCAATTGCGCTCACAGGGCAATGGGCACGATTGCGTAGCGTAGCAACTACGGAGTTGGACTTTGTTAGTTTGCTTAATTTTAAACTTTATTGATGTGAAACATCTATAAACGGAGGGTAAACGTGATTGTGGGTGTGATGACACAAAACAAACTTTGCATCAGTAATGAAATACTCAAAAACATTTGCAACCCTATTTGTATAAATATAAGATTCAAACTGTTTTGTCGGCCACTCGTTCTACTAGTGTTACGCGGCATGCGCCGACAACCTAGCACCTTTGATAAATGCCGCAAAACACATCGTGCCTGAGCGTAGTTGATTTTTTGTATTTTGTATTGAATAAAAATGAATATTTACCTAAAAGTTTTGTAGGTGGTAGAGCCACGCTGAAGCTATTACTGGTTTCAGCATGAATGGGTCGGCTCGCCAGGGATAGTACCACCCTCTCATTGAAAATCGACGTGAATTAACAGTGCTTGCTTGCTTCCCCATCCCCATATGCCTTCCCCATACACAGGCTGGCAACGCACTTGCGACTCCCCTGCTGCTGCAAGTGTCTATGGTCAGCGGTGATCAGTTAACATCAGGTGACTCGCCTGCTATTTTGCCTCCTATGACATAAAATAATAAAAATAACAAATAGTCATTATTTTATGAAACAAAATTATACTGCTTTATATTTTCATTATGCCATAACTGAGTCTTTTCGTAATCTGTTCTCTTATCCATATAGCTTATACAAAACGATTTCGATGTTTCACATGTGCCAGACGCCCCATGACGGCTCAATTTTTTTTTAACAATCTCATTTGGATTTTGTGAATAAGAAAACCAAATGTTTATGAAATCTACTTCTTTAGGCACACTGAACAATGAAAGAAAATTAATCGTCACTTCTGGGTCGGTGACGCCGACTAGAGTTTATTCGGCTTCAATTTACATCAAGCCCGCGCCTATCGGCGACGTACTGAGACATGTGTATTCGACTCCAGTTGGCCACCAAGTTTACTTTCTGACAATATTATATCATATAATAATACCTAATATAAAATATTATTATTTAATATAATAATATTTCAGATGTATACATATTGGGCGTATTAAATATTATTATTATTTATTTGCATACATATATTGATAAATCTGTACTTATGAGTATTAATTTGTATGTGCTTTTGACTTCTGTCGTCTGGTCATAAATGCACAATCTCTTTCTCCATATATGAAAGCACATACCTATTATTATTTTTATTTTTTTATTTATTGTAGCTCAGCAAAGTGACTGCAGTGTGTCTGAAGGTAAGCACAGTATAATCCAAAAACAATGGCGACCACTGAGAGACCCGCCATCCCTCGGTGGTCGCCGCTGTCACGCCGGCCTGCGTAAATGTCTCTTCACGTTTCGCTTGAAGGACCCCATGTTATAAGAAGGAGAGAACACACTGGCCGGGACATTGTTCCTCAGTTTCACGGTACGGCAAAGATAAGAAGTTGCAAACTTTTTAGTGCGTACCCAGATAGAATTTACCGTAAAACTATGGCCCCGAAGCCCAACGCGCGTGGTTCGGTTATGGAAAGCAGAGGAAGGAATTAAATTAAATAGCTCTGCAGAACATTCGCCATAATTCAGATGGTAGAACACGCTCAGTGAGGCAATATCTCTGCGCAACTGAAGCGGCTCTATAAACTGTGTCATGTCTGTATCACTAACAATGCGGACAGCTCGTCTCTGCAACTTATCCAAGGCATCTATTAGGTATTTGACGGAACCGTCCTAGAGGTACGAACAGTATTCCACGCAAGGCCGAACATGTGCCTTATAAAGGAGGTATAGATGATCAGGCGTGAAAAACCGTTGCACCCTCTTCAGGATTCCGAGTCTATAAATTAAGGTATAAACATATTAATAGAATAACGTGTGTTTGTTTATCGGGTACGATTGAATCTTGTAAATTTTTAAAAACTTTCTCTATTAATTGTAAAAGAAGTTCATTCCATAGTTAGCGAGCCAAGGACCATTCTTGTGGCTCCTGTGTATTGGTACTCTTGCTTCGGTAAATTGAACATTAAAGAGGATGTGAACGTTTCACTTTGACGAAAACAAACTTTAAACTTATAGCTGTAGTTTATGTCTTTAAATTTTGTTTAAGTTTTATTTCATCACTAGGCGCTGCCCGCGATTTCGCATAACTGTTTTCTTTTTAACTTGGGAAATTCGTATTCCATCTGTATTAATTTTGTGTGGTTATTTTTAATTACTGTCTCTCTCTGATCTGTTTCTCGAAAACATTGTTTTCGCATTATTATTCGCACTTATAATATATTATTAGTTATAATTGCAATATCGATATTAAGTAACATAAACATCTATCAATATATTACCAATTTTATTCATTTTTTTATATTATAGGAGGCAAACAAAGAGGCGGTTCACCTGATGTTAAGTGATCACTGCCGTCTATAGACACTAGTTACACCAGGCATATAGCTAGTGCGTTGCCAGTCTGTGTTTGGAAGGAATGGTGGAAAGATGGAGGAGGAGAGGAGAGAGGAGGTGGGCCTCCGGCGCATTCACTGACCGAATGAAACACAACAATGCGAGCACTATTACTTTATGTCGGTTTTCTGTGAGAGGGTGGTACTACCCTGGAACGAGCCGACCCATTCATACTCAAACCAGTAATAGTTTCAGCGTGACTCTACCACACATGATGTCATCATAAAGTTTATCATTAACATTTAGCCTGAAGTTACAGACCGGATTAGCTAAAAATTTTAATGTAAGTAACATCCAAACCGGATCATCCATTTAGGAGACTAGCTCGGACAAAACTTCACAACCGATATACGTGTAAGCGTTTGTGAATCATACAATTTCAATTAAATAGCTTAGAATAATTTAGCTAGGTTAGATCAGAGATATCGGTAACAGCCCAAGCCGAGATGTGTGTGCATCCTTGAGCTATTTGCCTAAATAAAATTAGCTGAGTGTAAAGCTGTAAAGATCTTGCCTGGTTAATAGCGTAGTTAGTTCGAAAAAAAAATTCGAACAAAACTACGGACACTTCAAACATATTTATATATAGATGAATATCTAGTAGGTATACCTACCTATGTTAAAAGATTATTATTTTGTCTCTAATTTATTAACCTTTTTTTTTTCGAAATGACTACGCTATTGACCCAGCAAGGTTTTATCAGCTTCACCGGACTACTAAGGCGAGCGCATAGGGCACTCAGCCGATTTTATTTTGGCAACCAGCTCAAGGGTGCATGGCACACCTCGGCTTGGCTGTTGCCTGTTGCATGCAAAATCGCGACCTATCTTAGCTAATCTAGCTAACTATTCGTATATGTATGAGTCGTTGAAACGTATATGTGTACCAAGCATACAGGCCTCAATAACTCCTTCATATATTTATTAGCGGAAAATTGAGAGTTTTTCAGTTCGATAAGGGAAAAAAAGTAAACCCTTCCACTTTCATGTGTAAGCGTGTAGCGTGCGCGTGTGTGGGGTGATCGTGTAGCGTTGTAGCAGTGATGTATATTTGTGTGTCACCGTATCGCGCAAGCAACGCACTCAAGGGCTCCCTGCCGTGGGAGGCCTAATCGGGTAATTTATTAACCACTACCTAGCTGTAAATGGCGTACCTATGTATAGTCGTAAAAATACTGTTTAGAAACTTATAAATGCATTTGTGACCACTTTGTCCGTCAGTGGGATGAATTGTGTGATGCATTTATTATTTTCTTTGTGCGTTTAGAATAATTACATTATTTTATTTAATTTAAGATAAACATACGTATATCTTTTTGTTTTATCTGTAAAAACTTGATTTACGTAGTATAACATTATATCTGTAACACTATGTAAATAAATAAATACTTAAATTGGTAATATTTCAAGTGAAATAAATTACCCCTGCGCCTACTAATCAAAATGAACAACAAGATGGCGTAATTCCATTTTTAAATTCAAGACAAAATGCTATATGAACGATACGAACCCAAAAAGGATATATCAGTTTCAAAAATGGAACAAAAGGGAAAGTCTAATTTCGGAAGCGTGCGAAACAACAATTTCTCAAGGCACTGATTGGCTGAAAAATATCAGCGGTTACGTACCATTGGTTAAAGATAATGCGTGTATGACTAACAACTTCGTGCGGGGGAGATAAAGCAAAGCTCCACCGCAAAATGTTGACAAAAGCATTGAGAATCGATTAATGCAAAATTAGACTCTACCATGATATCTCACGATTGCTATTAAGTTTAACCAGTTCTATAGATAATAATAGAAAAGCGAAATCGAATTTGGAATGACATTATTTTGTATTAAAAAAACAGTCATATAAAGAATATTTTCCAATTTAGAGACAGGATATCTTTATGAATCCTAGTACTTTACGTCTTTGCGTTCTAATTATGTAATATCACATAATCAAGCTTCAGTACTACAGATAACTAATTAATATTAAACTATGGCTTAGCGAAGTCAACATACAACAGAATCTTAAATATTTTTTGATAAGTGATTAATCTATGCTCGTAAAAATCCTTGACTGAACTTCATTTCACTATTTTCATCGATAAAATGACTGACGCGAAAATTGATAACATTTCTGTAATGAAGTTTCGATTTACTAAATATTAGGTACGCAGTTTCTTTATATATTTATCAAGATCTCTTCGAATAAAATCAAATGTATGGAGAGTTACTCAAAGATATCGACATAAATTAAACACATCATTATCATAACCAACCCCTTATTTGCGAAATAATTTTATTATAATAGATAATTTAAAACTGTCCGTAGCCCCCACCGCTGGGGGCTAAATGAGCTATGGGCGGAGCGTGTATTAAGGCTAAACAATAAAAAGCTATATATCTCTGTCGCACAAATGAGCAGTCCCCAATGCAGTAAGCGGCTTACAATGGGTGTTGACACTTTCTAACGTTGCCCTCTCTTTCTAACATCGGTTTAGTGCAATAGTGTTGTCTCCACGGCCCTTCATAGCTATAAAGGTATAGCCAAGCAGCAGAGTTCCACGTGAGATTGTATTTTGTAATCAGTAAAGTGACGCTTTTATCCTGGAGTAGAGGCGCAATGTTCGCGCGTTTGACAGTTTGACGTTTCGTTTGGCGGGAAATTGTGATCGGTGTTTTTCTTTCTGTAATCGCGCAAAGGTAAATAAGCAATACAGCCAGAATCAGTGTATTTTCTTTCGTAATAATCGTAATATAATCAGTGATGTTGATGGTGATCAGTTGAAGACTGTTTAAGTTATTGCTGTTTGCAATAACTTGGATTTTTATAGACAGTTATTTAAGGTAAGAAGCTAAAAGAAATTTCACAGTTACATGTGCGAGTTTTTATGAAAATTAAGAAAATAAGCTAATATGAATAACTTTACATCAGGAAGAAAAAATGGGTTTTGAGTCCATCACGATTTAGACGTCATTTTCTGTTATATTAATAAAAATTACATAGTCACAAAAAGAAAAATAATCTGTAAAGACTAAGGAGTTCATAATTTATTGATTTAATCCTCTTTATTTGGTTAATTTTGTAATTTATATAAAATTGGTTATAATTTATGAAACGAGTTTTTGGCGGGATCTTAGTCTGTCATGTAGTGGATTTTATATTTTATTCATAATCTCGTGTTATTTGACTTTATATTGTTTAAATTTGGTGATGTTTTACGTAATATAGTTAGTTTATTGAGCATAAGTGAAGTGAATGGAAAATAATACACGGAGCATGAAATTCTAAGATGCCACAAAAACTTCCTGGAAGGTCTAACAAGGGATCCACTATCTTGTTAAACTATTAAAATGATCACACGATGCTTGTAATATTATTGTACTATAACGTCCATTGAAAGAAAACATTGGCACTGGCAAGTGCTTCTGCGGAGCCAAAACAAGAAAAAGACGAATTTATGAAACATGTTCTATTTTGTCTTTACGCAGATAAAATAAATACTAAGAAGTATGTAACGTATAAACAATGCATGTTACTCGTTTTATATTTTTCACTATCCGTATTCTAAAACCAAATATTAATGAAACAAATAGATTACCATTTTTTTAATAATTACTTTTTAATATCCAATATGCTAGTGAGCGATTCGCAAATATGTAATCAACTGTTATTAAATTAGGTACATAGAATTCTAAATTTTGACCTCTGCTAATTGATGGGTCTACATCAACAAACACTTACCTAAAGTTTCTTAAAACTTAATATTATCTTGTTGATAATTCTTACATATACAATTTATACTAATACTAATATTTTCTTGATTTATTTGACATGTTTTAGAAGTACATTTATTTACTTAAAATATGCACTACTCACACTACTACTCGAATTTTACACAAAATATACATACATGTATATAAAAAAGACATTTTTATAGCCGTCAATAAATACGAATTTCAAAAAAGGTTGTGAAGGAAGGAGGTTGCTATGCTCGACTATATGTATTTTTTAACTCTTACGTTCTAATTACCATTTTTCATCCTACATTCAACAATGATATAAAGTATAACTATTATTGTAATGTTTATTATTTTTTATGGTGAACTCACTTCAAATAATGAATTAATAAAAAAATGGACCAAATAATACTTTGTATAATCAAAATAAGAGTTTTGTTCATAAAAATATTCCATGACTTAGACCTCCGCGGTTACAATGTTGCAATTCAACCTCATGTATCAACAAAAAAGAATTTACTTTCAAAAGCTAATGGTATTGTTGCTGATTGTATTGTGGATCCATTACTTTTTCAAATGATGATACTGGGCATACCACTACTTCTCATAATGAACATTTAATTCAATATCACCCAGAAATACCGCCTACCCATGGTGTCGTTTAAAATTAATTGAAAATTCTGTCACGGGTTGCGATAAATTTCTTTATTTTCGTGTAAAGTTATTTGCTTAAAACTTGAGAGCTTTACCACGTGATATTTGTTACAAATTTATAATTAATTTCAATATTAATGTTTATATAATTAAAGATCATGGCAAATGGCCAATAACTGAGTAGCCATGATGAAAACCTTTGATTATAGAAGTATATCCTCCGACAAAAGAACCCTAATAAAGTTCAAACTTTAAAAAATTAATTAACTATGGTCGAATGTCGACCACTGGGCGCCCACTAGTAAAATGTTATTACATGTAAATTTTATTAAATATATCCATTTATTAAATTATTTACGTGTAACCTCCCATAAAAACGAGCGGCCTCTGAAAAGAAATATAATTCTTATTAATATAATATCTTGGTAACAAGTATATCTGACGTATTAGAGGGTCATTGTAAAGTGGCCGTGCCTTTTGACTCTGTAGTAATGTAGTAGTCTGCACTAGTAGATTTTAGTCTGTCGTGTAGTGAATTTTATATTTTATTCATAATCTTGTGTTATTCAACTCTATATTTCGTAAACTTGGTGGTGTTTTACGTAATATAGTCAGTTTATTGTGCACAAGTGAAGTGAATGGAAAATAATACCACGGAGCATGAAATTCTGAGATGCCACAAAACCTCCCTGTAAGGTTCGAACAAGGGAGCCACCACCTTGTTAGAATATTAAAATAATCACACGACGCTTGTAATATTATTAACTACACGACAATGGCAGTAATAATTCGCAAGATTGGTTGCCAAAAATAAAGTAAAAAAAGATGCGGTAATTCACTTTTTAATTATTTTTTTTCAATTTTGATGGTTTCGCAGATAGATTATTAGGAATGGGCAATATAAAGGGAGAGAGGAGTGAGTCACTACTCCTCGACGTGTTCCATAAGCATAATATAAAAGTCAGATTTGTCAGTCATGACGTACATACAAGTCAAAAAGACTTGGTTATTGATTAAATGGTATGTTGTGTTATTCTTTTTGATTAAATGCAATTTGAGTTCTCAAAGCGTTCTGTTCAGATCACAGGTAAACAAAAAATAATATTGGATACATCTATTTATTATTCCTAATTCGGAATATATATAAAACTCAATATTGGAAAAACATAGAAACGGGCATTAAAATCTTAAAATTGTGTTATTCCTTGGCCATAGTTACTTAGCTAATTTTTTATTGTCATAAACCTACAAATATATCAGTCACTACATTTTGTATTCGATTTTGCGGAGTTATCTAATGTATCTTCGAAATTTAAGGCCTAATGCTGATGAAATTAAAATAGAAACTCCATGAACATATGCCCTTGGCAATAAACAAAAGTATGCTGTTGGGACAAACTTATAAGTGTATAATTGTATATACTTGGCTATAGAGTTTTTCAACTGAACATTAGAAAAATCCCTATAGTTATCCTATCGTGTCTTCATCGAAAAACACAGTTCATTTTAGATTTCCAAAAGTTTTTCACTTTTATGTACAATTTTTTACAAAGACCTTGTCCTGAGAATTACAAACACAACAAAAAAGTAATCAGCGAAGTAAGTTCAGCCGTTCATTTTTCTGTTCAGGCAGGTTTTTAATCATGTTGATCCCTATTTCTTACGTAAAGAACATTCTAGATTGTTCAGGATACTTATCGTTACGCTTTTCCCTAGACGCAAAGCAGTAATGATTAAATATAACGTAAATAACATACAATCGGTAAAAAAACATTTGGGAATTAACAAATAATCAAAAAATAAAGCAAGCAGGCAGTTTCTCTAAACAGTACAACTGTTTCCATGAGAACGAACTAGCGGGAACCAAACCATATGAAATAAAACTAAACTATGTCAGTATCTGTTTTGCATTGCATGAAACTGATGAATTACAAAGATCGAATACTTTGCAGAGTTCATCAATTTAAAAGCTTTATCTGAGTTGACTAATTTCTGTTCATTAGTTAATTAAAGTCTTTAATCTTTTGGATCCAGTATATTTCGTATTTTAATTAAATTTATTATTGTTACTATGACAGTTTTGCAAATATGTCCTTAACCTTACGACGGGACTGATGTATTCTTTTGAACCAAACTCATCAAATAAAATAAGGTAAATGGTCCTTAAATTAGTAACATTACCAAATTTTCTCTGACATGAATCTTATTCAATATATAAGAAATTTTTAAATGGAACATTTCTGATATAACGATTTATTATCAGACCCGATTAGGCCTCCCACGGCAGCGGCTCAAGCCCAGGTTCGATCCCTCGGTAGGGAGCCCTTGAGTGCGTTGCTTGCGCGATATGGCGACACACAAATATACATCACTGCTACAACACTACACGATCACCCCCACACACGTGCACGCCTACACGCTTACACATGAAAGTGGAAGGGTTTACTTTTTTCCCTTATCGAACTGAAAAACTCTCAATTTTCCGATAATAAATATATGGAGGAGTTGTTGAAGCGTGTATGCTTGGTACACATATACGTTTCAACAACTCATACATATATGAATAGTTAGCTAGGTTAGCTAAGATAGGTCGCGATTTTGCATGCAACAGGCAACAGCCAGGCCGAGGTGTGCCGTGCACTCTTGAGCTGGTTGCCAGAATGGAATCGGCTGAGTGCCTTAAGCGCTCGCCTTAGTAGTCCGGTGAAGCTGTTAAGACCTTACTGGGTCAATAGCGTAGACATTTCGAAAAAAAAAGATTTATTATCAGCTTTAAAGGCTTGCTGTCAATCTTACCGATAGCTTACTCCTAGTAGATTTCCTTAAAGTTGTTATAGGTATTTCTTCTTTGGTAGTTATTTCTTCTGGCACCAGTGTTTCATAGCTGGTTGTATGTTTATCTTCTTCTGAATATGTTTTATTAACCATGCCGTTAGTTGGATGACTTTTGGTCTCATTAACAGTTTGAATATTCTTATTGGTGGGTTCTGTGTTATGAGCTTCTATTGTTTTGAAAACTGATATTTTTGCAACAGCTTTAACAGTTACGTTATCTGATCTTACTGTTGTCTTAGAAGTTGTCGTTGATTTTTTGTCTTCGTTAGTGATTATTGTTTCCAGTTCTATTGTAGAAGGAATTGTTCCCAATGTTGTCTCCGAAGAATTTGGTACGCTAGTTATTTCACTAAGATTTTTGACCGTGGTAACAATTGCTTTGGAAGATTTACTTTGTGTTGAAAATTTAGTAGTTAAATCTATATTTGTGATATTAATAACATTTACAGTTCCTTTTTTGTTTCTAATATTTGTGGGATTCTCACTTTTTATTGTAATAACTTTTGTTGATGTTTCATCGTTAGGTTTTTTATTTGAGACGTGTGTTTTTATTTCATTTTTCGTATAGTTTTGTATTGTAGTATTCCTTACATTATTATTATATATGTATTTACTATATTTATTTTCTATTTTCATTGGAAATCTTTGACGACTAACCCGGTCCGACAAAACTCTTTTAAATTCTTCCAAAGTTAAATAGGCGTTGGGTATTTTAGATTCAACAGGATTATTTATGTAAATTATAGGATTATAAGGATCTCCTTTAACCTCTTTTTTAATAAGAAGGTTATGACTTTTAAATCCATTTACATCTTTCAATTTTTTAACATGTACTTTGTATTCCTCGTTGTCGTGTTTAACAGAACGCCGTAGAGACTCTATATTAGTACCTGAAATTAGTATTAGTCCTTTATTGTCATAAAATACAATTCCAAATAACAGTAACATCGTTCACTTTACTAATTACATACTTTCAAATTATTTTGTTATTTCGTAAAACCACGGTTACCTAACTTTTCGCTTATCATATATTTGTATATCTTCTTTCAGTTTTTATCCAGTTTATATTATCTTAAAATCAAGTACAATATAAGATTTGTTTTTATTAGACTTCGTAACTTATATAAAAAATTAAAACCGATTTATTATTCAGTCTTTATTTGAGATTAGTATTTAGCAATAGCGATTAAGATTGTTCAATAAATACAAGCAGCTTACTAATTAATATGTCCACTTAAATTCGTTTTCGATTAATTTCATTCGATACTGGAAAATTAATGTATTGCATGCCGATAAAATAAGTATTTTTAAATGTTGTTTTTAATCCTAATTGGTTTGGCAAAAGGACTGCACAGTCTTTGATATAAGTACAGTACAGTCCATAAATAATAGCGACTGTCTATCTTAAATAGTGATAATAATTGTCATTATCCTGCCGATCTGCAAAAGTGCCTCTTCACGCCTCGTTTGAAGGGCCCTATGACATAAAAAGAAAAGAACACTAGTGTGCTTCTAGCTAGTAGCTAGAAGGTGATTCCACTTCTTCACAGTACGAAAAAGATATCATCTTTCAAACTTCTTCATTCTTGCCGGGATGGTTACTGCTGTGCAGGTATCAGGGGAGGCACGTACCCGCACGTGTAGTTCTGCAGTTTCAAAACATTTGGTTCCAAATGATGAAACAAATTAGTTATTGCTTAGTTTGATTCATTACATTTAAATATTATCTGTGAAGTACGTACATTACATACCGTTGCTCAGTGCATCTTTATATTGCAAATATAACATCGATACGAGGCCATCCGCTATATCTTCTTCTTCGATTGAAAAATCTATCAAAACACAAATTGCGAAAAGTAATGTTGGTCGTAACTCAAATACAATCATTTTAACACCTGCACAACGACATCTAAGTGTTAAAGCTAGAGTACCGTTGACTCGATTGAATGCACCGTTGAAATTTAATTTTAGATTAAAAAGTAGTACATTACAACTCAACAAGTTTGCATTAATTTATATCATTTACGTTTCTAATATACCTACGGGGTAAGCAGAGAGAAAGTAGTGCCAATAAATGGATTTAGTTAACTCATATATTTGCGTTGAATGCTACAAATAGATAGTTGCGACAGTTCATCGGAGTATAAGAATTAAAATACATTCTATACATATTTCATATGTTCAGTATTTATATGTATCACATTATATTTAGTAAATTAATAATTTACACAATCTGACACAGTAAATAAATATAAGAGATTAGCCTCTGCCCGCGTCTTCGTGCGCGTGGACATAGTTAATTTAGGCTAACTAATATGCAGCGAAAGCTCTCAAGAAGAAAATCACACCGATTTTTAAACATTCTTCATTGTTGCTCCGTTCCTATTGGTCTTAGCGTGATTATATATAGCCTATAACCATCCTCGATAAATGAGCTATATAACAATGAAAGAATTTTTCACATCGGACTTGTAGTTCCTGAGATTACCCCCTACAACGTCACAATTCACAACGTCACAAACTCACAAACTTTACCTCTTTATAATATTAGTATAGATATTTCTACTGTGAATCTGGTTACTTCATGTGATCTTTGAGCTAGTGCGCTTTATCATGCGAAATGATTAAGGTCATGTATAATATTAATTTGAAATCACGTGTATGTGTGTCTGCGTGTTTGTAATTTTAGCGATGTATTATATATAGTTAGTAGGCTTTGTCTGAAAACCGACGCTGCACTTGCAAGCTGATGCTAGGAAACACTTTTCACTTCATGCTACACCTGTCTCACTGTCTTTTTTTATATATATCCTTTTAATTATGTGTTGTATCTGCTGACAATAGATATATCTTTCTTTCTTTCTATAATTAATATGCAAAAGATATCCTAACTATAAATTAATGTTGGTTTGTTACGCTTTTCCACCTCAAAAGACCATCACAAGATTTTGCATCTCTATTGTCAGAGATGAAAAAAGTGCAAAAGAGACCTGGAAAAAGTACTCTTCCTTAAGGATACGTCAAATCTAGACGCGCAGAAAACCACTAGCAGCTCTTAATGACGTATAATATATTATCACAATCTTTAGAACATTATCTGTCATGCTAATGCAAAAAAATGATCTATTACAAAATAAGTTTTCTCTTGCATTATTACATATGTAAATATGATCTATCTCTCGGTATCAGTACATTTTATTAAATAAACGCTTTCCTACGGTACTCCATGTTCTTTTCTTATTACTCCTGACAAAGCGTATACAAAATTTCATGGTCGATTGAGACATGTATGTTTCAATAACTCATATAAGTATGAATATGTAGCTTAGCTTAGGTTAGCTCAGATAAGATGCGAATTGCATGAATCAGGCAACAGTCCACGCCGAGGTGTGCCGCGAACCCCTGAGCTAGTTGTCAAAATAAAATCGGCTGAGTGCCTTAAGCGCTCGCCTTAGTAGTCCGGTGAAGTTGTTAAGACCATGCTAGGTCAATAGCATAGCATGTTGGAAAAAAAAGCCGATTGAGAAACTAAGGCATAAGTGTAACAAACAAAAAACAAACTAACATTAGCCTACATAATATTAGTAATGATACATTACGTAGTAAGCTGTACTTACAACGTTCTGGTTGGCATACGTAGCTGCACTGTAGAAGTTAAATTCAATGGAACTCGCCAGTCGAATATATGATCAAAACTAAAAGTACTTTATTCAGTTTACGTCCTAATACGGGGTCCTAATAAGGCACTTATGAACGTCAAAACTTCCACCCGTAACCCAGTATCGAGAAGAATCGGCAAGAAACTCGATCGGGTACATTTTTTAACATATATATTTCCAATACATCATACAATCGTTACTAGTGGATGCATAAAGAGGAGTCGATTCCAGACATCACCATCGTTCAGATATTGATCCACTCTATAATATCCTTTTGACACCGAAACACGCTTGACGTGGCACTTAATCTCGGCAAATCGATAACATGCTTTGGGACTTTATTGTAAAACCTAACACTATTACCTAAAAAACTATTACTGGTTTTGCTAAGTCTGAAACATGGGACGACCAGTTTGTTATAGTTTCAATTTCTAAAGTAATAATTCACGTTTCAAAAGCTAAAAGCGCTGATCGTGGCGATGAACGTTAACAAGATAATGTTACAGGTCTTCAAAATAGAAGAATACGGGGTATATACAATGCTGCCGGCGCAGCAACTCGCTCCGATAACTCCGTGGCCGCCGGACGGAAACCTCCTCGACCGTATGGACGATCTAGCGCACAAAGGTAAAGGTAATGGTGACTGCCATTTCATTATATTTTATTAATTTAAGGTATTACATATTAATATTTCGTTTTCTAAGAATCCTTCTATATTTCTGGTCATCAGTATATTTTCCCACATGAGTCACTAACAGGAAAAAATAGTACAGCTTAAAAACAATCTCATAATTGTTGTCGTCAGAGTTGCCGTCTGTACAGACACATTTTTAGTATATAATGTACTTTGGCAAGTACACTTTAATCTTAAAGATCGTATTGTAACATAAAACAAAGTCCCCTAGCGCGTCTGCCTGTCTGTCTGTTCGCGATAAACTCAAAAACTACTGAACGGATTGCTATGCAGTTTCACTAGTGGATAAAGTGTTTCTTAAGAAAGCTTTTGTTATATAATTTTTTAAGGATTTGTTTATAATCTGGGCGGAACAATGTCTGCCGGGCCGGCTAGTAAGATATAATTGTCGTCAGAGGATAGTTTATTATAGAAAAAAAAATAATGAATATGATGGAAAAAATCAATATTATATATTTATCCACTTTACACACTTCTGAGCCAGATTTTACAAATTTAAGCTTACTATTTTCACTTGATTTCGGAAGAATTTTGGTAAGTTCTTCTCTTAGGGACGCTAGTGAAGTAAACATGACTTCAACTTGCAAGTTATTTGAAACTTTAAATGCATACAAAATTTATAATTTTGTATCTCCTTAGTAAATAGTTTCTGTGACCTAATGTCAATGTTTAATTTCCGCGGCATTATGCTCTCTACAAAAACTCTATAGTTATCAAATTAATTATGGTATATTTATTCGAAGTCCGAAGGGTTTTTTGATATTAATTTTAATTAAAAAAAAACTTACTACAAATAGAAACAATACAAATTTTCATAAATACATAAACGTAATAAGTAAATCAATCACGAAATAACCATACAGAAAGATTACAGAAGAATATCTGTTTTAGGTTTTAGAAAAGATATAATGTAAATACGGGTATGAGTTTGTTTGTTACGTTGTTACGCTTTATCTACTCAAGCGATGATTATGAAATGTTTCGTAGAGATTGTCTAGGATATAAAAGGGGGCATAGGTTGCTTTACACCTAGAATAAATATTTTTACACGATAGAATAAATATACATTAACATAAGCGAAGTTGCAATTAAAAGCTAGAATATATGGGCTTGAATCACTGCCTCCCATCGAATATGCGTTCGGTCTATAAGTATCTTTATTTATGTCATAGGAGGCAAACGAACAGGCGGGTCACCTGGTGTTAAGTGATCACCGCCGTCCATAGACACTAGCAACACCAGAGGGGTTGCAAGTGTATTCCCAGCTTGTGTTTTAGGAAAGGGAGAGGGGAAGGGAGGAGGAGGGGTTGGAGGGGAGGTGGTCCTCCCGCGCTCTCACTGACCGAACGAATCGCAATAGTGCAAGCACTGTTACTTCACATTGGTTTTCTGTGAGAGGGTGGTGCTACCCCGGACGAGCCGACCCATTCATACTGAAACCAGTAATAGCTTCAGCGTGGCTCTACCGCCTACAGTATGTAGTCAGAGGTATATATACAAATTTTGGTAGCACATGCCGACGTACAACCGGTCTTAATCATTCGACAACGAATTGCAAAACGCAAAAACGGATGATTAATTGGAGTAAGCAGAGTTATGGTGCGGCAGGTCACAGCGGTGTTAACCAGCTCGGCGGCGTGTTTGTAGGAGGGAGGCCATTGCCCGACTCGACCCGGCAGAAGATAGTGGAGCTGGCGCATTCAGGAGCTAGGCCGTGTGACATCAGCCGCATCCTGCAGGTCTCCAACGGCTGCGTCTCCAAGATACTGGGCAGGTCAGTTCCTGTTTGTTCTGTAACCGGACCAGAGATATCTCGGTGAGTTTATCCAATACTTTAACTAGCCTCATGTATTAAAGGATTGTTTAAATAAATACGGTAATATTAAGAGAAAGTTAAATACGTATTAAAACCTGCTTTAAAAAAGTTTCGTACTGAATCCACCGCACTCGCCCGAGGCAAGTTCGCGTTATCCTTTTTTCGAAAGCCTAACCTAACCTAACCAAAGCGAGACAAAAGAGCAAGATGGTGAACATTCAGCAAGCGCGGTGCATTTAAAACGTAACCTTTTTAAAGCAAGTATTCAACAGGTATTTAACTATTTGTAATAACACCGAATCTATTCAAATCAATGATATTATAACTAAAAAGCTGTAAATACATTACCTACGTGATATTTTGACAAAACAAATGGCACGATAACGCACACTTACGTAAAGTAATATTGTAACGCCACTCTGTCTTAGATAAAATGTGGAAGTGAGATGGCATATTCGTGGCGTACACGTGTATATCGGTTGTGAAACAGAAATAGTTATATGTTGATTAGATACGGGCGGATTGACCAGGCAGGCGTCAAAAATAAGCTAGCTAGCCTAGTTTTAACAAGCCGCTGTCGAAGCGGTTATGACGTATCTACAGCGTTTTAGTTATAATATCCATTGATTGAAATAGTAAAAATCAAATCAAAAATACTTTAATCAATTTTGGGGCCTGAGAAGGCGCTTCTGAAAGTCAAAGCTAACACAAGCTGGAAAACAACTCAGTCATCGAGAAGAACTGGCAAGAAACTTGATCTGATTTATCTCTTCATGTTATATATTCTACAAAACATAGATAGTTAGTTATATACGTTTTTAATGGATGCACAGAGAGGCGTCATTTACAGACGTAACCATCGTTCGCATATTGATCCACCCTATAATTTTTCCTTTAGAAACTAAAACTGGCTTAACATGGTAATTCAACTCACTATCCGGTAAAACAGGAATGTGCTTTGGGACTTTGTTATAAAACCTAATAATATTACCTAAAAAAATATCATGATATGCGCGCCTGATAGTTACATAGGAAATTTACTGCTCCACAAAATGGTCTGTTTTTATTAGTCGACTAGCCTCTGCCCGCGACTTCGTTCGTGTGAAATAGGTATTTTGGGCTAACGCTAACACGCAGCAGAAGCTCTTAAAAGGATAAAACATCCCGATTTTGAAACATTTTTCATCCGTGCTCCGCTCCTATTGGCCTTAGCGTGATGATATATAGCCTATAACCATTCTCGACGAATGAGTTATATAATACTGAAAAAATTATTCAGATCGGACCAGTAGTTCCTGAGATTACCTCCTACAACGCCACAAACTCACAAACTTTTTTCTTTTTTTTTTCGAAATGTCTACGCTATTGACCCAGCAAGGTCTTAACAGCTTCACCGAACTACTACAAACTCACAAACTTTACCTCTTTATAATATTAGTATAGATTAGATTAACCGTTCTAAAGATATTTATCGTCGAACTTCAATGCAGACTAACCTATTTTTCAGAGCACAAAATAAAAAAAAAATAGTCGATTTTTTTAGTCCACCCTGATTTACATGTATGTATAAGTTTTTTTCTGGGTCTAGTAGTATACGAAAATGAGTAAACGTATAGTTAAGTAGTTAGTACCTGGGCGACCGGCCCAGCTCGGTTCTTTGAAAAACATATTTAAATTAAAATTAAAATAAACTGTTAGGTTTGGCTTATAAAATCAACATTTTTTTACAAAAAAAAATTTAAAAATATATCTCTTCTACTGTCACTCGGATTCGAACTGGGGTCTCTCGGATTTTGGAAGCAACGATTTCCGTCTGAGCTATTTTTGTTTTGACAGCGGCGGCAAAATTTATCGTTATATTCTAGAAATATTTTTTCATTGCCTGAAAACTCAGTTAAAACAAGTTTTCTATGTATAAAATCTAGCTAGATCTATTTATCGTCCCCGAAACCACCTACATACTAAATTTCACGGAAATAGATGATGCCGTTTCCGAGATCCTGAATATAACAAATATAAAATTATACAAAAATTGCTCGTTTAAAGGTATTAGACACAACTTCGTATAGTATATAGTATCTGTGCATTCTCATACATATAAGCCAAAGAAATTTCATTTCCTCCGCGTGTACACACTGATACACGGTTTTTTTGAAATTATACTTCTTTTGGGGCGTTAGGGAAAAATGAAGAGAGTAATTTTTTACGATGCGCGTGCACACCGTCACAAAAAACCGACATCCTGAAATTATTACGATCAGTGCGTACACCGTCACGAAAAACCGACACCCTGAAGTTAGCTATAATAAACATTTTGTTTCTTTGTATTTTTTGTTTGTATTTCCTTATATTAAAACTTTCAATGTATTAAATACCTGTTTTCTATTGTTTGTGTCTTTTTTCAACAAACATAGAATAATTGTTATCTTGTTAAGCCAAATACATATACACAAGTACACACACAATTTTTTTTTTACAAATTCCAATTTTCTATCAATGTAATAAGTAGGTATTTGTTATTCGAACTCGGAGCACTAGTCGCTTTAACCGCGGCATTCCAAAAATGTAGTTGGAATCGTATACGTGGGTGGGTCTAACAGGCCCCGACCGCAGGATCACAGCTGTCCACGACGCGACGGCTCATTGAAAACCGCATGTCTATTACTGCACGATTATTTCAAATACGTCCACATTTCTTCTCAATCATGTATTCAAAGCAGTGTTTAAAATTGGCAGCGTTATATTTTTTAAATTTAATCGTTGAAGGTTGATTATTAGGCGACAAGCTGGTAATATGATAGTTATTTTGGTGAACTAAATCAGTTTTGCGATTAATATTATCATTTGTAATTACGTTTTATTTAAATTTATAACACACTTTCACATCCTTAAAATTAATATTAATTAACCATTGAATTCTATTTCGTTATTAATTTATCATTATATGATTAGCAGCTGCACGCAACTTTGTCTGCATTTGCACTAGGAACACCATTTTTTTAATAAAAGTGCTTTTATCATGGGGAATCCCTACCGGATATCCATCCCGCCAAGGACACATATGTCCGAGATTACCACATGGCACCTTCTTACTCCTTTTGGCCGGAGGAGCAGGGCCTGCCTAATCAGCACTACGTCTCCTCCTCTGACAGGTGGTCTGCCCTCAAGGGGCCACAACACCTATCTGAGGGGTCAAAATAATAAGCCCGTCAAGGGGGATGGGTGTTATACCCTCCCTAACGAACTATGGAAGTCGCATCGGTACAGTGCTCCTTCACCACATGAGCCTGTACTATTTACCCCACCTCATTCCATTTTAATATCACAAAATATTGCACAATCTTTTGGCGCCAAAATGAGAAAATCGAATGAATAATCATGTAAAAATGACAGATTCCAAATCCAAATGTAATATTTTGTTTATTTTTTATTGTAACAATATTTATGACCAGATTAAGTATTGGCATTGGTACATAGTTAAAATTAGAAACACTATCGCCTGTCGGTGAAGGAAAACATCATGAGGAAACCTGAACCTAATAAATGCTCTTCTAGTACTAATGTATGTGGGGAAACATAGAACTGTGGATTTCTCAGAGTTTGAAATCATCAATACGTCATGGGCTGGTGTGGTGATTATGTCCAAATCTTCCTTCAGGAAGAGGCCTATGGTCCTACAGTAGGTCTCATACAGGCTGATGATAATAAAAAAAATACACGCACTTCGTGAGTGCTTCATTAAAAAGTTTGAATTTTACTAACATTTAGTATATTTGTTTATTAGGTATATAAAGACCATAGTGTAACCATAACCTTTTCATAATGTAAGTAACATTGTGGTCATAGAAGATAACAAGCTAAGCTTAGAAAGGAGACTAACTTCCTAGGACAACTACCTGAAGTGATAACCATACCTACCATAAGTGAGTCAAACAGTAGAAATTTCCTTTTCATTAAATCATCATTTCTCCATGTTGTTAGTACCGGACACTAGTACAGAGAGTGGTAGCTGATGAATTATTTAATAAAAGGAAAAAACAGAATCCAGAAGCACTGATCTTTTTTAAGAGTTGACGCATATCAACTTGATATTCCTTTTGTTCCTTTGTTGAGTATTGCAACTTATTAAATACTTTATTTTCTTCTCTCGTTTTCATCCTCACATTTAAGACAAATATAACGACTTGTTGGGATCCAACAAGCCTTTCCCGCTACAGTTAAAAAATATATTACTCTCGGTCTGTGCACTTTCGTAAAAAACTTAGTAAAAGTCCATACAATAATCTCATTACAATAATTGGTATTTTATTAAAGCATCATAAAGTATTCAGCGACTATTCGATAGCCTTTGAGTATAATTACTACATATTACAAAACAAAGTCCTCTGCCACGTCTGTTTGTCTATTCGCGATATACTCAAAAACTACTGAACGGATTTTAAAGTGTTTTTCACCATTAGATAAAGTCACTCATGAAAAAGGTTTAGGTACATAATTTATTAAGGTTTTTATATTATCAGGGTAGAATAACGTCTGCCGGGCCCGCTAGTGATTTATAATAACTGTTATAAATATATGTAAACCATGTTCATAGATCATAAAGAATAATCTATCAAGCTTTACTTATGAGTGTATCTTATATTGTTTCAATTACTTGTTCATATTTAATTCTTGACAATGTTTCGTAAACCTTTTTATTTTTTGAGCAAATGCAACACCCCGTATTCCTCCTCCACGCGAACCCTAAGTTTAGAAACGATGCAGAAATCTGTGATTTAATTAAACTGTTTTCTTTCAAAGAAAATCTCGTTACACATTCGTTTAGTTCTTGTCAGTCTTTTGGGCGCTTTGAATAAAGTGAGAGTGGTCGCGTGTTATTGTAAAGTGTTTAATACAAAACAATGTTCTTCGTCTTCTTTAATGTATAGCATCGTGTGTGAGAACTTAGAGCATTATTATTGTAGTTATCTAAAATTGGAATTTATTTATATCTAAGTTGTCTTGATGTTATTTATATAATGTAACTAGCGGGTACGGCAGACGTTGTCCCGACCTGGTTATTCAAAATTCTTTGACAAATTATATACCAAAACCTTCCTCGTGAATCACTTTATCTACTGGTGAAAACCTCACGAAAATCCGTTCAGTAGTTTTTGAGTTTATCGCGAACAGACAGAGAGGAACAGTAGGGGAATTTGTTTTATCTTCGTCTAATCTTTCTCAATTTTTTATGTTAAATAATTTTATTTTTTCATTATTATTAATAGCATAAGTTACCTATACATATATGTGATAAACGTTGTAGTTTTTCAGTCAAGTTTACTCCATTTTATTGAAACATCTATAGGCGGTGGGTAAAACTGATTGTTGGCGTGGCGACGCAAAACATGAATATTCCACTATTAACGAGATACTCAAAAAAATTGTCAGGTTCTCGTTTTACTAGTGTTAGGCGTGATATGCATTTTGTATTTAATAAAAATGAGTATTTATGTAATGAAATAAATAAACAGACAATTTCATGGACAAAAATTGTAATGCATTATCTTTTCATTATACAATAACTGATTCCTGTCGTAATCTGTTCTTTTAGGCATATAGCTTATACAAAACAATTTCGATGTTTCACATCTGCCAGGCGTTCCGTGATGGCTCAATTTTTTATTGTTATTATATTATCCATCGGACTGTTGCCTGTTAGTATATCCATAATTATAAATAAATAAATAGACACGTATTTATACCCAAATTTGTGTTTTGTACAACTATATTTAAAGCGGTTAAAAAGTATAGCGAGGAATATATACGTCCTTTACAAAGTCACTAACCTTTTAAAAACGCTTAAGTCGGTTATAACATTTATAAATACTACCGCGTATAGACAACAATAACAGCTACATGTTCATAATAAATTTCATTATTTTGTTACTTTACAACAGTTGTTACAGCTTAGACGATGTTATCGATTATCCAGCTGTCTGAGAATTTGTTGAAACGGATAATGAAGTGAATATTCGTTCCTCGAGTGTGAACAACGTTAAGTACTATTTTCCTTGTAACTCTATTTTTCTCATACATAATTCTTGTTCACACAGTGCAATAACGTGATAATAATAACGGACAATGCACTCCTTTAATCAAATAAGAAAATAAATTACACCAGAAACTTAGAAGAAAGTCAATTAAAGTTAAGAAGAATACATTCAATTGCACGGCAAAATCAATACGATGAAAATTTTAAAAATAGATGATTTTTAAATTAAGTGAAGTAGAATGAATAAATCTTTTTTTAATAAAAAGTTTAATTAAATGAGAATAAAAAATATTCTATTTACTATCATTTATTTCAAGTGCATTAATTCACAATTTCTGTCATTTTATTAAAAAAAAAAAATACTTACATAGTTTTTTCGGTGACATTGCGAGTTAAAACAGTTTTATGGAAATTATTGTAGTGCATTATGCTGTACTCCATCTGTTTTGAAATTATTCTATAAAACATTTTATAAAAAACTTAATTGACTACAAACTTTTTTTAAATCTTTATTTAAACATTTATGTTACAATAATGATGATATTTTCTATAACGATCAAATAACAATACCACTTACCTACTTTTAGAAATGACTTAAAACGTTTCATTTATTTTTAAAATAAGTTTAAAAGTAAAGTATAAATATGGTCTAATTTTAAACGCGTTTTCTCACAAAATATAACTTTTGATTTACTTCTTTTCTTGATTAAAGGAGCGACAGGATAACCAATGGTAGAACGTCTTCGCTAAATTGTTATGCGTTGTGTATCGACAATACATTAGTTACTTTATCATTAGCTTTAACAAAGGCGATTTTTGAATGTCACCGTAGATTTTTAAATTTTCATGATAACCACGATACCCCACAAGGTTGCGACAGCTGCAAGTGAACGCGAATAAAAATAAAGTACCCGTTGAACATGATACCTCGAGCGAGGTGAATGCAACTCGACACCGCGACCCCGCGACTCTGCACCTCGCACGCCATGCTTCTGGTGAAAGCTTGCTAAAATAACCGTGTAGGCAATCAGTACCTTAACGACTGACGCTTCGATATAGGATAGGCAGACATTCATAGCTAGTAATGTACCGTAATATCTTCTCTGAAGTTAAATAAATCGCACGAGTTGTTTTGATTCAGTCCTTACGATTTTTTTTTTCGATATGACTACGCTATTGACCTAGCAAGGTCTTAACAGCTTCAACGGACTACTAAGGCGAGCGCTTAAGGCACTCAGCCGATTTTATTTTGGCAACCAGCTCAAGGGTGCACGGCACACCTCGGCTTGGCTGTTGTCTGTTGCATGCAAAATCGCGACCTATCTTAGCTAACCTAGCCAACTATTCATATATGTATGAGTTGTTGAAACGTATATGTGTACCAAGCATATACGTCTCAATAACTCCTCCATATATTTACTATCAGAAAATTGGGAGGTTTTTCCGTTCGATAAGGAAAAAAAGTAAACCCTTCCACTTTCATGTGTAAGCGTGTAGGCGTGCACGTGTGTGGGGGTGATCGTGTAGTATTGTAGCGGTGATGTATATTTGTGTGTCACCGTATCGCGTAAGCAACGCACTCAAGGGCTCCCTACCGAGGAATCGAACCTAGGCTTGAGCCGCTGGCGTGGGAGGCCTAATCGGGTCTGTCCTTACGACTTCTTAGATATGACCGTATGACTGATCTTAGTACTGTGGTGTTTAAGGGTTAAGTGATTATAGCTACATTGAGTATTTTAGGTGTATTGTATGCTTGATTGCTTCTTTATAACTAGCTGATATCCGCGACTGTCTCTGATTTATTATCTTCAAAATATACCTTATTTACAGAGAAAACATACTGCTTGCCTCTTTAGTTAATTGTAAGAAAACACACGTAATGCTTATAAAGATCATAGTTTCTAATACATTTTTTT
Organism: Antheraea mylitta; assembly: GCA_014332785.1. Classification (NCBI taxonomy): domain Eukaryota; kingdom Metazoa; phylum Arthropoda; class Insecta; order Lepidoptera; family Saturniidae; genus Antheraea; species Antheraea mylitta. The sequence goes on from JACEII010000016.1 coordinate 1,981,491, forward strand.
AATTTCTAATATTATTGTACACCAGGTGAAAGGTTAAACACCTGCGGTACTCTAGAATATGATAATTCATAGTCACATTTAACTTATAGAATAATAATATTAAACAGATACTAATAAACAACCAAGAAAACTTAAGATAAAGTTTGCTCTAAGACTCTTTGAAAGTCTAAACACAATCAAGGTGCAATGATCGGTGTCGAAAAACAATGGGCGACCCTGAGTTAATAACTTTCAAAAATAAAACGGACAATAAACTTTTCTTTTGTTCCTGATACTCCCACGTTCAAGTGAAAGTGAACATCCGACAGTCATTAACACTGTGCTTTAACATAGACGCGTAAAGGATTGTGTATAATTTCGGTATTTTTCTAGGTAATTAGTGAAATATTAAACACCTATTTTTTATAGATCTATAAAGAGAATCGAGAACAGAGTATTCTCCAGAAATATTACTACTGTCTAAACAGTCCCCTGGTATATAATATAATCTATATTTAGAAAAGGACTAAGAGTCGAATAAGTAAAACAAAAAAAATGATAAACTCTATCCTGTAATTTTTATGTACCTAATGCACACACAACGACAGACCTCTATCATTTTATCTGTCTATAAGATAAAGTAAATTAAAAAAAAAATTAACCAACATCAATATCAATCAAAAACCAATAAGGCGTTAAAAAGCGGAAAATAAATGGTTTATTAAATTAACCAAATTAAATAAAACATATAAATATGTGCGCTACCTAAAGATGTATTGGAAGTCTGGGCCAACCGAAATTTCAAATTTGTTCCAGTTAGAAAAGTATATTATCTATATATTAATACGTGAAGCAAAATCTGACCGATTTCCCGTGAACGGGCGAACTTAAAATTTGGCATAATTAAAGATTATATGGCGGAGAAGTACAGAAAGCTATTTATTTCATATAAAATGTATTAGAAGTACATTAAATTAATTAAAATATGCACTACTCACACTACTGCTTGAATTTTAGACAACATATACACACATGTAAATAAAAAAGACATTTTGACAGGGCCATCAATAACGACTTCAAAGAAGGTTGCGAAGGAGATTGCTATGCTCGACTATATGTATTTTTTAACTCTTACGTTCCAATTACCATTTTTCATTCTACATTCAACAATGATATTATAAAATATAACTATTATTGTAATGTTTATTATTTTTTATGAACTCACTTCAAATGATGATTTAATAAAAAAAAATGAGCCAAATAATACTTTGTATAATCAAAATAAGAATTTCGTTCATAAAAGTAATCCATGATTTAGACCTTCGTAGTTACTATGTTGCAATTCAACCTCATGTAGCAACAAAAAAGAATTTATTTTCAAAAGCTAATGGTAGTACCTATTAAAAACATCTTTGTCTTGGATTCACCATTTGATTGTATTGTGCATCCATTACTTTTCCAAACGATGATACTGGGCATATCACTATTTCTTATAATGAACATACTACATTTAATCCAATATCACGCAGAAATATCACCCACCCATGGTGTCGTGTAAAATTAATTGAATATTGTGTCATGGGTTGCGATAAATTTCTTTATTTTTGTAAAGTTATGTTTGCTTAAAATTTGAGAGCTTTAGCACGTGGTTTTTGTTTCTAATACATAATTATTCTTATTTTCATTTACACATAGTTTTTTTTATGTTTATATAATTACAGATCATGGTAAATAGCAAGTAATTGAGTAGCCATGATGAAAACCTTTGATTATAGAAGTATACCTTTGACAAAAGAACTCTAATAAAGTTCACACTTTACAAAATCAATTAACTATGGTCGAATGTCGACCCCTGGGTGCCCACTAGTATTATACAAATATACGAGACGCGAGAGTGGACTTAAGCTTTAAAATAAAAAAAAGAATCATCAAAATCGGTCCACCCAGTCCAAAGTTCTGAGGCAATAAACATTTAAAAAAAATAGAGTCTAATTGAGGACCTCTTTCTTTTTTTGAAGTCTGTTAAAATTAAACAAACACAGTCGAACTAGTATGCATTACAAAATGTTGTGTTCTTTTTATATTTTCCGCATGTCATTCGCATTTATTTTACTTGCCACCAGTTATCGATATCAGACTGTCTTTATATGACGTGCTGTTTCACGCACTATTATGGTGTGCCGGATAGAACACGAGAAAGCGTCCAAGCTAATTCACGAGTGATCGGTATTGTTTTTCTATACAAGCGAAATCTTTCCCGCGCGAAAAAGTTTTCACTCGTAAAATAGCCTGTCCTGTAAAAGCAAGTATTCGTTCGTTTTTATTCATGGTACTTTCTAAATTACGCGTTTTATGGTAATTATTCCTTGACTGAGGACTGTAGCAAATGTTAGTAAATAAATAAACGGACTTACAATCCATTGAGCTTTACAATAATACTAGCCTCTGTCCGCGACTTCGTTCGCGTGGGATAGTTATTTTGGGTTGACTCTAACACGCAACAGAAGCTCTCAAGAGTAAAAGTCCCGATTTTGAAATATTTTTCATTGCTGCTCCGTTCCTATTGGTCTAAACGTGATATATGAGCTATATAAAACTGAAAGAATTTTTAAAATCGGACCAGTAGTTCCTGAGATTATCCCCTACAACGTCACAAACACACAAACTTTACCTCTTTATAATATTAGGTCTTTACCTATGAAATTGCCGTTTTATATCAAAAAATTTAAACGATTTTTTTTCATGTATTTTTTATTTGTATTAATCGAAGTAATCACCCATGCAATTAATGCATCTTTGCCAACGCAGTGGCAGTTTATTGATGCCCTTCTTAAAGAAATCAGCTGGACCGGAGGCAACAAATTCTTCAAAGCCATTTTGTACTGCCTCTCGGGTATTGAATTTTTTTCCCGCCAAGGAGTTATCCAAATTCTGGAAAAAGTAGTAGTCTGTAGGTGCAAGGTCTGGTGAGTAGGGCGGATGACGGAGAATTTCCAACCCCAGTTCTTGTAACTTGGAGACCGTCTGCTGTGCAGTATGAGGTCGCGCGTTGTCGTCCAGGAGCAGCAGTGACGAGCGATTGACTGATGCTGGTTGGAGATGTGCCAGTTTCTCCATCATTGTGTTCAGTTCTTCACAGTATACATCTGCAGTAATGCTCACCTCGTTTGGTAAGAAGCTGTGATGAATCACACCGGCGCTAGACCACCAAACAATGACCATCGCTTTTCTAGACGTAAGTTTTCGTTTAGGGCATTGTTTAGTTGCTGAACCAGGATCCAACCAACTTGTGTGCGCTTGTGGTTATCAAACAGAATCCATTTTTCATCGCATGTAACAATGCGGTTCACAATTCCTTCATTTGTGTGTCTGTTGAGCAGTGCAAGGCACGTCTCGACGCGTACTTCGCGCTGGCGATCATTGAGTTCGTGGGGCACATATTTGTCAAGCTTTTTTACCTTGCCAATTTGACGCAAATGGACCAATATTGTTTTGACGCGAACGTCGAAAGCTGCTGCTAATTCAGCCGTAGATTGTGTATCATCAGCTTCCACAATCACCTTTAATTCGTCATTGTCGATCAAAGTCTTCGGACGACCGCGATGTTCATTTTTCAGGTCGAAATTCCCAGAACGGAAGCGAGCAAACCAATAACAGGTGGTGCGTTGGTTTGTAGTGTTAGCTCCGTAAACGTCGTTGATGTTGCGTGCCGCTTGTGCCGCGTTGTTGCAACGATGGTACTCATATTCCATAATTACTCGAATTTTTAACGTATCCATGATGACAAAAAAGATTGAAATGCGATGAAAATGTAACACTAATCAATAAACAAATGACTATTTTTGGAAAAAAAATTCCATGTTTTTAAAATAAAATTAATTTTAAATTAGAATTCTTAGCCAAACAAAAATTATTTTGATTTGAAATCGCCAGTACTGCAGAACGGCAATTTCATAGGTAAAGACATATTATTAGCACAGATTATTAATTATAAGCTTTATGTCTAGTTTGATATAATTTGATATACAAAAGCGTATATAATTTTATTAAGTAATGGAGGTCCCGTAGTTATTTTCTTAACAATATATTTTATATACAGAGGCAATAACACAAGACAAAAAATGGCATAAATATACCTTACTTTCAATATTTCTTTGTAAACAATGTTATTAGTTCGAGCTCCCACTTTTGCGCATGTGCACCACACCGCTTGCTCCACTTCATATATTACTGAACGTGTAATAGTTATAGAAATCATAGAGCTTTAATATTATTCTATTGAATAAAAATATCGTGATATTTTTAACCTAAGCACCAAGTGGTCAAAGTTGGTTCTTCTAATTATTTGAAGCAGTTATGGCTTAGTGGTAGCGTGTCGGACGTCGTATAGATCAATGTAAGTTCGAATCCTGTTATGAGCCGAACATTATGAAATTTAACCAAAACCAAAAGAAGTTTGGGGTGTAAGGTGTGTCAAATAACATCGTAAGACTTGAGACACCCAAGCCAACCTCACCTGCACGTGCTGCACCCTGCTGAATAACGAACGAGGCAATGGCGAAAGCGGAGTGGTAGGGTTTTACAGCCTGACTGGGTCGCAACCACCATGTATATGGCGAAAAAGCCCGTAATAGTAATTCGCTTCTGCGGGTCGCGTTTCGGGATCAGCCTGTGCATATTCAGCTTTAGTCAGGCCGGCATGATAGTGGCGACCGGCGATGGATAGTGTGTCAATCGGTGGTCGCTATTATTTTTGGATTGCACTGTGCTTACCATCAGGCATAGTGCAGTCATTTTGCCGTGCTACAATTAAAGAAAGAAAAAAAAAGAAGTATAACTTAAAAAATGTTGTTTTTGGAAGAAAAACTTGGTACGAATTATCTAGTAGTTATATTTGGAATTTAATTATTATGTATTACCCATTTGAAATTGTAACACAGAAGTCCATGTAAATTATACCTGTTTTTGTTCATCTTTTTCCTGAAGCCACCGATCTATTCTATACCTATCTATTTTTACACTGATACGGCTTTGCTTGTAGGTGTACAAATATGGCAACTAAAGAAAGGACGATATAACCTGTAATAGTGATAGCCACGCTTAAGCTATTACTGGCTTCAGCATGAATAGGTCGGCTCGTCCAGAGTAGAACCTCCCGACCCACAGAAACAACGACGTGAAGTAACAGTGTCTGCTTTGTTGCGTTTCGTTCGGTCAGAGAGAGCTCCGGAGACCCACCTCTCCTCACCTTCCCCCTCTAGGCAAGCAACGCAGTTGCGACTCCCCTGGTGTTGCAAATGTCTATGGACGGTGGTGATCATTTAACATCAGGAAAACCACCTGTTCGTTTACCTCCTGTGATATAAAAAAAGTAATTAAATAGCTGAATCAATCTGTCAATTCTATCAATATTTTTAAAATCTCTCCACTGTCTTATGTATTACACATTTACTTCTATATCAAGATTTTTTAACCCATTGTTTAAACTTTCCCATATGATTTTTCAAACATTTTTTTATACATAATTGGTTCCGCGAAGTACAAGAAAATAAGAATCACCAAAACTAAATGGATCGTAGGATGGATCAACATGTGAACTATGGTGATATCTGAAAAATGACGCCCATCTCTGTGTATCCACCAAAAACGAATGTAACTATGTATGTTTGTAAAAATATGTATAATCACTATTCATTACATATTGTAAAACAAAGTCCTCTGCCACGTCTGTCTGTCTATTCGCGATAAACTCAAAAACTATAGAACGGATTTTCATAAGGTTTCCACCAGTAGATAAAGAAGATATATAGTCAATCAAGGTTTTTTTATTATCAAGACGGAACAACGTCCGCCGAGCCCGCTAGTCACAAAATTTACCTAATCGAGTTTCTTGCCGGTTCTTCTCGATGACTTAGTTATTTTTCCGAACCGGTGATAGCTTTGACGTTCATAAACACTTTCTTTAAATTGATTTTTTTTTGTAAAACTCATCCGGCAACAGATATTTATATAAGATTAAATGTATATATTTCGTAATTGTATTCGCAGGTATTACGAGACGGGCTCGATTAGACCTAGAGCTATAGGCGGTTCGAAGCCACGGGTGGCGACGGCAGAGGTCGTGAGCAAAATCGCACAGTACAAACGCGAATGCCCCTCCATCTTTGCTTGGGAAATCCGTGACCGTCTGCTCAGCGAAGGAGTCTGCACATCTGACAACATACCTAGTGTAAGTACTATACATTTCATCCCGTTCTAATCTTCAGAATAATATTGTAAATTACTTCAAACTAGTAAAGAATGTACTACAACTGGTACTATACTCTAAACTAGTTGAATGTACGTTTTGTATGAAGAGTATTATAATGAATTATCCCCTTTTTTGTTTCTCCAAAAACACAATAAAAACAAAACTAGAAATAGAGGGAGATGCGAATATAACATTTTGATAAATTTCTTTGGTATATTTATAGCGAAAAATGAAAATCATTACTACGAGTTGTCCTTACGAGGTAGACATAAACTTTCGTGAATTTCTCTGTAGGTCTCTTTGAGAGGCACAACTTAGTAGTGAATTAAATTAGTAAATAATTAAAATGTTTTATATGTGTGTGTATAATGGAGTCGATAAGATTAAATAAATAAAAAAAATAATTACTTTGATGTACCTCTTAAGATTTTATCAAAATTACCAGCGTAAGTGTCCAAAAACCTCTTCCTATAACTTCATTATAATACGTGATCTTACAATGATTGTAAGATATATTTGTTATTTAAATAAATCTTCTGGAAGAAATTCTCTTAGTGATAATTTGAATTGTATCAAAATCTAATGCGTAGTTCAAAAGAATTAAGAGAATACACAAGAAACGCGAAAAGTGTTTTTTTAATGGTATTTATATTCGAAGCCTTCGAAGTACAAACTTTTCCTTTACATATCTACATGTAAATATTAATTTTTAGTATTATACAAACGTTTGTAGCGTGAAATATGATGAATAAACTTGTTAAAAAAAATAGGACTTGTGCCATTGTGTACACGCGCTGGAAGTGAAACTTTTTTGCGTTAGATGTATTAAATTATATACTAATGCTCATAAGAAGATGCTACCATGACATAAGAAGTTTCTCTTTGATATTTGTATTCGTAAATTAGAACAGAATTACATTCAGTTTTCTAACGATAACGCTAAATTGTCAACAGCTCGTAAACAAAAGAAAAATAAAGTAGATCGATTAAGAAACTCAACAGAAATATATACTTAACTCTTTTAAATACAGATGTATATACAAATATAATACCCGAATTTATATAATGCATATTTTAAATACGAAACCATAAAACGCACTGTATCATCGGGTATAGATGTTTATAACGCCTATCTTCCCCCGCACTATAGAATCCCCCTTTTCCGACCCCGAGCCGCCTCTTCGCGGCAAAACAATATGACGTTATAAAGTTTTCCTTCATTTTTTTTCTCCTTTTTTGAATACGGGGACGCTCCCTTCGGTGACGTTCTTTAGATGTCGATGTGTCTTCGGTGATATAGGATGTGTTTTTTTTATATGTACAACTCAAATTTTTACTTTATGATTCTTAACAGTATAGTAATACAAAATGGAATACTTATTTAGGTGCATAGACAAATACATTATGGTGATCCAAAAAACGGATTTTTTTTTGAGTCTCTTACGAAAATGTATTAGTTATATATTTTAAGAGGCGCCTCAAAAGCGCAGCTCTTTTTTTATGTCACAGAAGGCAAATAAACAAGTGAGTTACCTGATGTTAAGTGGTCACCACCGTCCATAGACACCAGCAACACCAGAGGAGTCACAAGTGCGTTACCAGCGTATTTATTGGGGAAGGGTGAAGGGGAAGAGGAAGAAGAGATAAGGAGGTATGTGGGCCTCCGACGCTTTCACTGACCGAACGAAACGCAACAATGCAAGCTCTGTTATTTCACGATGATTTTCTATGGGTCGGGTGGTACTACCCCGGACGAGCCCGACCCATTTATGCTGAAACCAGTTATAGCTTCAGCGTGGCTCTACCACCTATAAAAATAATAGGGGCATCAGAATATTCATACAAGTAAAAATAAAAATAGAAAGCCTTTTTTGTAACAATCACTGCATATTATAAAACAAAGTTCTCTGTCACGTCTGTCTGTCTGTCTGTCTGTGTGTTCGCGATAAACTCAAAAACTATTGAACGGACTTTCATACGGTTCACCAGTATATAAAATGATTCATAGGGAAAGTTTAGGTATATAATTTGTCAAGGTTTTTTTTTATTATCCCAGTGAGACAGCGTCCCTCGGGCACACTAGTAAATTTATGCAACGAAATTAGATATTATATAAAAACGCATGTAAAACCGCGTGTAAAACTAGTAATTCTATAAAAGTATAAAGACATACATTCAACTCTTTGACATTTGCAAGTGAATAAAAACGCTATCAAACTTAACGAAGTGCAAAAGATACCGTAATAACATTAATATACAAGAATAATTGCGAAATTTTACGACTACAGCCTCTCGAGACACCCTTTATTGCAAATGTCTCCTTGCAAAATACTTAGCATAAATTAATTAAGAATTTTGCACAATCACCCTGTCGGTTTACATTTTTTTCTCTAAGAAAAAATGAATGCTTTAAGTACTCTCGGTAATATCGAGAAAAACATAAAAACCGAAACAGAGGGAGTATCGAACGAGACACAGCTACGCGTTTTTAATGAGAACGAAAGAGTTGGAGATATATTTCTATTTTCACCTTCTAAAAATGGGGAAACCGGGCGATTTTGACACGACACGAATAAAGAAAATATGAAGGCTTTTGTTGCCGTAAAAATTCCTATACTGGGGATGAAGTCTTTAAGTTATCAGTTAGGGTACCGTTAAGGGTGGTTATATGGCAATATATACAGGTAAATGATATTTATTTATAAAATATATGTAGGAGAGTGTTTGACGTACTAGAATTTATTGGAAAATGGGTTTATTTACGTGGGTTTAGAGGAGGCTTGAAGGTTGAATATATTACCATTGTAGGCAATGACGTCTCCTCTATAAAGGTTTACGTCTCTGCGTATTAACTTTGATGAGAAAGGTGAAACTTATCTATATATATAAAATGAAGTGTCTTTATGTAAAAAATAATATTTTTGTACTGATTGGGTACGAAACGATAAACCTCATTTGACACACTGTTAGTATTTATATATTTAACTAGCTGTAACCGCAGCTCCGCACGCGATTTTTAAAATTGTATTAAAGAAATATAAAATTGTGAGACCATGTACAATTTTAATAATCCTCTTTAAAACATTTGTAAGTACGGCGCACGTCACTTACAGTAACATGTACCGTATACATTAGATGTATAAACACTGACGGTGTGTCAAATGAGGTTTGTCATCAGCGACATATTTGGAACCTTAACCCTCCATATAACTATATGAGTGCTCACTTACACTGTATCAGGAACTAATGACTTAAATATATAATAAACTTAAATATATATAATAACTTAAATATGTTATTATAATGATGTAGGCAAGCCCATACATTGAATAAGTAATACGTTTATGGTATTTATTAGAAAGACCACTTCAAAATTACTATTAATAATTACAATGTTGAATTGTAAACAATTAATGAGCTGACGTCTTAAAATCTTGTATCGATATATAAAATTTTATATCTGTCCAAGCAGTTTTTAATATTAGACAATTTAAATAGTTCCCATTGAACTCGATACAATATCCTTATATGTTGCTATGGTTAAATAAAACAAAATAGCTGCCAAAATAACCAAACAGACAATATAATTCAAATTACATTCATAGACACAGATATGTATATGAATTTCAATTATATTTAATCTTGGAGTCCAGTACAATGCACGTCTTACGCATATATTTATAATGAACAACATATTTTTGCTAAATTTTATGCGGCCGAAGTTACGGGTTACAGCTATTACAATTATATAATTTGAAACGTTGCGTTTTAAAATTAGAATTTTTATTGCAAAACTTTTGTAATGCATCATTTATAATATTGAATTCAAACATAACCTATAGAATAAATTATTTGTATAAATATATACTAAGAACCGCTCACGGTTTCGTCTTCCTTAAATTACAATTCAACCTAACAACCATAAAATATTGGGTGGTAGTACCACCTTGTGGTGAGATATAGTGAAATGCAGTATTGAACAAGAAAAAACGGTTGGGCCAAAGGACTATAGATTTTGAAATTTAGATATATATAAACTGATAGAGATCTGTCGTTATATACGCATGAATTAAATACTACTGAATAATATAATAAAATGAACCATTTTTTGTAGTTTTACTTCTTAGACTCTTGGTTCATATGTCAAATATTATGACGATAGTTTTATTTAACATGGGGTTACTTAAGTCTTAAGAAACCCGACTTTAGTAAGCACTACACGCTCAGTGATGTGTGTTTTGTTACACTATAGAAGTAGGGCAAGCGGTGTGGTGCTTAAATTTTTGATCTATACTAATATTATAAAGAGGTAAAATTTGTAAGTTTGTGACGATGTAAGGGGTAATCTCAGGAACTACTGGTCCGATTTGAAAAATTATTTCAGTTTTATATAGCCCATTTATTGAGGAATGTATTAGCCTAAGACCAGTGGGAGCGGAGCACCAAAGAAAAATGTTTCAAAATCGGGATTTTTTCCTATTGAAAGCTTCTGCTGCGTGTTAGAGTTAGCCCAAAGTAACTATTACTACGAGGACGAAGTCGCGGGCAGGGGCTAGTGTGTATATAAAATGTAGACCTTATAAAGTAAACGATGCATACAAAGTTGTAGTATTAAGGTTGTACAGTAAAGATTTATCGGCTTCAAAACGGATGCAATTTTTTTTTAGATTAGATGATATTTTATGTAATAACTTTAAATAATTCAAATATAATTTTATTTTTACCACCGAGCAGTACTTGGAAAACATTATACGCTTCAGTTGATTATCCGAGAATTAATGTAGTTCTACTGGCCACATAATAAAATATGAATTAATGTTCCAACATGAATATAGTATAAAAAAAAATTCGCTAAGATAGCATTACAAGCAAGAGATGTCAATACATGAAACTCAAAAACTAGTTATGAGACGCTGCTCGAAAGTAAGTCCCATTCTGACTTCCAAGAAAGAAATTAAATCGGTGTCTTTTTTACACGCTCTCATTTCAATAAGTTATTTATTAACCGTTATCACATAAGTGTTGACAGAATTATTTCGGTCTAAAAATCAACTTATGTATATACCAATTCTTGTGGAATACATGCATTAACGATCAATATATTTGTTCGGTAAATTTGGGATGTAAGGGATGTCGAATAACATCATAAGACTTGAGACACCCAAGCCAACCTCACCTGCACGTGATGGTGGTGCTGAATAACGAACGAGGCAATGGCGCAAGCGGGGTGGTATGGTTTTACAGCCCGACTGGGTCGCAACCATCGTGTATATGGCGAAAAAGCCCGTAATAGTGATTCGCTTCTACGGGTCGCGTTTCGGGATCAGCCTGCGCATATCCAGCTTATTACAGGCCGGCATGATAGTGGCGACCGGCGATGGACAGTGTGTCAATCGGTGTTCGCTATTATTTTTGGATTGTACTGTGCTTACCATCAGGCATAGTGCAGTCACTATGCCGTGCTACATGAAAAAAAAAATAAATAAGACCTTGCTAGGTTAATAGCGTAGTCAGTTCGAAAAAAACGATCAATATATTTCTTATAAAAAAGTTATTAACTACTAAGGATCGTATAATATAAAACTTAATAACCATAAGACATAGTCTATCTACACATAGTGACAAATTATTTATCCATATAAAAAGACTAGCCTCTGCCCGCGACTTCGTTCGCGTGGAATAAATACTTTGGGCTAACGCTAACACGTAGCGGAAGCTGTCACGAGGAAAAAACAATTATTATTTTTTAAACATTATTCATTGTTGCTCCGGTCCTATTGGTCTTAGCGTGATAATATATATCCTATAACCATCCTCGATAAATGAGTTATATAACATTGAAAGAATTTTTCAAATCGGATCAGTAGTTTCTGAGAGTTATGGAAGCTTTAAGAAACTTGAATTTTATTAGTATTACACGTTCAGACATGTTTATTTTCTTGTCGTGAAGAAATAAGTAGAATGGATTGATATGAAAGCATCCCAGAACTCAGACCAAGTCTCGGGTACTAACTATTAATAAAATACATGGCATAAAATGAAAAGAGACTAAGGTATACCAGTTTTCATCAGGATAATAATCAATAATTACTTTGTTTAATTCTGAAAACTAAACATCGACATTTAGTTATCAAGCACCCTTTGTTCACACTATCGTCTAAATCAGGGTTTCCCAAACTGAGTTCCATGAAACCTAGGGGCCCGTACAATAGTCATCACGGTTCCACCAAAATTATTCGTTATCAGCTAACCTAACATTGCCCCCATTCGTCACAATGTATCGTTGTGAATCAGTTATTCAGCACACGTTTATACAAAAAAAAAAAAAAACAAATACATCTCAAGATTTAATGCTAATCCAGATATAGGTACGCATAATGTTCTTATATAAATTTCAGTATTGATCTATAATCATTTTATATGGGGTTAGATGAATTAAAAGGTATTTGGTTTGGTGTCCCGTTGTTGCCTTTAAAGTTTAAGAGCCCCTGGTAAAAATCATCAATTAATTAATAAAGAGTTCGGGTCCTATGCCCAAAGTGTCTTTTTAAAGACGTAGTCAATACCACTATTCGGTGGAAAAATCTTTATTTTTAGCTATATAATAACTAAAAAATTAAATATACCCCATACTAACAAGCCCGTCATAACTATCACAAGGATTTAACTGTTTAATACATATAACAAAAAGTTTCAAATCCCTATTAACTATTCATTCCACTTCAAACATTTTCAGTTTGTCATACAAATTCAAAACTTATAATTAAGTAACGAAAGTTTATATTATATTTAACGAGTGCGGTAAGAGGGTCAATTGTCGGCACAGGGTCATATCGCACTGTAACATGCGCTCCCGTAGCAAATCACTTCCGGGCCACTAAATCCAGGCCAAATTAATGCATTTAGCACGCTCCCCGGCCTTTTAACTGGGGATGACAACTTTATTTCATTGTGTCGCGATATTTTCTTGTCACTTTAACGACATTACCGTCACTCGTTATGGGGATTTTTTTTGGATTGATTTTAGCTGGATAAAACGGAGCATCAGTTATTCGTACGACGTTGTTATATTTTTATAGTCCGAAATATTATGTAAAGTAATTTTCAAGTTCAATAATTAGTGCTTAATAAAAATGTTTAGTTTTTTTTAAACAATTCTTAGTATATTTAGTTAGGATAGTAGATTTTGTATTATGTTTCTACTTTCGTTTTGAACTGTTTGACAGTTCTGTTGTTTTTTTATATGACAAACATTGTTTAATATGTGTCTAAAATAGTTATAATTATAACAAATAATAAAAAGAGAAGTATTATTAGCCGAAACAATAAAGAAGAGATAAGAAGGTTTCAATTCCAGATAAAGTAGAAAAAATAATTAAATAAACTTTTTATAATGAATTTTCACAAAATGACGTATTTACGAATAGCATGCTAATAGTCTGTTCTTAAATAATATTAATTTATAATAAAATATAGTGCAAAGACTCCATATTATGAAAACAAACTTACATTATGACAAAATATACAAATTCAGTAGTATTCCCAAATCAATTTCCATCGGTTGCTCATTACAATGTAGTATTTTTAATCTAAAAAAGTAATTTTTTAGTTAGCACTAACTTACTAATATTTGGAGGAAAACATGTTATGACAAATTTAAAAAAAAGTCTCTGTATATATTTTAAATAACAAGACGTTTTCAGGCATAGGTATTTTTTTCTTGTTAATCGAAGCCAAAAAGCCATGTCATGGGTTCACTAGTATACGTATGACAGCATGCAAATGATCTCGATGAAAATTATAGCAGAGGCAAATGTGTTAAATTGATGGTACTTTTTCCCTACAAAATGTTTATTTATCAAATAAGTAGCTTATAGAAAACACTGATTTAAAATATCATTACGGATCATATCTGAAGTTTCGATCTCGCGAGGGAAAGCCGAGTATATCAGCTCAGCAACAAATTGTAACAAAGGAGTCCGGTAAAGAAGATTATCGTAGATGACGCGTGGCATGCACGTGACATGCATGTGGTCGCCGATAGTACCATTCACCCTACAAACCTTAATACATTACAAAAAGATCTTTATTTAAACGATTTAAGGTATATTTTAGATTGTCGATACTACTCTTTATAAGTGATGATAATGGATAAACAAAAACAGATTCTAGTGAATAGAATTTGGGTAGATTTTCCTTTTATTCGTTATTGGTAAAAGTTACTTAAAAGTAAGAAGTGTTCGAGAGAAATGAATACCACAATTTGAAGGATTTAAAGCTTACATTGATGTTGAGTGTGTAATCGGAAGAGTAAATATAGAACCGACGATTGTCTTGTCCACTGTGACGTGTGTTTAATTTTGGTGTCACTTGCAAAAATACCTTCGGGAATAAAACCTAATGTTTATTAGTACTACCGCAACTTTTTTATGATGTATTTTTTTTACAATCTATTTTTTAATAGAACATATTTAAATACATGGACACAAAATTATAAAATAGAGTATGATTACTCATATTTGTAGAACTAAAACATCACACAGATCTACACATTATATCTAACAATATAAAGTTGTACAAGAAACATTCAAAATATTAATGAATGATGAATGAATAAGTGTGTACTTTATTAGATATTTTAATACGAATTCTATCAAGCTTATTGTTACAGAGCATTTTTTTCAAATAATCAGCGGTATTGTCGAGAAATAATGCAGGTAGTGTAATTAAAAAATATATATATACAAAAATGAGTATGTGTAAACGGCACACGCGATTGAAGTAAAACTACTTTTAATTGTATGATTTTTATTATTATTCAATTTAATATTTTTTATTAATTATCTTTTTGCGTACTCTTTTATATTCTTTTTACTTTATAACAAAGAGTTGATATTAATATTTCCTGTGTTGTTTAGGTTCCGAATTAGCTGATAAATGGCAGATAATGAAGCTTTGATTTAATTTGTTTCTTACTTAGATTGAAACCAGATGTCAGCACGATCACGCGCCCCTATATACATAATTAATCATATTTATTATATTATTATTATATTGTATGATTTTATAATTATTCAATTTTATATTTTTTTAACATTTTTGATAGTTTTGTTTATAAACTATTTATTGACAAAATAAAAAATATTTTAAAACCGAATGGTAAAGAATGTGACGCCATATTGCCGTAACGGACGTCCGTTGCATTATGGACCAATGACCTCCAAGTCGCGCCTAAAGAAGTTGTACTTCAATAAAAATGATCTATAAGAAAATTATAAAAAAATAAATAATATACCTGCTACTATGGATTAAATCATTTATTATAGTGAATTAAACATAACAATTAAAATATTTCATAGTACTAGAAACTCATCATCGATTTTAATTACCATTTACCCTTCCTTCCACTTTAACGTATAAGTCCTCGACGAGTAAATGATAGGGTTCATATTCTATATGAAAATTTTCCCGCGCCTCCCCGCTGCGATACACGTGGACTGATTAATAATACCTCTTACATTGATTGCTAACTACCCTCATATATGTATACCTGAACATTGATGATTAACTTCGTATAAATAAAAAAAATACAACTGATCAATTTATAAGAGTAGAAAAAAATTCCAATTAGCTGATACGCCCGGCTTTATCTGCGATGTTTAGTATTAACAGTTACTAACATGAATATATTTTATGTACAGAATACAAAACGTAAAAAAATTGGAAGATAAAAAATATTTTTAAGGTGCTGTGTATTCTATATATAGTTTTTTTTTTATATTATAGGGGGCAAACGAACAGACAGGTCACCCGATGGTAGGTGATCACCGCCGTCCATTTATGGGCTGTCTTGGCTACATAAAATTACCTACATTTTTTCCTTGTATTATTACTGTATGTAGTGTATTATTAAATACGGCCGACGACCCAAGAACAACACATCAGGATTTTTTTTAAAGGATCCTTGACAATACTTTGCTTAGATTTTTTTTCTTTTGTAGTGGATATAATATCGTAGTTTATTAAATTTGCAATAACGTTTTTTTCCTTTAAATAAATAGAGGAAAAAAAAATAACGATTTTGAAATATTATTCATTAGTGCTCAGCTCCCATTGGTCTTAGCGTGATGATATATAGCCTATAACCTACCTCGATAAATGAGTTACATAACACTGGAAGAATTTTTCAAATCGTCTCAGTAGTTCCTGAGATTACCCCCTACGACGTCACAAACTCAGAAATTCACAAATTTTTTACCACTTTAGTATAGATTAAGAATCAATCGAAATTTATCCAGTAGATTTTTCAAGTTACGCGCACAGCATAAGAGTTCTACCAATTTATTGTAAACGCATGGTCAGTACTTGAATGTACTTATAAAATATCTCCAAATGCTATGCTGGAACCCATATTAGAAGCAATTAAGTAAGAAAAACACCATAATTGATTAAAAATATAAATAACTAGCCTCTGCCCGCGACTTCGTCCGCGTGGAATAGTTACTTTGGGCTTACGCTAACACGCAGTGGAAGCTCCCAAGACGAAAAAATACTCAATTTTGAAACATTCTTCATTGGTGCTCCGCTCCTGTTGCTAAAAGCGTAATGACATATTTGTGACGTAAGTAGTTCTTGAGATTGCCCCCTACAACGTCACAAACTTTACGTCTTTATAATATTAGTATAGAATCGTAATTCTGTATTTTCTTAGTAAATCATGACAATCCAAGTTACAAATCAGATGACCTAGAATCATATTACATTTATCAAGCTACTTTTTAATAACGTCCAAATATTCAGCAGTATATGCAATAATTCTATTATATTGTATTCATTTTACTAGAAAGTGGAACCTATAAATATTATGGGTGTGCGAATATTGTTCGAATCGAATCCAATTTTAATATTCGATTTGAAATTCGAAATTCACGAATAATTCTAAATATTTCGAATAATCGAAAAATTTCGAATAAAGTAAAAAAAATGCTAATAATATAATAATTCCGACAAAAATCGAATTATTCGGGAACTTTTAAATAATTCGAATTCTCGATTCGAGTTTCGAATTATTCGCACACCCCTAATAAATATATGTGACAGATTAGTATACTTTACACGCATGGGAACAGCTTTTTGTTTGTGTGATATGACATTTGTGACACAATCTTAGGTTCACTGATTCAATTTTTT
The DNA here is from genome assembly GCA_014332785.1 of Antheraea mylitta. Lineage (NCBI taxonomy): Eukaryota > Metazoa > Arthropoda > Insecta > Lepidoptera > Saturniidae > Antheraea > Antheraea mylitta. The sequence goes on from JACEII010000016.1 coordinate 1,998,910, forward strand.
AAGTGTAACTTCTTTAGACGCGTTGAGTGGTATTTTTGGGAGGAGATAAATTTATAATTTCGCGTCATGACATGCTACGTAAGCATTGCGCTTGTACGGCTTGCGTCAAACTAGCGATGCGTAGTACAGAGGACTCTGTAAATATAATATTGGTATTTTTCAGCTCTTCATACGTTTGATTGATAAATGGACTTAAAAAAACGTATATAATTATTGCTCCGAGTACCAACATATGTGAAAATCACACTGATATTAATAATTTCAATAAACAAATTCTGAAATTGATATATTGTCATACATACTATATGGATAATATGGAAATTCAAAAGAGAACACATTTATTTCATTGTTTTGCGTTTTCACTTCTGTCGACAGGTCTTTTTTATATCAAAGGAGGCAAACGAACTGGTGGGTCACGTGATGTTAAGTGATCACCACCGTCCATAGACACTAGCGACATCAGGAAAGTCGCAAGTGCGTTGCCAGCCTGTATATGGGAGAGGGGCAGGGGAAGGAAAGGGAAAGAAGGAAACAGGAAGGGAAGTGGGCCTCCGGCGCTCTTACTGACCGAAGGAAACACAACAATGCAAGCACTGTTATTTCACGTCAGTGTTTCTGTGAGAGGAGTGGTACTACCCCGGTCGAGCCGACCCATAGATGCTGAAACCAGTAATAGCTTACGTTTTTTTTTAAATGTAAACATATCTAAGTACCTGAAAAACTTTAATTCGCGACGTAACATTGCAGAACGCGAGGTCCGTCAAAACGCGGCAACTCGACGCCATTGCGCCGCTTTAGGGTGACGAGTGAAGCGAGATAAGCATCGCTCGGCCGCCACGTGCGCGCTAAGCCGCTCTATGCAATTTTTTTATTATCCCTCACTTATTATTATTGACGACATGTTTCGCGTTATTGAGTGTGTTATTAAAGTGTTTAACATTTTTAAAATACATATAAAAAGCATCACAAGATATAAGTAATCATTTAGGTAAAGACAAACTCATGAGATACAACAAAATCATTGCGTCTACTACGTACATTAGATTACATTCGCATCGACTTACATGTATTAAATTATATGAAAATTCTCATAAAATATATACCATGCGGAGTCACGTAATATATATACTTAATTATACATTTATTCCTTTTTGTATAATACTAGATACAGACAAATGCTTATACATCATATTTACACACACAAATACATACTTATCTTATGTTTAGCGCATAACGAATTTTTTTACCTATCGTGTCATAAGAAATCCCATTTCAATATATATATGAACATGTATTGACGTAGTGGTGATATTGCTAAAAAATATTAGTATAAAGTAGATAAAAATATTGATACTTTGAAGACACGATAAAGACTATCCACCTACCTATATACCTACAAACATAAGTTTTTAGTAATTGCAAAAGAAAACATTGATGTTAGATCTTGTTTAAAAGTTACATTTAAAAATATACTAATGTTGATGTGAGTATGTGTGTTTGTTACGTTTTTGCACCTTAACTACTGGACCGATCATCATGAAATTTTGCACATACATTGTCACTAGTACAAGAAAGGACATAGGGGTATCCTCATCCAAAAAAATGTATTGCATAAATCAAATACGAATTACCGCGACCGAAGCCGCGAGCAAAAGCTATTGGAACTATGGCAACTGTTCAGACGAAACATTGTGTAGATATTCGACGAAGCAAATTGCGTATCTTAGAACCAAATCCCACCGCGTTCCTATCGTAGTGTTGTGTACAGTTGCGTAGTACTGACTGTCTTATAAATTAAAATAGGCGTAAATAAATAAATAAGTCATAGTATTGTGTTCACCAAAAGCTATAAAAAATTATTCAGGTTTGTAGATGCTTTTCTTTATTTTTAAGAATCAGGTGCGATAATTTTTTTTTTTTTTAATGAAGATAGTCACCACTATGAATAACATAAATGTTATAATAAGTTCAATAAAGTGTTCGTTAAACAAATACATAATACATATCAAGATTGTATATTATTTAATAGGACACGTATACTGAAACATTAAGAGATTGTCGTCAACAAGCAGTAGTAAACTCCAACAGCTACAATTCATAATCAATCGCCTTTCTATCCTTAATATGAGTATGGTCAAAACTTTTTCTATATCATAGGATAAAACAACCTTTGGATAGTTCTTTCTTTATATATTATCTATATTGTAGTGGTGGAGCCACGCTGAAGCTATTATTGGTTTCAACCTGAATGGGTCGGCTCGTCCGGGGTAGCACCACCCGCTCACAGAAAACCGACGTGAAGTAACAGTGCTTACATTGTTGCGTTTCGTTCGGTCAGTGAGAGCGCCGGAGACCCATCTCCCCTCCTCTCCCTTCTCCTTTTCCTTCTTCTCCCCCTTTCTCTCCATTCCCACAAACACAGGCTGGCAACGCACTTGCGACTCCTCTGGGGTTACTAGTGTCTATGGACGGCGGTGATCCCTTAACAACAGGTGACCCGCATGTTCGTTTGCCTCCTATATGACATAAAAAAAAAAATATATAAATATATATATATATATAAAAATGGGTAACGGTATATACATCTTACACTAATAAACTCATAGCCTTTTTTGACCTATTACCATGAAGGTTGGTATAAGTATAGTTTCCTGGAAGAA
>JACEII010000016.1:2011569-2131147 GCA_014332785.1 Antheraea mylitta
GAGAAATTTGAAGGTTTTATCAATACGATTTCTTTTAGGTTTTATTCATAGTAATTGTATAGAATGTACCTTGAAATTGAAAATTCTTTTTAAATATGTATATTTTTAATTAGGTTCGGGACAATCAAATAAATATTTATTTAAACCAAAATATTAGTCAAATTGCATGGTATCATGCTTCAGATAAGCTCGAAATTAGTCTTTTATGTAAATAATTTTTTTTTCTCGAACTGACTACGCTATTAGCCTTTATTTTTTGGCCTTTACAACTTCACCGGACTACTAAGGCGAGCGCTTAAGGCACTCAGCCAATTTTATATTGGCAACCAGCTCAAGGGTGCACGGCACACCTCGGCTTGGCTGTTGCCCGTTGCATGCAAAATCGCGACCTATCTTAGATAACCTAGCTAACGATTCATATATGTTTGAGTTGTTGAAACGTATATGTGTACCAAGCATATCCGCCTCAACAAGTCCTCCATATATTTTTATCGAAAATACTGAGAGTTTTTCAGTTCGATAAGGGAAAAAAAAATAAACCATTCCACTTTCATGTATAAGCGTGTAGGCGTGCACGTGTGTGGGGGTGATCGTGTAGTGTTGTAGCGGTGATGTATATTTGTGTGTCACCGTATCGCGCAAGCGACGCACTCAAGGGCTCCCTACCGAGGGATCGAACCTAGGCTTGAGCCGCTGCCGTGGGAGGCCTAATCGGGTGTGCGGGAGCGAAGTTAACACCCAGACCGCGGCGGTGCGATCTGTGGTTACGTGGGCGTGGGCGTGAGCATGCTCTGTTTCGAGGGACAGGCTGGTACTGATCGTTCGCTGACGTGATATCATCGGGAGGATCTGTGAAAATGTGTCGCGGACGTCTTCTATATCGCCCAGCGTTGGGTACGAGTTCGTAGTTTGCGGCGGATACCACTAACGGACTGGGATGATTCGCAGCTCGCTCGAAATAGCTACTCGTAAGTGATTTTATGTACGCCCAGATGGACGGCATCTCCAGGTCTCTGTGGAGATCCGCCTTCTGGACGAACCAAGGAGCACCGGTGATTTTACGCAGAACCCGGGTCTGCAAAACCCGAAGTTTATCGAGATTATTCACGTGAGCGAAGATCGGACAACTATATGTCATTATCGGACGGATACAAGTCTTGTATATTGTGAGCTTATGTCTGAGGAATAGTTTGCTCTTCTGACAGAGTAAATAATGGAGGCGATCCAAGACCATAGCGGCTTTGTCTCGCACTCTCTTAATGTGGGACTCGAACGTTATATGACTATCTAATGTGACGCTGAGATACTTGACCTCGGTGGTCCAAGGTATATACGGTTTTGTATAGCCTTATGGGCTTTAACTTGTTATCGCGAGTTCTAGGATCGAAGAGTAACGCGGCATTCTTTTCGGGGTTAATAGCTATACGCCATCGAAGAAACCAATCACCGAGTGTGCTAACGGCTTCTTCGATGCGATTCCTGAGAACATCCGGCCGCCAGCCAGAGGCATAGATGACACATCATCAGCATAACAACCTACCTCGACTCCCAGGAGCTTAGGTAGGTCGCTGATGAACAGGTTGAAGAGGGTGGGCGCGAGTATTGAGCCTTGTGGCACACCTGAGCGTATCGGACGGGGCGATGAGAGTTCGCCGACTACTCTAAAACGGAAGGTTCTATCGGCGAGATAATCACGGATGATGTGAACTAACCTATCGGGTATACCGGCTTGATTTAGCTTGTATATGAGCCCTTTGTACCAAACCTTATCGAAGGCCTTGACTACATCGAAAAAGATGCTATTGTACGTTTCGGATTAGTATTTTTCACGGGCAAATCCGGATCCGGATGCGGATCTTTATTAAAATTAGAAAAAATGTACTCCGTGAGGCGTACTTGATCTGGACAAGAATGTTTGGCGTGAAATTCAAACTGCTCAGGCGGTATTAAACTAAGGTCGGTAATCGTAACCTGGAGACGGTTCAGAAGAAGCCGCTCGTAAAGTGTACCTAGAGTATCTAGCAAACTGATGGGGTGATAGCTATCGGGAAGCGTAGCTTTCTAGCCGGGGTTGTGAACTCCAATCACTACGGCCTTCTTCCAGACGGCTGGAAAATGACCCTGGGACATGGCAGCATTGAAGATGTAAACCAATAGAGCTATGATGCGGTCAGGAAGGAGCTTCAGGACCTCGTTCCTGATCCCATCGGGACCTGGGGACTTCCTAGGCTTGAGACGCTTGATGGCGGCCGAAACTTCGTCAAATGTTATCGGGGTTAGGGTATCCGCCGGAGGAGACGCGAGTGCATGCTCTACGGCTGTTTCGATTGACTCGATGATGGAAGGGTCAATGTTATCAGTGTTTGGCGAACACTGTTTTTCTAAACTCGCGGCGAGACATTTTGCTTTGTCAGTGTTATCGAACGCGGGAGGCAACCCGGGGCCTCTATCGAGAGGGGGCATTGGAATGACCGTATCTGACTTAAACTTTCGCGTGAGGGTCCAGAATGACAGGTGAGACGGCTGGAGATCCTCCAGAAACCTGTCCCACCTGTCACCCCGGATTTGAGAAATACGAGACTTAACTGCTTTCCGTAAGAAACGTAAGCGTTCGCGGTTCTCTACGGTCGGGTAGGCATCGTGAGCTCGAGTCGCGGCGTTCTTTTCCGTGATCAATGCTCTCACGTCGTCAGGGAGTATAAAACGGAGGTCGTTCGCCGCTTATACCTCTTTCGAGGTCTCCCTAACGGCGGTCTGGTGATAATCAACCAGGAAATCGATGGCCGAATCCGCGTCGGCTTTAGACACCAACACGTCCGGGATCCTGTCTAAACTGCTCGACGACGGACTATTTTTAAAATATTCACTAAATTTCGCGTAATTGGCCACTCTGATCGGCGGCGGGCTAAAATCAGAGTTCTGTCCTAACTGTAATATAACTGGGCGATGATCTGAGTCGAGTTCGTGTACGACTAATATGAGTCGTACAGGAAGCGCGACATTTTTTAATAAAGCTACGTCTAAAACTGACGGTCGGCAGTAATTCTGATAGTGCGTGGGTTCCGGAGGGGCTATGACGTCAAAGGCGAGAGCCTCACCTAGTTCGTCGAGTATCCTCCCGTTACGAGAGGTACACGGACTGTTCCAGATGACGTTCCCGCTATTGAGGTCCCCCGCTATAATGACTGAGTAACCTGAGTTAAATAGCGCCTGCAGATCGGATTCAAGTAACACTTTATTCGGTGATAGGTACGCGGAGACAAGAATAATATCAGAGTGGCCCGTCATACGTAAACGGCACACTGACACTTCCATATGAGTAAGCGCGGACGGATCTAACGGCATGCAATACAGTGAACGCCTAAAATAAATTAAGGTGCCACCCCCGCGGGTGACACGGTCGTTTCTGACTATACAGTAATTCGCGATTCTCGAATTACGCATACTCGGGTTTAACATCGTTTCCTGGATGAGGAAAAAGTCAATCTGTCTATCGCGTAAAAAGTCAGCTACTAGATCGCGCTGTGTCCGGAGAGATCTCGCGTTAAAAAACGAGAGAGATAGACCGCGTGGTTTAACTTTGTTGAGACCCACGAATTTTAAAATTATTATTTAAACGAAGGTGACCGAGCGAGGCGCTGGATGGTGGCTCCGATAGCCGGGAAACGCGCTAGAGCGGTGAGAAGACCTAGCTCCTCTTCAACCTCAACGATCGCGTGGAAGGCGAGGAACTCCTTCATATCGTGTTCACGTAATAAATGCTTCATCCAGTCGTATTTGCTGTAGAGAGAGGTTGATGATGAAGCATAAGTCGCCTATGGCGGCGACGCCTGAGACTTAGAAGAAGCCTGAGGCTGGGGTCGGGGGGCCCAGGGGGCCATTGGGGCCCGCCCGGGTTGAGCCGCGCGCGGCACAGAGAGTGGCGAGCGCTGTGCGGTCGTGGGCACGGGCGCTACCAGGGCGCAGGATGCGCCTGGCAGGCCCGGCAAGACCTCCACGGACATGAAAGCCGGTCTCCGAGCTGGAGCTAGAAATCGGGGCCTCAAATAGGCCTTTGTCGTGCGCGTCTAGAGGAGACTGCGGCGAGAGAGTACCGAATGAATTCGTGGTCGGTAGGTTCGCGATGAATTGAGGGCCCTCGGCGGGCCGCAACGCACTTTCAATAGTGGATCTAACCATCTCCTCGTTCATACTTCCTTCGAGAAGGATATGACGGAGCCTAACCGCATCAATCATAAGCGAGTCCATCGGGGTGGACTGAGAGGGAGGGGCCGCGAAACATACCTGCCTGCCTTAAGGGCAGGGGGGCACGCCAACGGTAAGCTAACGGACTATCCCGAGTCCGGGCCAAGAGAAACTGTGGGCGAAGTGCAATGCCTCACAGGGGGGTCCTAATTTGCCTAGGGGGAGGCCCTAACAAGCCCGAGGCCGAGGACGCAGACCGGTAAACCGGGCTACGCGCAAACAGACACCCGGGGATGGAAAAAGGGGAAATTCGACACCTGGACTAAGCTAGGCGACTTCGCCAAGGCCTAGCTACCCAGGCCCGTCTACCTTTGCAGTAGGCCGCGGGGCCTACGGCGAGCGGGCAGAGCGCTCCAACCCACTTACGTTCGCACCGGGAGGTTTCCGTGGGTTGGCCAGACGACTGGACTTCTTCGGTAGCCCGGGTTTGCACTGAAAGGTGCAATTCGATACGCTTTAAAATGGAGCGCCTACGATTGACATCACTATTCTTAACTGAAGCCGGACAGAATCGCGACGAACTCAGATAGTGACAACGCGTACACGAAACGATGCACGAAGCACGAGACACGCAGCCGAAGAACGATCGAACTCACGATAACACTTCGAAAAATAACGGTCACTTTCTGAGCAACGTACGCACGTCTGACTCGCGCGGCGACACGAATCGGACTCCTCCCAAATAAAATATGTAAGCACAAGTTTCATATATATTCCGACTTATATTTTCCCTCTCTTCTCTTCCTCCTCCTTGCCTTTCCCCACCAACACAGGCTGGCAACGCACCTACGACTCTAGTGTTACTTGTGTCTATGGACGGACTACTATGGACTCTTTGTTTGCCTCCTATGACATATTTTTTTAATTAAATTTGTTGCAAAGGAAATAAATACTATGGACTAGCAGCTTTAAGGACACGATTTATCTGTATGGATGACATTTCGTCAACAGCGTTCCTATGGAGACTGCTTGTAATTCTAATTGTAACAATTGATAGAATAACGAAAATGATTTTTATAGGTTTAGTTTTTCAAATATCCTAAGCAAATTTTCGTTAGAAGTTATTAATGTGTTATTTTACAGCTCAATTAGGTACCTACTGAGGATACAAAAGGAGTGTCTGTCTTCTGTTTGAGATAAAATCAAAAGACTACTAAACGGATCTTCATGCGGTTTTCACGTCATGAAGATCCGCATGAAGAGAACGTCCGCCGGACTCGCTAGTTTATACAAATACTTTATACAAAGTACAAAATATTGATTGTTTGCATGCGCTAACCTCTGGAACTACCAGTCAAATTTCAAAACTCGTTTCTATATTTTATAGCTTACTAGGTTTTGCTCGTGGATTCACTCGCGGTAGTGTAAATTTGAGCTATTCCTTGGAAACAGCACTTTTTCATCGATGAATCGATCGACAACGTGTATTGAGTCGTAAAGGCGTGACGGAATACAAAACAAACTTGCACCAAACCTACAAATTATAAAAAACGGGCAATTTAGAGTTTGGCAAACGGTTTTAAATATTTAGCCATAAACACAACTATATCTAATTTATATACCTACCTTATAAGACGCAACAAGCATCAAACAATCGAAACCGCCAAAAGATATAACCACAAAACAAGCGATATTTCGTTTTCTACACATATGATAAGAATGTAAATATAGTGTCTGTACTTTTTAGATATTTATAAAAAAAATGTCTCAAATGTTTTGGAATACGTAATAAATTACATTTCAATTATTTTTAGAAATGTCTGCCTGTCTATCTGTTTGTACAAACACGCATCTGCATAAAGTTCGATTACATAAATCATAAAGCATATCCCCTAGTACGATTTAGTCTTAGTTTCATTAAAATCGGTTCAGTCTATCAAAAGTTATTGTAATTTTAGTGATGGCGCGACTTAGGTACGAGAGAAAAGTAAACGGACTAAATACATTCGGGCTTTATTAATCACATTTACACGGACACGCGGACGAAGCTGCGGGCATGGCTAGTAGTTTGTATATTCTTTAAACGACGCTTTGAGAAGCCTAAAACGGTCGAAACCGCCAAAAGGTATAATCACAAAGCAAGTGATATTTGTTATTAGGAATAATTGCGAATGTAAGCGTCCGCCCGTCCGCTGGTATACGATACTATTCGCGGTAATTCGTGGTAATTCGTGGCGATCCGCGATCATCCGAGCGCAGCCAAATGTGAACCATTCATTAAGCAATCTGGAATAATCTGGATTAATGTTCAGAGTATTCTATACCGTTGTTTACATTGTAGTATATCATATATGTTATCTGCGAAATCCCTTATGTATCATTTTTTAAGAGAAAACTTCTTTAGACGCGTTTAAGGGTATTTTCGGCAGCAGATAAATCTATAATTTCTCATCACGACATGCATGACCGATAAGTATTCCGTTTGCGTGTCTTTCGTCAATGTTAGACTAAGTATGGGGGCCTTTGTACTTATAATATTGCCATTTTTTATTGGAACTGTGCAGCTTATCATATAATAATTATTTACTATATAAAAATGTATATAATTATTGTTCGGAATGCAAATAGATATTAAAACCAGACTAATGTTAATAACTCCAATTTACTAAATAGGGAATTTAAATAACTCACACCATAATTGATTTATTAATAAGTTTACGTCACGAACATGTCAAGGCCATCGGTGACGTGAATCCCTAATTTTTTTTCCTACTAAAAATCTCTCAGCGTAGTTAAGTTTTCACTTAAAAGAAAATAAACAGATTGTTCGACCAATTTAATACATTTTAAAGTAATTTTATTTTATTCGTAAAAAAAAAATTGTTAACAGCGCGAGATCGTCACCCGACCGATAATAATAGTTCTCGATCTAAATCAAAAATCACAATCATTACCACCCCTCATCTAGTTAACATGAGTTATGACTTATTATGGACAATGCGATGCGTGAAGTACCCGGGACTACCCCAAATATTCCTGTATACCCCACAGCGTGGCGCACACCGTGTCGGACGACATCCAATAGCCCCTGTTCGACGTCTAAATGACGTGTCAGTACATTGTCACCTTCGCTATTTACGAATGTGGTAACGCAGCAAATGCAGGGCTGTCGAAATCGCATCCAAATAAATTAAATATTGGGTGGGAAACAGATCAGTTTTTTTCTGTCAACCCTAGGCCAACACATAGGCTAATTAATTAGTGTAAATGACAAGCATCTCGGAGATCTTTCAGACAGGTCGCGAATTGCATGAATCAGGCAATACCCCAAGCCGAGGTGTGCCAGGCTCCCTTGAGCTAGTTGTCAAAATAAAGTCGGCTGAGTGCCTTAAGCGCTCGCCTTAGTAGTCCGTTGAAGCTATTAAGACCTTGCTGGGTCAATAGCGAAGTCAGATCGAAAAAAAAAATCTCGGAAATCTTTCTAATATGTATCTTTCAGACAAGGTCTCACAAACTTAAAAAGGTTATATATCTCTAAATTAACTGGGCTACATATACATAAAAGTAGGTATTGAAGTAGGTATATCTTTGTAATATCAAAATAACAGCTTCTTACTAAGTGGATATGAAAATATAGAATATGCTACTTATCTAACCTTTTTTTGTTATTTTTGCCTGTGTATTTGTTAAAACGATTGAACCGATTTTGACGGGACTTTCACTGGCAGATAGTTGATGTTATAAGGAGTAACATAGCACCCTCTGACACACGTTTTTGATAAATTCCACACGGGTGAAGTCGCAAGTAATAGAATAAGAGTATTTTTTTTAATTACTCTACCAAACCAATTCACATAGGATCTGTGTGAATTTATTGGTGGCATTTTATAATATGATCTACATATTTATTATTTTGTTAATTTGAAAATCACATTTGTGTTAAAATAAAATAAATCAATATTATAATTTTCATAAAATAATAGATATTTTATTATGTTACTTGTATTGAAGTTTTTGAAAATCACTTCATATCTTATACATAAAATATACTTGCATTGTAAGTTATGACAGTGCCCTAACATTCCATCGTAAAAAGCATAGCATAAATATGTATTTATGATACTAATACTTCAGTCTGAATATCCTGCACCCCTACAGAAGCGAGACATGACTGACAGGCACAAGGGAAATACAAAACAAACACGAGAAAATCTCGTGGCAGCCCTATGCATAAAGATGCATACAGATGACCGCTGTATCTATCCCATTCACTCATGTTACCCGTCTCTGTCTATTGATATTTATTATAATTTTATGCGGCGTCCGATGTTCTGTCGCTTTTGTCTATTAAATGTTGTCGTTATATAGTTTTTGCTGTTGGAGGGTTCGCACTAACAACGCAGAGAGACACAACCGACTTTGTGATGAATATAAATGAGGTGTTCCGTCGAATCAGATGGTAGATTTAATCTGACAATTATAGTGTCAGATGGGTATAATTATAGTTGATAATATGGTCGCGGTTTTCAATAGAATTTATTATAAACTAACTTTGCCCGCGACTCCGTCCGCGTGAAACATAATGTGTAAAAACGGACACTAATAAAATCATCTGAATGTATTAAGTCAATTTTTTTCTCGTACTTAAGTCGCGTCGTCATTAAATTACAATTACTTTTGATAGAGTGAACCGATTTTAATTAAACCAAGTCCAAGTGTTACTCGAGGTTAAATCATATGCTTTATGACTTTCTTGGTGAGGTTTTATCGTGATTGCAGTAGTCTAGCAGTGATGCGTGTTCAATATGGAACAAGCAAGCACACAGACATTTCTAATAATTATTGTAATTTATTTTATTGATTATTTCCAAGACACCTTCAACAATTTTTTCCACAAAAATTAAAAATATATTAAAAAGGCTAGAGGACTTGCGTTACTGGAAATTCGTATATACATTTATCAACAATCATTTTTATGTATATAGATCTTTTAATTATTGTCAATCACTAAATAACATTCGATTACAACTAACTTTGAAAAAGTCAATACGAAACAATATAACCGAAACTTAATAGATAATTAGAATATTTGTGATTGCATATTGTTTGTATAATTTCATATACGAATATTGTAGTTAAAACATCAAAGTACTGTATTAAGTTCTGTAACTTTACACTTAACACAATAATAACAAGAATCAAAGAATAGTAAAAATATGTACAGGAATAAAAAAAATGAAACCGTTGAAAAGTTGTCATTCTGAATCAGTGAAGCGTTCGTCCCCGTTTATATTGTAATAATAAACGATTATTATTATGGAAATAATAATAATAATACCTTCGTATGTATTATTGTAATGATTGGCGAACATTGAGCGGTTCGCGAACTAAACACAATTGACTTTTGCCGTCTGGTTGACTCTCAAAGATCACACATTTAATTATATTGACCCTTCGAATGTTTTCACTTCATTGTTGTACCACATTTCGTTCAAACGTGTGCTTGATCGTTACATTTTTTTTCTTATATCATTTCTTTTTATTTATTTATTTATTTCATTTGTTCTTTAACATCAGTGCATTAATTCGATTGTTGTAACATCCTTAACACTATTGATCTATAAAGTGTCGCAATAACCAATATTTTTTCTATTCGTGCTAATTTCATTATCATCTTACCCTTATCCCACCTAAGTAGCGTCAGCAGATCATTTTTCCTTCTTCTGCTCTCTCTTGTCCGATGTCATCTCAGTATTAACGCCTTTTATACATATAATCTTTCACACAAATTTACACAATCCATTCACACTATATTCAATCTCAAAACATTTCTAGTTACTTAGTCTATGACTTTCATCTTTTCTCATAACATGTTCATATCAATGTTAAACTATTAGGTACTCCTCAACTTTTCTGTTACTGTTTCTGTTTCCGTCTATGTCTGTTTCTGTCTACGTCTGTTTGTATTTCTGTCATTGTCTGTCTACTAATATTATAGATTCGAAAGTGAGTACGTTTATATGTTACGATTTTCTCAATTGATCATCAGGAAATTTTGCATACACGGTAACAGAGATACAAAAAAAAACAACATTATAAAAATTACTATTCCAAAGAGATAGGTCGAATACACATAAATGTGAATAAATCGCAGCTAAAGCTAGTTTATAAATAATATAACACACAAAGATTCATCACATAAATTCAGTCAGGAAATCAAAGCCACGTATTTTCGACCCGTGAGGCTTCCGAGCTCGTATATCTACTGTGTCAGAAGGGCTGTCAAATCAAATTCCTAAAATCTATATAAAAGAATTATTTCCGATTGTACACACATTTTATTGTCGTAAAAATCATTCCGTCACGCATCAGACCCTATTATTTCTTACCATCCACGCGTTAATGCATGAAGACGACGACCCCCATACAAGAAATATAATATACACATAAATAAAATAAATCAATTTAACGCCAGCCCATTCCTCGTAGACTATCATACACTTTCCGCTAGGATCTTATTATTCTGGCAACACTTCTAGCGGAAAATCCCGCCTTGCGATGTTACGCGAAAATTCGCTCATGTTATAACAATAAAATCGAAAAAAAATGTGAAGTAAGAACGCAGAATGATCACTGGGTGTTTTTATTCGATGCTTCAAATAAGAAACACCCAATTCAATACGAATCGAGGAATAATTATTAATCAAAGCATTTTACTGTGTTTTTAATCTGCCAATGGTGTAACCCTTAGCATCTGTGAGGCAGATGCTACGCCTTATAGTTGTAAGGCATCAAACGCAAAGAAAATATCACTCAGAAACTCTGACTACTATTACCTTGGACCTAAAATATAAATATGTACACGCTGATACCAAAAGATACAAGCTTATAATCTACACTCTTCTATATTTCAATACAATAATAATAATATAGCGTTGGGAAGCAAACGATCAAAATGCATTTAGTTAGTCGAGCTATATAACTCGAAAAGAACTTATTAAACCCATCCATTTGGCATAAAACATAATTATACGTTAAATCATGAAACGTTTTCAAAATTATGCATAAAATCTCAGTAAAACAGAGATAAAATTAATCATGGACTCTTGACTGAAGAAGGCGTTACTTTGCGGGAATCCATCATTAAATATTATAGTAGCCGCTCATGCAGATTCTGAATAAATCGCGAAAATTCTACGTAAAAATAGACTTTTTCTATGAATTCTGTTGACAAGCTGTTAACATAGGAACAAAGTTAATTTATAAATAAAATTATCAACAAATGTAATAATTAAAATTAGTTATACACAACAATCCCCAACGTATGAGAACGCGGCTAATAAATTCTTGCATATCGTTTCACTCAAACGATTTCGAATGGACGATTGTAAGGGCTGAAGCACCTTAAGTTAAGCATTGAGGGCTAACACGACGCCCCCCGCGACGCTACAATGCACCAACGTATTGACAAACTGCCTATAAGTCCCAGTCAAACAATTGATCTTATGAGCTCCTTATATTGACCCATTTCTTTGATTGTACACAATAGTGAATCGACAATTAAATTTAAATCACATATCGTGGGAATAGTCCGTATTAAATGCAGTTTTGACTCGCGTTGTCACGTTGAATATTTGGGCGGGATTTTTTCATAACAAAGCTGTAGGCAATGTTCACGCTCGGACTGGGCGGTGTGCGGTTGCCTTTATTTTAATTGTGTGAAATATTTCCTTATTCCGTATAAATATTCTTTTGTTGATTGAATCGTTTATTGCTTAAGATATTCTTTTAATTTATTTTCGTTCGATCTTTCCCTTTTCTTTTGTGAGAAATGAGTTTTTATTGTTAGAATTAAATAGATTTAATAGAATTGATTTACTTATTCACAAATAGAAACTCTCAATTGATTCAATTTAGAACAATGACATTAGTACTAACAAATAATTAAATTAGTTTTAGCTACATGATTCATTAACAATTTAAATGTTTTATTTAGTATTTGGCTAAACTTTCTTTACATTTCAACTCTGTCCTCGCAGAAATCTTTCGTAAAGGATTTGAGAAATACAATGTTTGAACTGAATTACGTATATGTTTATAATAAAAACATAAATTAAATTAATTAAATGTTAGTTAGTCTAATAATGAGAGTCCAAATAATTATTTTGATTCTTTTAAGTTATCTATACCTCTAAAGACGTGTTTGCAAAATTTCACGATGATCGGTCTAGCAGTTAATTACAGAAGTTATCACGGCTACAGAAGAATACAGAGTAAAAAAGAACAAAGACAATATAAATTATTTTATTTAGAAAATTTTTTTTATCTATGAGAGTTAGTTATAATATTAATGAGAATATGGTATGTAACGTGTATATCTAATATCCTTTTTCATATTACTTTTTTATACAGTCTTAGAGAAAAAATCCAATTTCTCGAGTGCAAAAAAGTGCATAAAAACAAAAGGATAAAATCATAATGAACGCACGTAGCACAGTGAGGTGCGCATTTGTTCGCCAGCTAAGCGAAACGTTGAAAACATCCGCGAAGAGTGGAAGTCACCCAAAATATTGAGTCGCAAAGTGCCGCCTTTCGCACACAATAGAACCAGCAGGTTGCCTTTTGTGCTCGTCCCTCCTGTGCTTAACAATACTACCGGTAATGCACTGGTTTTTTATATAGCTTACATTAAAATTCCGAGCGAACTAAACGATCTCTAAGATAAAACTCTTGGGCGATAAAATGGTGTAATGCAGATTAAATTGGTTTAAAACATATATAATTAATAACATTAAAAGAAAGTGATGACTCGCTCTTCCGAAGTGTCACTAAACATTTTGTTAATTTTTATACCTAAAGCTTTTATACCATCTGACCCCGCGTCTCTGCTTGCGTAATCTATTAAAGTTAAAATCCTTATGGAAGTACTTTAACATTCTGATCCGCATCCTTTCTGTGTGACTAAAAGTGGTAACACTGGGTGGGGTGGGTTTTAAGATACCAGTTCTCGTACGATCATCGAAGTTAGGCAACGTCTAGCGTGGTCAGTACTGGATAGATGACGCATCTGCGAACATCGCGTTGCTTTGGTTTTTTTTTTTAATTTGAAAGGATATGGGATACCTTTTATCTCGAAAATATATATTGTTCCTGAGCTATAGGTGAAATGTATATTAATGCGAGCAAAGCCGCAGGCAAGAGCTAATTTTAAACATAAACATTTATTTCCATTACAATCTTTAATACTAAATGTTGTAAAGGATTGATAAGTAGATTTATATAAGTAATTATTAAGTATTATATACAAAGACACTTTATGTATGTCTGCGTGTAATTCTAAAATAGTCGACGTAAATAATTTTAGTAAAGTCATAGGATGGAGTTTTCGAACGGTGCCTAAGCCTTACAGGGTACAGAGTACTACGGAGTTATGTAGTCCGGTGAAGCTGTTAAGACCTTGTTAGGTCAATAGCGTAGTCAGTTCGAGAATAAAAAACTACGGAGTAATACAAGTTTTGTGGAAATGTGACTACAGAAAAGTACGCGATGGAATATGTTTATTTCGAAAGAATAACCATAGTCATTAATTTTATCTTTTAAACTATATGTACATATATATTCAGGATCTCGGAAACGGTGTCAGCGATTTTCGTGAAACTTAGTATGTATGTAGTTTCGGGGACGAGAAATCGATATAGATTTTATTCATAGAAAACTTTGGTAACTGAGTTTTCAGGCAAGGAAAATATATAGCTAGAATATACAGGTAAATTTCGCTGGCGCTGTCAAAACAAAGATAGTTCAGATGGAAATCGGTTGCTTTGAAATTCCGTGTAACCCCAGTTCGAATCCGAGTGACAGAAGAAGAGATATATATATATATATATATATAATATATTGTAATAATAAATTATATTGTAATTTATAATATTTTATAAGGCAAAACTAACAGTTTATTTCAATTTAAAAATGTTTTTTAAAGAACCAAGCTAGGCTCAGTCGTCCAGGTACCTACTTACAGAATATATTAGAAGAATATATTAGTGAGTAAAATATAAAATTGTGAATTTTTCAAAGTTTGAAATGATCAGTACGTCGTGGGCTATCTTGATTA
This sequence comes from Antheraea mylitta, assembly GCA_014332785.1. NCBI lineage: Eukaryota > Metazoa > Arthropoda > Insecta > Lepidoptera > Saturniidae > Antheraea > Antheraea mylitta. The sequence goes on from JACEII010000016.1 coordinate 2,025,869, forward strand.
TTAATGCCATAATTTCCTTCCTGCCCTACAGGAGTCTCTTATACCATAATGTGATGATTATGGTGAATACATTCGAAAATCTTAAGATATATTATAAAATGATTACTTCATAGTAAACTAATTGGGCCCACGGCTCAGCTTAGTCTATATTGATATTATAAAGAGGTACAGTTTGTGAGTTTGTGACGTTGTAGAGGGTAATTTCAGGAAATACTGGCCCAATTTGAATAATTATTTCAGTGTTATATAGCTCATTTATCGAAGAAGGTTATAACTGTATAGGCTATATATCATCACATTAAGCTAATAGCTAATAAGAGCGGAGCACCAATGAAAAATGTTTCAAAATCGTTTTTTTTTCTCTTGAGAGCTTCCACTGCATGTTAGCATTAGCTCAAAGTAAATATTACTACTCGGAAGAAGTCGCGGGCAGAGCTAGTTTTATTATACATTAATTATTATTATTATTATTATCGCTTTGTGATGGTTTCATTAATAATTTATGAAAATATGAATGATAAATACTCTCCAAAATTTATTGAAATCTATAGAAAATTAAAAAAACAATTGCTTAGCATGAAATTATCATTGCTATTCTATAGATTATCAACGAAGGAATGGCGTATGATTCTCATAAATAAGAATTATTCAAAATTAATCAAGCCATCATTAAATGCTATAGAACAAAATCTTCTGCTACATCTATCTGTCTGTCTTTTTGCGATAAACTCTAAAACTGATGAACAGATTTTCATGCGCCTTACACCAGTAGATAACATAACTCATTAGGAATGTTAAGTTATATAATTTGTCAAGTTATTTATTATCAGAGACAGCACTAGTGTTTGTATAAAAATCAAATATACATTCAGTACGAAAATAAAAATAAAAGATAAATAGCGTTTCAGTGTCAATCATAATTATCAACCAATAAATTTAACACAAAAAAATTACAAGTACAAACACAACTAAGTACCTTCTCATTACTATAGATGTATAATAATATGATGAAAAAAAAAATCTTTATAATAACAAACATCAGAAACAATAAAATCACTCTAATAACTTCAATAAATATGATAGGAATGGAATCGATCAATACCATAGCCCCTATATTTGCGCGTTCCGTTCAACACAGCGTGCTTTACAAGATGGGACCTCCTCGCTAAATATAAAAAAAAAATCGCTCTCTAAGCTTATTGAAAAGTGTTCTCGCCCCGCGTTCACGGCGTCTGAACAAATATAAGATAATTTTCGCGCTTCACCTCACCCGGTATTTAGGGGACACCTTTCATACTTTTACCGAGCCGCGTTAGGTACACGCGGTGTTCGAACTCATAATGTAATTTATTTTGAATTCAAAACATGTGCTGTATCGGTGATCGTTCTTCGAGCGTTTATATTTAAACACTGTAAATATTTTAAATCGGAAACATCTTATTAGACAATGATAACTTATTCTTCATGATGACTGTTGATAGCGTATTCGGGCACAGCGTCAATGGACACAATTTCATATCCTTGCAACTGTTTCGGAGGTTCCATGAAGCCATAGGTTGGTCATAGGTCACTGGTCATAGGGCTTTTTAAGTCCGTCTGGCTCTCTATCAGCTTCAAATTGCAAATTTGTAGCTAAGCGCCTGTTGTTTTTTTAATATCATAGGAGGCAAAGGTACAGATGAGTCACCTGATATTAAGTGATCACTACCGTCCATAGACACTTGCAAAACTACGGGAGTCGCAAATGCGTTGCCAGTCTGTGTTGAGGGAGGAGGGGGAAGAGGAGGGGGGAAGGTGAGGTGAGGTGGGCCTCCGGCGCTCTCACTGACAGAACGAAACGCAACAATGCACTGTTACTTCAAGTCGGTTTTTTTGTGTGTCGGATCTACCCCGGACGAACCGACCCTTTCACGTGGAAGCCAGGAATAGCTTCAGCGTGACTCTACCACCTAAAAAAAGTTGATGAGTTGAAGCTATACTTGTCAGCCAGTCCTCTCTAAGTTTGGCGTGTTTATCATTTTAGACAGAGTCGTCATTGAACATCAGATGAGATTGTGTTCAAATGCTAACACCGTATCGGTGTTATTACAAAAAAGTTAAATGTGTATTGAATATTTGCTTTTAAAAGGTTGCGTAGTAGGTAAATGCAACGCCCGAGGCAAGTTCGCGTTACCCTTCTTTCGCAAGTCCAACCTAACCAAACAGAGACAAAAGAGCAATATAGCGAACATTCAGCGAGCGCGGTGGATTTAACACGTAAGCTTTTTGAAGCAAATATTCAATACGTATTTAACTTTTTTGTATTATCACCGATACGGTGTTAGCATTTGAAGCATTTGGTTAGGTTAGACTTGCGAAAGAAGGATAACGCGAACTTACCACCCGATCAGGCCTCCCACGGCAGTGGCTCAAACCTAGGTTTGATCCCTCGGTAGGGAGCCCTTGAGTGCGTTGCTTGCGCGATACGGTGACACACAAATATACATCACCGCTACAACACTACACGATCTCTCCCACACACGTACACGCCTACACGCTTACACATGAAAGTGGAAGGGTTTACTTTTTTTTTTCCCTTATCGAACTGAAAAACTCTCGATTTTCCGATAATAAATATATGGAGGAGTTAGTCCGGTGAAGCTGTTAAGACCTTGCTGGGTCAATAGCGTAGTCATTTCAAAAAAAAAAGAAAAGAAAAGCGAACTTGTCTCGGGCGAGCGCCATTTATTTAGTACGTAACCTACAGAAAGCTAGTATTTAATCCGTATTAAACTTTTTTGTAATAACACCGATAAAGTTTAAAAAAACCGGTTTAATTAAAAACATTGATCTCCATGTATCCATGTGTGCACATCACGCAGAAATTGATAGATTAAGATCAAAAATGGCCTTTATTTAAAAATGGAAAAACACAACGATAGTTTCAATCTTACTAATATTATAAACTAGGTGTTCCCGCGACAAGGTCCGCGTGGAACCTAACGTAAAAAACAGTGCCTAATAAAATCATCTGCATGTGTGCATGTTAACTTAAGTCGCGTCGTCATAAAAATTACAATAACTTTTGATAGAGTGAACTGATTTTAATGAAAGTAAGACTAAATGTTACTCGGAGATATGCTTTATTTTATCGTGAATGCAGGTGTTTAGCAATGTTTAGTAATTTTACTTTGTTTATAGGGGCTTTTATTCTATCTAACATATCAGCCCCGTTATTTCCCAATCTTACTAGCTCTATCATAAGAGTCGCTGATGAGATATCATTACCAGATCATACAGCTTCCTAGCGTCACCCGAACAGGGTTCAGCCAAGATGCTTTGACAAATACCTATGTTCGGGCAACTACTACTAAGTAGTACACTAACTACTCATCAACGACTCTCTTACGATACGGTTCTTAGCACATTCCATCATCAAGTAATGCACATCCTCAATTTTTCTGCATACATCGCAATTGGGACATTCTGCATTTCCCATTAGGTATGCAAAATTTCTCGATGGATAGTGCCCCGAACGAAGTCTTAAAGCTTGAGTATAGATGCGAACGTGAGTTTGTTTATTTATTTTTTACCCTTTCAACCCTAAATTGCAAATTTTCAACCTGAGGGACATAGCTAGCCAAGCAAGGTCAGAAAAAGTCCTATCACGATGCTATGGTTTTACTACGCGATTTTCATTCGCCGTAAATGTTGGCTTGTTCTCAATGTTTTGAACCTACGGTAATCCAGTAAAGCTGTTAAGACCTTGCTTGGACAATAGCGTAGTCGGTTCGAAAAAAAAAACTTGAACCTACGTCTTTCGACTTGATGAAACAGGTGCGTTCCCAATATGGTACCATTGCTAAACCAAAGATGCATCTAATAAAAACGTAATCCTATAATACGACATTTACCCGAAATCATTCAGCTACCGTCAACGAAAACCGAATTCAATTATGTAAAAAAAACTAATTCGCGATGAATAGGCCATAAAACCGCATTTAAGATCCCAAACGAACCTTTGTCGACCGGACATTGTCTGGGTGCACTGCCTCATACGAACATAATATAAATAAATAAAAGGGTTATTTACTAATTGCGTTTTATTTGTGGAGTAGAAGCGCGGAAACAAATCAATCGGCGTGTGTGATTCGAATTAAGGGACTGTTTACAGATTTCAACGTTGCGTTCAGTTCGTGTGTATATTTTTTACGGACACACCGTGGACTGTTTTCACACATGGCCACACTTCATACGGACGGCTCTATTATAAATACACATATATATTGTAATATTCTCATGTTTATGTGATTATTTCAAGTTGATGGAAAGAGTAACTTATTTTCATTGAAATTACTTAACTACTTGTATGGGATTGTAATTCTGTTTGTGTAGATATTCTAGCGAACCACGCCAACTTCTCATGAGTTTAATATATTAATGTAATGTTATAATTGCCCAAACGAGTATTATTCTATCCTTTCTTCGGGCTTTAATATTTACAATGTATCAAAGCTTCGTAAAATCCCATCACAAAAGCAACTATTATTCTAATGTGTATAATTTATAATATGTTGTTAGTTTTATGCTAACTAATATCTTTAGCTAGATAGGGATAATAATACTATGTTAGTCAAAAATATTTCGCAAATAACGCATTATTTTTGGATAAAAGTAAAAGGTAAAAATGGTTGTTGTCGATTTTTTTTTTGAAGTAGGTAATATAATATCATCGCGATCCTTTCTGTAGGCCTCTTCAAAATATACCATTCCGTAGTAAGTTACTTTAATGTGGAAAGTTCAGCGTATGTTATCAATATAAGCGTTCATATTATGATATTGTTTACGACTCTATTAAAACACGTCGATTATTTTGAATTTCTTTTAAAAAAAATTTTTATGCCATACATGATGACATACATCACCTGATGTTAATTGATCACCACCGTCCATAGACACCAGCAACACCAGAGGAGTCGTAAGTGAATTGCTGCGAACCTGTGTTGGTGGGGAAGGGGGATGGTGAAGAGAGGGAAGGGAGAGGAAGAGACGTGGGCCTCCGGCGCTCCCACTGACCGAACGAAACACAACAATGCACTGTTACTTCACGTCGGTTTTCTGTGAGAAGGTGGTACTACTCCGGACGAGTTACAGCATCAGCGTGGCTCTACCACTTACAAAAAAAATAATAATATGGATGTATTATACATAATGTATAAAAATTCCAGAATTTTCTTCTAAATAGTGGCTATTTTATTAAAATCAGTTGTGTAGGAAAATTTAAGGGCATACACGAACTAACGCGGATAGCTCCTTGTTAATCTAAAGAACCTGTATATTCCTTGCGTCTCTTAAGAATATTTTGGAATATAATTCCCGAAAATTGTGGGAAGGATGACATTTGGGTTATCCTAGGTTAGCAAGGTTTGAGGTTCGCTTTAAACAATAAATTATAATATTTGAAAATAGGTCAGTAATTAAAATCGTAACAAATGAAACGCAAACACTTTTTAATAGCAATTAATAAATAACTAAACATTAATTGGCGCGACTCATTGGCTCCTTCTGACGCGTTTACGGACATCTTGTTAAAAACTTCCATTTCATTTATCTAGAAAATTGAACCCTTTAACGGGATTCTATATATATTTTTAAATACGAAATTTCGAAACTCGACTATCTGACTTTTAATTTAATATCTCGTTAGAATTTTCCGATTGAAAAAATTCTGTTGAATTCCAATGTATTTTAAATGTATTTCAATTTTGTTTCTACCCAAATAAATGTCTAATTATTCGATTTTTTTCCCAACTAACTACGCTATTAGCCTAACAAAGTCTTAACAGCTTTACCGGGCTACTAAGGAGAGCATTTAAAGCACTCAGCCGATTTTATTTTGACAACTAGCTCAAGGGTGCACGGCATACTTCGGTTTGAGCTGTTGCCTAGTTCATGAAATTCGTAACTGAGCAAACCTAAGCTAAGCTACATATTCATACGTATATAAGTTAGTGAGATATATATGTGTGTAACTAATAACTCTTATATGTATTTCGTGTCGGACAATTTTTTTTCTGAACTAATTCAGTTCGATAATGGAAAAAATATAACCCTTCCACTTTCATGTGTAAGCATGTGTGTGTGCACGCGTGTGGAGGTGATATGTGTAATGTTGTTGCAGTGTTGTAAGATTTTGTGTGAGTGTATCGCGCGAGCAACGTTCTCAAGGGTTCCACGACGAGGAAACTGATCTAGGCTTGAGTCGCTGCCGAGGGGGCCTAGTCTATTTATTCGACACAATTCCACAATCTATACCCTAAGAATCGTGATGGAGAGTACAGCCCTCATTAAACATTTTGACCGTTATGAATATAGATGCGTAGAAGATAATTTTACATAGTAATACATAGTACCTGGACGACCGAGCCTAGCTCGGTTCTTTAAAACATTTTAAAATTAAAATAAACTGTTAGGTTTACCTTATAAAATTAAAAAAAAAAAATACAAAAAAAAAGTATCTCTTCTGCTGTCACTCGGATTTGAACTGGAGTTACACGGATTTTCGATGCAACCGATTTCCATCTGAGCTATTTTTGTTTTGACAGCGGCGGCGAAATTTACCTTTATATTCTGGCTATATCTTTTCATTGCCTGAAATCTCGGTTAAAAAACGTTTTCTATGTCTAGCTAGATCAATTTATCGTCCCCGAAACTACCTATATACTAAGTGTCACGGAAATAGATGATGCTGTTTCCGAGATCCTGAATATATAGAAATATAAAAATATACAAGAATTGCTCGTTTAAAGGTATTAGATAGATTATACGTCTAACATCGAGATTACGATTTATAAATACCAATTTTAAACTTCTATAACAATATGTTAACGTTGCTTTTGTATTAAGCTCTTGACTTACGGGTATATTCAAAGCGACCTAAAACATATTCTATTTTTTTTCCACATAAAGTTGAACTACAAGAACGTTACTCAGTTTTAGGTCTACTCTCGATATTGTCCTTTAACGTCAGCCAATAGTGCTTCCAATTTAAATTAGTAGAAGTGCGTGAATTACGAAATAGTTAGCTGGGGCTCGAACCTGCGAACATCGGATTGATATTCCACCGGTAAAGCCACTAAAACACCACGACCCAATTATTCATTAATTTATCAGGTACCAATTTGCTATGACTACAATTATACTCTTAGCCGGACCATTAAATAACCCTTCTTATACCCGCGTGTTTTTCTATGAGGCTGACTACATATGTATGACATGATTTTTTAAATGTAAAACGCTGGTGATTTATGCTTCTCAGTAGCTCCATATTTCATGGTTTACTTCCAATGTAGCATGAACGTTTGTGCATACACTACATGTATACGGCGCTGATCGGTTTTATCAGACAGATAATAGGTATAGGAAGGTTAAGGAAAGTATTGCAATAAGTAGTAGGCTTTTTATTTGCCTTTATGAGTAGCTAAGTTGAAAAATCTACCACCAAAGACCTATAACCAGCCCCTCCTCGTTTAAATTAACGAGATACTGTCATTTAATAAGAAATTAGATAGTGGTTTATGGTTAGAAACTTGTAAACTTAAAGTCATAAGCTTTAACAAAATAATTATGTTAGTTTTCCGCAAATTGTTTTGTATAGACTTGCGTATGATTAGCTTTTACCAGAAGAAGATTCTGTTGCAGTGTGTTTCTTGCATGATGTAGTTTTTGAATATATCACCAATGATCCTAATAGTTGTTAAAACCATCCCGGGGTATGTTAGGTTGTGACTTGGTTTAATATTTCAAAGTGGAACCTCTTTTGGGAGGGTTTGAAATTCAAACCGGCAACCTTTTTGTGTGACGAAAACTGGTGGAGTTTACTGTGTCAAGTAGAGTGTTGAAAACACCAGTTCTAGTTCAATCACCGAAGTTAATCGACATCGGGCGCGGTCAGTACTTATATGGATAACTGCCTGGGAATACTGTGAGACGCTGGCATTTTGATTGTATTTTTATTAAAAATGTTAATATCGTGAGTATCACTTCTATAGTGCGTCTTTACGACACACTCTGTTCATCTTTATCTAGTTTGCTTATATTACGTAATAATTGTGATTAAATACAAAATTGTAGTGTTTATATGTAAATAAATATTTACTATGTAAAACACTTTTCTATCATCTAACATGTATACTAATAAAATTATAGTCAATTAGATGAAAGTTACAATTTACCTGTTCAATTCTATAGAAAAATTCTTTAAATAGGTCGAAATACGTTTCAAATGCAAACTAGATTTAACAAAAACCACAGATCAAAAATAAAAAATAAATACTGTCAACCGCAGATCATAGATGATAATAAAAAAAAAACAAACACAAAATAATAATATTCTTCGAACGTGGCGCGCTTTCTCGGTCCATCGGGCATTCCGTCATATGCCAGTCACCGCGGTGCGGAGACCACCGCGCGGACTCGTATCAAGTTACCGTCTATCGTCTTACCTCGCCTTCCTGCCCTACGTCTAAGTTACGTCGTACGTCCGCTTGCCCGTCATACGGCTGTGTGACAGTTGGTACGCAAGCCAACGACGTTTTTGCCCTACCTTTCGACAGTTACGGGTGGCCTATTGGAAGCCAGAGAGAGTGAAGTTTCTTTAGACATAGAACAAGACATAGACAAATTATTGCGTTTTTTTTATGGATCCTTTGAAATATCGCCTTTCTTATCCATAGTTATAACTGGTGATATTTCGATGAATAAAGTATGCAATAAATATATTTAAATAATTGGTCCAAAGGACGTTGTCCCGCCCTGATAATAAAAGGAAACCTGAAGCATGATGTTAGGCGATGCTCGATTTAGATTTACTTTCGATTATTACCTGCTTAATCGAATAGAAAAGTGTCATACTAAGTAACCTATATAATACTCCGGTAATATCTGTATCCACCAATAAGATTTTTCTGAATATAGGTTCAGTTGTTTCTGAAATTAACTCCAACACAACAGACACTTCAATTTTTCTTATAGGTATATATAGTTACGTCTAAAATGATTTTTACGTCAAAAACGTAGGTTCGACTCGAACAAACAATTTGGGTTTTGTTGAAGGACCACTTTGTACTGAAAACCATAAAATATTACATTTTTTTAACAATAATTTAATCAATAAATATTTTATAGAACATAATTTTATTTAAAAAAATAATTGGGAGTAAGACATTTTCTAAATTTCTCCTGCCTTACTACACTTGCTAGATGGAAATTACGCGTATTCCGGCAACCGTCCTTGAGAATTAACCTTTAAAGACCTATCTTATTTTGTAAAATTTAGCTTCAATCAATTCATCTATGGTACAGTTAAATAATATTAAGACAATGTACTTTCTTTAAATGTATATTGGATAGCATGTCCCATCGTCAGTAATAGCGGATCTATATTTTTAAAATCTTCGATACGGTGTGAATTTTCAATACTAATTCCTTAGCGCAATATAAACACTTTCGTCCGTCAGTAAACTTTAGGAATTTTTAGTGGGTGTTTATTTAATTTTTTTTTACATCATTGGAGGCAAACGAACAGGTGGGTCACCTGATATTAAGTGATCAACGCCGTCCATAGACACTTACAAGACTAGAGGAGTCGCAAGTGCGTTGCCAGCCTGTGTTGCGGGAGTATGTGGGGTATGAAAGGTAAAGGAGAGGGGGAAGGTGAGGAGAGGTGGGTCTCCGGCGCTCTAACTGACCAAATGAAACGCAACAATGCACGTACTGTTATTTCACGTCGGTTTTCTGTGAGAGGGTGGAACTAAACCGGACGAGCCGACCCATTAATGCTGAAGCCAGTAATAGTTTCAGAGTGGCCTTACCGCCTACAATTCTATAACATTTCTCATTTTATTGATTTTAAAGTCCTTTATGAATACGTTGTAAATAATATACCCATTTACTTAAATCATTAACCCAAAATATATTACATTGTGAATAATGTATCTAATTATTTCAGTTATAGGCAAAAAAATATATCAAAGAATATATTCAAGAAAGTAATAAATGGTGATCAATTTTATTTGCGTAGTTTTAAAGGGATTAATGCATAGAAATCGCACCTTAGAAGGTTGTCTTAAGGTACTCATGTCGATCGAAGGGACTGTATAACGTTAATAATTCACTTCACGCCCGTCTGATCACATAATGTCAACGCGACCTTTATCGTAAACATCGGCCGTATCATGTCATCGTTTTCATTCCGATGATATTCCTTCATTTTTTTTTAATAACAATTTTATTAATACCATTTTAAAGCTAAGTTTATTTCGAAAGATTAATTGTACATTTTTACACACGATTTACTGAACATAATATTTGATATTGTTTAATTGTATCAAGGTTAGCGCACTGGCTATAGCTAACAGACTACTACTGGGCTATCCATCTTTTCACACATTTCACGAAAATAACATAGCAATATATTAATCAAAATTATATTAATCCTCTAGTGGTAGAGCCATGCTGATGCTATTACTGGTTTCAGCATGAATGGGTCGGCTCACCCGCAGTAGTAGCACCCTCTCATAAAAAACCTACGTGAAGTAACAGTGCTTGCATTGTTTGCATTTCGTTCGGTCAGTGAGAGTGCCGAAAGACTCATCTCCCCTCCCCCTCCTCTCTCTCCCCTTCCCTATTCCCCCCTCCCCCAAAGACAGGCTGGCAACGCACTTGCGACTCCACTGGTATTGCAAATGGCTATGGACGGTGGTGATCACTTAACATCATATGACTCACCTGTTCGTTGCCTCCTATGATATAAAAAAACACCTACGAATATACAATCAAATCAATAAAGTAAGCACTCTTTTGAAACATGTTATTCAGCAAAACTATTGTCTTTTCGAGTGAGATTAATCGATCAATAACTTTAACAGAGTGATGTGAGACTTTGAATTTGGTTACCGTAACGAACATGTAATAATACCCTGTGACTATGTATTGTAAATTATACGATTCTGTCTCCAGGTATCATCGATCAACCGCGTACTTCGCAATCTAGCAGCGCAGAAGGAGAAAACGAGCAACCAACAACCACCATCAGACTGCTCAACACCAGTATATGAACGGTTAAGACTGCTAGGAACCCCGGGGTCGGGACCAGCGTGGCCTAGAGCGCCGTGGCCTACGCAAATAGACGCGCGGACTCCGCCTTACCAACTGCACAGTTTGAGCCCCGGTCCACAGACTATTAACTGCAACGGAGGAGACATGACGCCAATGAAAAAAGGTTGGTATTATTGTTTTTTTTTTCTCAAAGGGTATAAAAAATATTATACACTAATAGACTTATAATTAAAAGTGTTCATTCATCAATGACAAGGATTTTTAATAACACTAAAATTCATCAGTTGAAAACAACCAAAAATAAAAAGAAAATCTGTTAACAAGAAGAGGAGAAAAAGGTATATCTACACTAGACATCTATATCTTCTTCTATTACTATGTAGAATACCATACGGAAATTTGGCTGAATGCCCTAAGTGCTCGCCTCAGTAGTCCGGTGAAGCTGTAAACGCCTGGCAAGGCCACTAGCGTAGTCAGTTCGAAAAAAATGCCATACGAAAAGCAACTCTATGAAGATTTTTGTTTGCAGATTAGTACGTATTTTCTAATGCGCAGACATAACTTAATTTGCAAAAATAATAAAACGGATATATTAAAATATATGTTAGTTTCCATTTTGACCAGTTTTAGTTAGATAATAATTTGACCTTAAAAGTGATATAGGCGCTATATTTCTCGCATTCTTATAAAGGATTATAAATTTAAGCTGGAAAATGTAGAAAAGTCGCAAATTCGATTTTAATAACTTCAAACTGATTAAACCTTTTTGATACATTCGATTGCAAATTTGATAAATTGCAAACAGAATTTTAGCTAACAATAATATAGGCACTGAATTGAAATCGAACGCAATCGCCTATGAATTAAATTAATACACAACGAAATTCAATACATATTCATAAACAGTATAGTTATGGCTGGCTACGCGAAACCACAAATTAATAAAAACAAAAGCACCGCCGAAAACAGCCTGAAACAGTCGGTCACACTGTCTGCCAAACAACGCAACAAAACTTTTTTCACCAGCATTTTGATAGTCGATTTGCGGGTTTTCCCCCCTCCGGGTGGGAGGCTGCGGGGGTCGGTCCCCGCCTACGGTACCGTCAAAAACATTACTCTGCCCATCCGCTTGGAAGATTTAATTTTCATTTTTATCTCAAACATCCCCCTTTGTAGTGGTCTGTATCCTGTATCCAATTAGGTGGTTTTGAAATTTTTCCTAACACGCCGGCTTAAATGCAACATACCTTTCAAGTATTGGATTTTTAATCAATATACAATTTTACCTTCATTGTATAAAATGAGATATACCTACATATTTAAAATTAAAAAATAATATTATATCATACTCTACAGTTTACCATATACCCGTTCCAGCTACGTAGGGATGCAGTGTAGTAACGTCATGTTACAAATATTCATGCACTAATTTTTCCTCTAACTTTTGGTCACGCTAATGGAGATCTCGTTTTTTGAACTTTTGCGAATTTCTATGCAAAATTTTATGAGTTCAGTAGTTAATAAAAGAGAAAAAATAAACAAATTTACTTGTATTTATAATATTGTTTAGGATTTCAGCATCTCTATACGTACTAACCGATTCATTTATGATGCTTTAACATTGGCAAAACTCATAGAATTCCAAGAACGTATGCAATTCTCGTCACACAAATAACTCTTTTATTACACGTAGCTATTGTAACACCTTGTAAGATATTCTTTGTAATGATATTTTGATCTAGATAAGATAAGACTTAATAGTATGTACTTATACTGGACGACCGAGCCTAGCTCAGTTAAAAAAAAATCTAATAAATTGTTAGTTTTGCCTTAAACAATTAGCATTTTTCACAAAAAAAAAAGTAAAAAAGACATCTATTTTGCTGTCACTCAGGTTAGAACTGGGGTTAGACGGAATTTCGAACTACATACTAAGTTTCACGGAATTCACTGACACCGTTTCCAAGATCCTGAATATACCTATAACAATACAAAAATATACAAAAATTGCTCGTTTAAAGTTATTAGATAGATAGATAGATTAATCAAAATAGCTTTTTGCAAATAACCTATTATTTTTTTATAATGCGTAAAAAATAGAAACGGTTGTATAATGTTGTCATTAGGAGATAGGATATAAACAACGTGCATACTTCAGTTATGTTTTCCTAAAATATACAATTCCGTAGTACAGTATTTCAATGTATCTCATAACGTTCGCTCGAAAAACACGCTTAAACGCTCAATTAGGAAATATCTACTTTTCTATACTTTTTATAAATATAATAACTAATAATAATATGTAAATAAATGTACAAAATTTTAATAATAAATGTCCAATAAAATTCTTATCGTCAATTAGACAACTAAATACAGAAACAAACAGGATACAGAGTAACAGTGCTTGCATTGTTGCGTTTCGTTCGGTTAGTGAGAACGCTGGAGGCCCACCTTCCCTCCGCCTCTCACTCCCTCAACCCAAATACAGGCTGGCCACGCATCTGCAATTCCCCTGATGTTGCGAGTGTCTATGGACGGTGGTGATCACTTAACATCAGGTGACCCGCCAGTTCGTTTTCTTTCTATCATATAAAAAAAGAACTTTTTCGTTTCGAACGATCACAGTCACTTATTAACTTTAAGAAACTCCGTTAAAACATATCATACTTCTGTAAACACTAAACAGGTTTACTAACAGCGCACCAAATTAAACCATAATGAAACTATAACATATGAAACTACAAACAACGAAATATATTGTCCCTAATTTTTAGACAAAGTACTTCTTACTTTTATTAAGCACGATATATTACTTTGGAAATCTTCATAAAAATACAAATACTACTTCGTACAATCTACGTTTTCTTATTTTTTGTATAAATCCGTATAATACTTCACAAAAGATTTTCATTTGTGTAAAAATTAAGATATAATGTATTTAAGGGTTAAATGTATGTAAGAACTTTTGTAATTCATAGTAACAGACCTTAACAATTTAATTCTAAATTCGAAACGCGTTAAAACAATTGTACTTCAAATTGAATTCTTTTTTATTTAACCCGACCTATATAATAGTATACAATTTCAAGAGGTATTAAGCATGAAAATGCCGACAAATCTTTGGACACGGCTCACTGGGCGAAGCGACATTTTATCCGATGTTCCGTAGACTGACCGATTTGATAGCATAACATCTTGAACAATAACACAACAGATTATATAATAATTATATTATTATACTCACTAATGATAATTAATTAATCCTTTCCTTTTCAATATTATTTAGGTTTGGTTGCCAAAGAGTATACAAATATTGTAGACTAGCTGTGCCCGCGACTTCGGCTGCGTAGAGCCTTATTTCAAAAAACAGTGGTCAAAAAAGTCATCTTATCTTATTCCTGGTCAGGTTTTACTGTGAACTGAGTACCTAATTTATAACACACACGTATATACACACATGTAAATGAAAAGACGTTTCGCCATCCTTCGATTTACTCTTACGTTCCAATTACATTTTTCATCTTACATATATTTTTAACATGACTTACATTTCATACCTTACATGCGCTTTGAAATTAACTGGCCAAATTGTAGATTATTTTTGTCATAATATAAAACGTAATACGTAAATTCATAATATATATTAATAATTAATTGATAAATAATTTATCATTAGTAAATTTGTGAAACCACTGAAAACAATATTATTTTGTTCGGTCTTATTTGATGACAAAATAAATTAGGGTCGATTTCGACCACTAGGCGACCACTAGTATAATTAAATATATATAGTTGGTGTCATTACTAAAGTATACCTACAGAAGAATCCATAGATAAAACTAAGTGACAGATAAAGAACTCCCGGTCTCTCGTATTTACGAAGCGTGTCATGTCAGAAAAACAGTACCGCCAGAGGTCATACTTTGTAACTGTTTACGATTACCCGTGTGGTTACCTTTGAGTGGTTTTAACAAACACAATTATTACTGGCCGCATTTATGCAAAACGATTTAGCTGCTTCTACGGACTTCAATTAATTAGATATTATAATTGTACATTTTAATAATGGTATGTTAAATTCCAATGGGAACATTTCAGCTTTAGTAATATGTTAAAATTAATTTAGGTACGCGTTAACTTTGTTGAAAAAGAGAGCATGGACATTATGCCTGACTCGATCGCGAACACCATACATGAGACTGTTTGGAACTATGGGTCACTCTGACAGGGTATGAATTAAAGATGGGCCGTTATAAGTTAAAACTGCTTAATCAATGTCTAAAAAGAGTTTAAGAAAATTATAACTTTAGTTTGAATAGTTTCGAATGTAAACTTACACAGCACAACGTCCATACTGTTATTTTCCATTCCAACGATCCGCGGCCTGTGCATCTGTGCCATACATTAACCCTACGACTGATTCCTGACGACTCAAATCTTGAGATGGTGAATCATGTTTTTAAATAACTAGCCTTTTTTGTTATGATTTTACATTATATAATTTGTTATTGTTCAAATTTTACAAATTTTGTAATAAATACGGTAATTTGTTGAAAATTATGCTACCAATAGTTATGCTAAAATCGTTATGGTTTTGGGTGGTTCAGGGGTTAAGCATAAAACCTGTCATAGCAGCACGCTTGGGTACGTCGCCTTCCGGAAATCATCATTCACTGAATTAACATATAGGGCATATAAAAATCTTATTTTCCGCTCATTATTCACTCCATAAATTATTTATTCAGTGTAACCTACAAAACCGTCAGAAGTTCCGGGTCAAAACCATAACGAACCTCAATCCGCGAGACAAACAGACAAGGTCAAAGAACGGGAAGAATAAATCCATTATGGGGGGCGAAAACTAAATAAAACGTACTGTATAAAGCGAGATGGACCGACTTTCTTACGATAAAGCGCCAATAGAGAGAGACGTTGCTATACAATATCCCTGAATACAGAGAGAGACGGCAAAACGTCTGCTCTCCCAAGATAAGCCGAAGAAAAATGTCTTTGGATATTTATTCGCAGGGTCCGTGAATAAATGGTTATTATGGGGTTCAGTAGTAGTAAATTAGTGAGATATATGGTATCCATGTTGAATATTTATTTATTGGGTGCGTGAGTTATTATAGTGAATTGTCGCCTTCATTGTTGGGGGAAATAATGTCGCTTTTACACCAAATAACATATTTAAGTCCGTACTTAAGTCGTAATGATTGAATTGTTTGTCTCAAGTCCAAGATTCTAATCAGTTGCTGTATTCTAAAGAATTTGTAAGGAGTTTTAGGGCGCTATGTAACGCTACCTAATTCTTATGGGAAGCGTCAAAAGAGAATTGAAGAGCTCAAAACGCTTACTGAAAAGTTTACGATGGTGTATATCTATCTCCTAAGGAAAACTCAAAATGACCACTTTTATCTTTTGCGTATCATATATTAAAAAAACAATTAGTGATTTGCTATGGAGGTTAGATAATTATGGTATTCATTTTTATCCAATTGATTCCTTAAATTACATTAGATTTAATTTAGATCAAAATTGTTCTTTACAGCATAACATTTAAATTTTCTTAGGCGAATATCACAGAGTAAGAAATACATGGAACAACAAAAAAAAAGTTTGTGTGAAAAATCTTATGTAGGTATCTTGTAAGACTTTTAGGAAATCTAAAATGTATCTAAATCGTTTATACAATTATAACACCATATAAGTACATTGCATATGTGAGAAGCCGGGGCGGGTCGCTAGTAATACATAAAATATAACGTAAAAAAATTCATATACAGACTCATTACTTGGATATTTGAATAATCAATGATTAATTGCATCTCAATACCAAACTCTGGTTAAATATATTTCATTTGTAATTTTTATATTATTCTAGTGTTATAAAACCATGGATGAGACTCATAAAACCGATAGTAATATCTAAATTAAAACCCAATAATATTATGTAACGGTATACCCCAAGGTTATGACATGGGGCTCTTCAAAATGGAATTAAAAAGACGCTCCTCAAGGTTGGCAACACAACGGTAGAGTAACTGTAGTTGTCCATGGACGACAGTAGTTATTTAATGTCACATGAGCCGACTAGTAGTATGCTGATTTTTAGCATAAAGAAAATATTGAGGTGTCATGGGACGCCTGGCAGATGTGAAACATCGAATTTATTTTATATAAGTTATACGCATAAAATTACATATTCGACGGGAATCAGCTATGGCATAATGAAAAGATAAATCATTACATATATCTTCCATAAAATAATGACTGTTTATTTATTTTATTACATAAATATTAATATTTATTATGTGTCTGGCGGCATTTATCAAACGCTACGTCGTCGGCACATATCGCGTAACACTAGTAGAACGAGTGGCCTAAAAAACAGTTTGAATATTTTTTTTATACAGATAGGGTTGTAAATGTTTTTGAGTATTTCGTTAATAAATAGTACAAAGTTCGTCTTTGCGTCGCCACACCTATCAGGTTTACCATTCGCCTATAGATGTTTCACCTCAAAAAACGAGAAGAATTGTGTGCACGGAATTGTTACTCTCTCATGCAAAAACTGCAGAATGAATTTTGATGAGATCACAGTAATATTGTTTACATATCGTATGGTATCGCTTAGATGGGCTAAAATATTACGATGAATATATGTTTAAAAGACGTAGAGGTAGAGATAAAAGTATCTGAGAAATGTATGTGGACTGCATAGGCTGTTAGAAAACAACCTCTGAGGAAATGGCTGCTAGTTCCATAATATTCACGTAAATATCTAGTACCTGGATGACCGTGCCTAGCTCGGTTCTTTAAAAAACATTTTTAAATTAAAATAATATCTTAGGTTTGCCTCACAAAATTAACACTTTTACAAAAAAAAACTCTTCTGCTATCACTCGAATTTTAACCGGTGTTACACGGATTTTCGAAGTAACCGATTTCCATCTAAGCTATTTTTGTTTTGACAGCGGCGGCGAATTTTACCTTTATATTTTATCTATATTTTTTCAATGCCTGAATACTCAGTTAAAAAAGTTTTCTATGAATGAAATCAAGCTAATTCGATTTATCGTCCCCAAAACTATCTACATACTAGGTTTCACGGAAATATATGACGCCGTTTCCGAGATCCTCAATATATACAAATATAAATATATAAAAGAATTGCTCGTTTAAAATTATTACATAGATAGATAAATTTAAACTAGATTCAAAACATAAGACGATACCGAAATAGAAGGGTGTCGGGCTTTTAGGTACATGCCTCGTATCCGTAGACGAGTAGATCAAAGGGCTGCGCCTCGCCGCGTCGTTCAACGCCGGGCCTGTTCGCGCCGCGCCGCTTTCAAAGCCTCCACACTCTATACATACGTCCTTATATACCAAACACACTACTACATAATCTGCTTTATTGATTGGCATTTCGATGGTTCATAAGGTGATTAATTTCCATAGTCTTCTTAGTGGCATGTAAAAATCGTAGAATGTTGAGTACTTACTTAAGGTTTTCATAAATTGACACTTGCGTCTACTATTTTGTTGTACTGTGGGTTTGTGAAGACCGGTCAGGCAGGCCAATGACATAGCCAGTTTGACAAAAAAAATTAGACTTAAGTTTGCTGAACTGATGTGGTTCAAGATCATAAATCAGCTGAATCCATAGGGACTGGCTTCCAAGTACAGCTGCATCCAAATATATCCATAGTTTCTTGGCAATAGATTTTCATTTCTAGGGTGTAACTAGCCAGGCGGGTTTAAATAAAGTTTTTCTTCACGTCTAAACACGCTGTCCAAACATACCTAAGAACTATGTTTAGATTATCTATGCATACTAATTTATATATTGATTAGTATAGAATTGGATGAACTACAGTGGAATCTAGCGATGAGATGTAATGAAATGTATACTGTTAAAACCTGAATGAAAAACCACATAAGTGGGCCAAGTTCTATAATAATGGATCAGATCGTGTGAGAATTTGTCAAAATCATATACAAGCTGAACGTTTAGACAGTAGCAATATTTATGGAGGATACTCTGCCCTCGATTCTCGTTCTAGATCGTTTAAAAAAAAAGTATTTGACCGAATTATCTAGAAAAATACAAAAATTATACAGAATCCTGTGCACGTCTATGTTAAAGCACAGTGTCAATGACCGTCAGGTGATTTCACTTTTACTTAAGGGAATGTGGGAATGTCAGGAACAACACAAAAGGGTTTGTTGTTCGTTTTATCATCGAAAGTTATATAACTTAGGGTCGCTTATTGTAACTTTCGATGCCGGGTCTTTGCACCCAAGAAGATTGTGTTTAAAATTTTGAAAATCTTAAAAAAGAAACGACGACCTGACCGAAGATTTTAAACACGTTAAGCCGTGAAGGGTCTACTCTTAACTGCAACTGGTGGAACATACCTATTGTTTCCAGGTTTGCAAAAAGATGCGAGTTTCTCCTCTATACAAGCTCAAAGTTCATTACAATAATCGAACCCACTGGCACAGTATTTAAAAACTCCATTATATCTTCACCGCGCCAGATTAGTCGCCCCTCGGCAGCGACTCAAGCCTAGGTCCGGTTCCTCGGTGTGGAGCCCTTGAGTGCGCTGCTCGCGTGATACAGTGACACAAAATCTTACATCGCTGAGACAAAATTACACATATCACCCCCACACACGTGCACGCATACATGCTAACACATGAAAGTGAAAGGGTTTTGTTTCTTTCCCTTATCGAATATGACATATATATAAGAGTTGTTGAGGTATGTATGCTTGGTACACGTATATGTTTCAACAACTCATATATATATGAATAGTTAGCTTAGCTTAGGTTAGCTCAGATATGTCGTGAATTGCATGTATCAGGCAACAGCCCAAGCCGAGGTGTGCCGTGCACCTTTGAGCCAGTTGTCAAATAAAATCGGCTGAGTGCCTTAAGCGCTCGCCTAAGTAGTCCGGTGAAGCTGTTAAGACCTTACTGGATCAATAGCGTAGTAAGATCGAAAAAAAAAATCTTCACCGCACTCTCCTCTTGGCATATGGCCTATATTAAAAAAATGTATATAATTAAAAAAAACTGTCTGACATATCAAAGCGCAGCCCAAACTGAGTCTAATTGAGTTAAGTAAGTTTAAATTACTAAAACTAATTTCAATTACTTTGCTAATTTATGAGGTTTGGTCCGTGAAAATTTACACGCAGATTCCTTTTGTACTGTAGTCGAACATTAAGGAAGGATTTCTGAAAGTTCCCATCCCTCGAGAGGGGTAAAAAAAGGGAACATTTGTAAAAAAATCCGTACGTTTTTGAACGTAGAACTACAAAAATTGGCATATAGCAATTCTGTTAGAAAGTGCGCAAGTCGTGTTACACGGTTCTTTCATATTAAATCAATACCTGAGAGTTTTTCGCGGGATCTTATTTTTTCATATAGTGGCTTTTATATTTTATCCATAATCATATTCATAATCCAAAAAAAAAATAGCTGCAAGTTTAAAAAAAAATGAATTTCGTTATAACAATGCCATATATTTAGTTTTAAAAAAACGGATTAAGTGCTATAGTTTTTTTAAAGCTTGTACGCTTACACACAAAGTGCAAAGCGAACATTTATGTTCGAAACTTTTATTTACGGTTAGTCTTTAAAGATAAGTGTTTTTGGGGAGTACGGAAATTTAAAAAGCCATATATCGAAATTTTCAAATACCTATCACATTGAAAAAAAATATACGTCGATTATTTTTGATCAGAACACACAAAAAAAATTTCGAAGAAAACAAAAATTTGTCTCTAATTTCCTGTGAAATTACCCATATATACCTATACCAAATCTTTGAAGGTACAAATACAGTCGAAGTCGTGGTCGGCTGCTATCTTTCACAAATAAATTAAACTAATATCTCTGCATCTAACACCCATATAGATATATGAAACACGAGTAACAGAGATCGAAGCCGCAACGCGTCACACACGAGTGATTAGTACATAAGCACGTTGCGTTGGTAATCCGGGAACGGGATGAAAAGCCCGGGACCCCAATCCGGGACGGAGGCATACACGCGAGGAAAACAGCAATTAAATCCGCCTTCATTACGTATACCCTTTCACATGTACAATACGTGCCACGAATTACGGTGACGTATTTAATTTTCCTCTAAAATTATTATTATCAGAAGATAGTCAGATTTGACAAATTTTCTGCTGCTTTTGTAGCCTATTTACTAAAAAAAATTATAGGTATATCAATCATCATGTTATGTACACGCTATATTACAAACAGAACAAAATGTAAATATATTTTTTCACTACCGATTTTATTGAAACTCTGTTTATCGGTAGTGTAAGTTATTCGGAATACGATGGTCTATATAACAGACAAAGCAGTTTTAGAAGTAAAATATGACTAAGAAATAAGTAGGTATTTAATAACGAAACAAATCAGATCAGACGTTTTTGAAAAGATCGCGGACATACAAACATACATAGTTCATTATTAAGTAGAATATAAAGCATATGATATGCATTTTGTAAATTTATACGTATTTTATAACTTCATCACAATAAATCACACACTAAACTACGTGCGTAATGTACACTGTACATTCTAATATCGCTTATATTTGCAACACAGCAAATGGTACAGTTTACCCCATCTCTAATTAAACGATAGATAAAAGCGCGCGCTGTGTTCGAGCGTACGTCCCTCACAAAGGGTTTACCGGAGGCCAATAACGCATGAAACAGGATTATAAAACATGAAAATGCTCCGTAAAGGGCGGTTTCGAAACGTCCCCTCAGTGTTCACAGCGTTTACGTGTAATTATACATGTGTTAATTTGTGGATATACACAGCTTAATAAACATTTTCAGTAAAGGGTAAACACGTATAAATATGTCCGTGTAAATGACATCGTTTATCTTTGCGGTTCAAGTTAGTATTAATAGTGTATGGTATTAATTTATGCTAGTAAGTAGTGATAAGTTATAATACTTGTACAACTTTTTTTTAATTTATTACACACACTATTGAATATAGAATATTTGGGGTGTAAGGAGTGTCGAGTAACATCATAAGACTTGAGACACCCAAGCCAACCTCACCTGCACGTGGTGCACCCTGCTGATCAACGAACGAGGCAACGGCGAAAGCGGGGTGGTAGGGTTTTACAGCTCGACTGGGTCGCAACCACCATGCATATGGCGAAAAAGCCCATCATAGTGACTCGCTTCTGCGCATCGCGTTTCGGGATCAGCCTGTACATATCCAGTACCGGGTGACTTTCGTCATTATGGCCGGCATGACAGCGGCGACCGGCGATGCATAATCTGCCTCTCGGTGGTTGCCGATGTTTTTGGATTGTATTATGGCTAACATCAGGCATAGTGCGGTCACTACGTTGTGCTTCGATAAAAAAAAAAAAATAGATATGAAACATCTATAACGGCAGGTCAGACTGACTATTGGCAAATGATACAAAAATTGAAAATCATACAGCGTGGCGACGCATGCCGTGGCGATGCATACCGTGACGAAGCGTCGCCACGCAGTATGTTTTTCAATTTTTGTATTTAATGACTATATATGTTTATTCGATAAACAGTCATATTTTACTTGAAAGTAAACTTAATATTTTATTTTTGATTATTTTACCATGTTTATCTCCTGTTATAAACTATCTTCTTATGCACATTGCCTGTACTAAATAATTTATGTTTCTCTTCATGCTATTCTTTATTTAATTGCTACTATTGATCTAATACTTATGTAATCGATAGTCTAACATATGTCGTAATGAATTGTGTGTTCTCACAAAAATATATGGAGTACCATATATTGACCTATTCAGTGAGTTTTTGTAAGAGAATTTATGTGTACTTCTCTTTCCCGTATACTTCACTTCATCGTTTATTATTTTAAGTAACAACACATTTTATGTACCTACATAGGAAATGACATAAGCACCTTACAGCTTACCCCACTTCTTCACGGCAAGAATAACCACAACTCTGTTCTTTTAAATATCATAGTATTTTAAGGTTTTAATAACTTTATATTAAACTAGCCTCTGCCCTCGACTTCGTTCGCGTGGAATAAATATATTCTTTACTTCTAACACAACGGAAGCTCTCAAGAGGAAAAAAAACACCGATTTTGAAACATACTTCATTGGTGCTCCGCTCCTATTGGTCTTAGTGTGATGATATATAGCCTATAACTGTTCTCGATAAATGAGCTGTATAGCATTGAAAGAATTTTTCAAATCAGACCAGTAGTTCCTGAAATTACCCCATACAACTTCACAAACTCACAAACTTTACCTCTTTATAACATTAGTATAGATGAAGCTCTCGTCCCATTTTTTTAGATAAGAACCAATTACCTAATTTAGTGAACAATTTTTGTTTTGTAAATTTTTTTTCCAGGAACGTTGAGAGTGATGCGCGAACAACGGCAAACCCTTATCATTTCATTTAGGTACTAAGTACCTATATGGCAAAATATATGAACAACTGTAAGCCTAAAAAACATTACATAATGCCGCAGAAAATTTACCCGATACACCCGATTAGGCCTCCCACGGCAGCGGCTCAAGCCTAGGTTCGATCCCTCGGTAGGCAGCCCTTGAGTGCGTTGCTTACGCGATACGGTGACACACAAATATACATCACCGCTACAACACTACACGATCACCCCCACACACGTGCACGCTTACACGCTTACACGTGAAAGTGGAAGGATTTACTTTTTTTTCCTTATCGAACTGAAAAACTCTCAATTTGCCGATAATGAATATATGGAGGAGTTGTTGAGGCGTGTATGCTTGGTACACATATACGTTTCAACAACTCATACATATATGAATAGTTAGCTAGGTTAGCTAAGATAGGTCGCGATTTTGCATGCAACAGGCAACAGCCAAGCCGAGGTGTGCCGTGCACCCTTGAGCTGGTTGCCAAAATAAAGTCGGCTGAGTGCCTTAAGCGCTCGCCTTAGTAGTCCGGTGAAGCTGTTAAGACCTTGCTGGGTCAATAGAAGTCATTTCGAAAAAAAAAAAAACCGCAGAAAATTCAAATCATTACACCAAATACGTGTTAGGTATACCTACTAACGTAACAAACACTGAGAACTTAAATTTCTGAACGAAATATTATCTTAAAATTCTTCATATATCTCGACCATAACCCAAAGCTAAGCGTTGGATATATTAATCCTAGCTGTAACAGTAAATAATGTATGTAAAATTTACATACTCGGTCGGATTTTCGAATTGGTTATAAATGCATATAACGTTCTGATTTCAAGTTAATAACTTCATACAATCCACAAGCGGATATTACAATAAGAGAAACCGCAAGAGAAACAGCTCGTAGTCGTGAAATAATAAATAAAAAAAGGCTGCGAGTGGAGTTGGGCGGGGCGGGGCGCCTCGGCCGCGTTAGTTCCGCCCCGATGCTCCTCCCATGTCGCGTAAACACAACATGTTATTGTATGTCCTAGCGCCCATGTTGTATATGCCTACACGATTTATGCCTATAATTACATCGAATACTTTATCCGATAAAACCTTTTGTTTCGTTTGTCTGTGGTTCTGATTCATATTTCAACAGAGAGATAAAAAGTCTGAGACGTCCACTGGATTATATTTTTGTCATACAAAATTCTTCTACGAGAATATTCTAGAATGTTCATATTTTAAAAGACCAGCCAGATGCCAGCGAAGTGTTTTTTGGTAATTCTGTTAACAGGTGTAAAATGTAGCTAGTTTATTAATGACTGATGTACAATGTTCATACCATCAATAGTGCGGGGTGCTGAGGGATGTGCATCTATGTATCAGCAGAGTTTTTTTGTAGGGGCCCGCGAGGTCGCGCAGTACCTACCCTTAAAGGGAATTTCGAATATGTCCAAAAATTGCTATAAAACTGAACAAAATGAAAGAGTTTGAAAAAAAAAAAAAACGAAAACCGACGTGAAGTAACATTGCTTGCATTGTTGTGTTTCGTTCGGTCAGTGAGAGCGCTGGAGGCTCATCTCCCCAAACCTCTCCTCCCTTCGTCCCACTCCTCTCCCACCTTCCTCCAAACACTGGCTGGTAACGCACTTGTGACTCCCCTGTTATTGCAAATGTCTATGGACGACGGTGATCACTTAACATCAGATGACCTGTCAGTTCGTTTGCCTGCTATGACATAAAAAAACAATATTTGTAACCTTTACAATTGTTGTTGGATGTTTTAATATGTCAAAGATATCCAATGTAATCTATCTTTCTTGAATAGTTCCGCGTCGCACAGTGGTTTGTCGCTGTAGTAGAAATCATAAAAAAAAATATAGACCTATAATTTACGAAAATCAACGTATCCCCAAGAAAGAACTGACAAAACAGTTTACAGTTTAGTCTACAGTTTTTTACCTTTAGAAACGACATAGCTGAGCTAATAGCGTGACCGGACACCGCGTTCATAGAAGTAGGTTCGATTCCCTACGACTAAGTTATAGTTTTCTGTGCAAAAAAATATCGTAATGAAATCATTGCATATTAGGAGAACTTTTTCTAAACCTGCCTAGCTAGTTACCATATTCAGTCAAAAATCTGTCACCAAGCATCTATATTTGTTTTTCAACAGCTGTACAGCTACTCTCCTTCAAAGTTTTTTTATGTCATAGGAGGCAAATGAAGAGATGGATCACCTGATGTTAAGTTAACAACATCGTCCATAGACAATTGCAACACCAGGGGAGTCGCAAGTGCATTGCCAGCCGGTGTTGGGGGAGAGTAGGAGTGTGGAGAGGAAGGGAACAGGAGATGGGGATGGTGAGAAGAGGTGGTCATCCGGCGCTCTCACTGACCGAAAGAAACGGAATAATGCAAGCACTGTTACTTCACGTCGGTTTTCTGCGAGAGGGTGGTACTACCTCGGTCGACCCGACCCATTAATGCTGAAACCAGTAATAATTTCAGCGTGGCTCTACCACTACAAAAAGAACTACTCTGTTTGCCATCTTGATTAAGATGATGATTTTCCTGAGTAAAAAGCTGATTGGTGTATCCGAATTATTTTTATGAGAATTCATAAGAACTTCCTTACAAAAGGTTTATAGTCATGTATTAGTAAATCATAATAAGGGCTTTAGTTTTGGGATACGACGTTGTAGATGGTGTTTCATTTTCAACACCAAATCAACAATTAAATGAACGTTAAAAAATAGCTTATTGAATAGGTTCCTATATTATATACTTAGTTGTTGGTAATCTTTTTATACTTATCACTACACATACATTATAATTATCACTTTCGAGAATAAAGTATGTCGTCCAGCAATAATGTACTTGGGTAATTTTAACTGACGATTAATTTAATTTTTAGAATCAGTTACTTCGAAAGTAGTCATGTGGCATCTAGTGAGATTATGCTGATATATTTAACCTATTCAATAAATTATAGTTATATCTGTATATTTATTTTTCCGAATTAAAAACGCCTATTAAAAAAGGCATTAAACGCAAACTTGATATTTAAAAGGTCCTTTATTTTATTTTATTTTATTGTTAACGTTTTTTTTTTTGGCAATCTATCTTTCCGATTATTACTGCCATTGTCGCGTAGTCAATAATATCACAAGCGTCGTGCGATCATTTCAATATTAAGCGTCGTTTGAATCAATATGATTGTGATTGTGATGACAAGATGGTGGATCCCTTGTAAGCACCTACCATGGAGTTTTTGTGGCATCTCAGAATTTCATGCTCCGTGGTATTATTTTCCATTCACTTCACTTATGCACAATAAACTAACTATATTACGTAAAACACCACTAAATTTACACAATATAGAGTCAATTAACACTAAATTATGAATAAAATATAAAATCCACTATATGACAGACTAAAATCCCGACTGAAACCCCAAAAGGTCCCTCTGTCTGCCCGTTTGTAGATATGTCTAAATTTATCTTTAACTTTCCTCGACTGTTTTTAATGGAACTTTTAATATGAAATATTCATTTACCAATCGAGATATTACAAAAATATCAATAGTATTTTTATTTTAATAAGAACATCTATCAATACTGAATGTTATTAATGCTCAAGTCATTTTAATGAAATTTTGTGAACGGATTATCGGTAATTCCGAAATTAATAGAATATAAAAATATTAACAATACTCTATAGAAAATGTAAATTCTAAGTTAAAAAAACACACAGAAAGTAGAACATTATCGTACTGTAATATATAATCCTATATATATTATATTATAATACATAATAGAAGTATCGTACTAAAAAATAAATATGTGTCAATTTAGCTAAAATAATAAAAACTTTTTGTAAAAAATATTTCACCAAAAACATAACAGTACAACGACGGATAGCAGTAATATTAAATAAGAACTCACATTTCCAACTGTAATATATTTATTTTGCATTAACGATACGAATCGTTGGCGTATTATCGTATCTTACGTACCTACGTAACACCTGAGCGCACTCGAGCGTCACAACGAGCCCTTTTCCCGCCGTTTTCCTACAAAATGGCCGGCGCGTGACTAAACTCACAATCCACCTTTAAGAATTCATAACCACTTAATAATTTAAATCCTCAACACTTACAATTTCATTTTAATTTTTATACCTACCCTTAAGTGATACAAATATAACTATGCTACTTAAATGAATAGGTTTATAAAACATATATCACTGTTATATTATAAAAATATTTACAACATCAACATAGTTATACTTACAGTCTTCGTCTTTTTCTTGTTTTGGCTCCGCAGAAGCACTTGCCAGTGTCAATGTTTAGTTTCAATGGACGTTTCAATACAATGATATTACAGCGTCGTGTGACCATTTTAACGTTCTAACAAGATGGTGCTTCTCTTGTTAGAACCCTGCAGGGAGTCCTTGTGGCATCTGAGAATTTGATGCTACGTGGCATTATCCTCCACTCACTTCACTTATGCACAATAAACGAACTATATTACGTAAAACACCGCCAAATTTACAAAATATAGATTCAAATAACACAAGATTATGAATAAAATATAAATTCCACTACATGGCAGCCTAAGATCCTGCCAAAAACTCCCATACTTACAGTCTTCGCTAAACTTTTCTGTCACTTTGAATATAACACGAAACACAGATGTGGGTATAGATACGAATTGCATTCAAAAGCAAACAAGTTAAGGATAGATAAATGTCAATTTTATATTCCTACAGTTAAGATTTCAACTCTGTTTTGTAATAAACTCTAGGCAATGTTAATCGGAAACTCGAATTTACGGTTATACGCAATGCGACCAAAAGATTGACGAGATCTGTACTAGAATGTTTTATAACAGATTATAAATATAAACATCGTTATTTTTTTTATTTCAAAATATCTAATCTATTATTGTAAATGTAATGAAAGTATAAAACAGCAACAATAATATATCTGAAGATAAAATATAAAATCAATTTAACCTGTTCATAAACAAACACATGACACACTTGACATTGGCAAAATTGCCTTCATAGGCCGAGGCCATACCGAAAGAAAAATAGAAATACTGACACTATGCTATTCCTTAAACAATGACAATAACTAAAATAATGTAGAAATTTCAATACAAGTATCTTAAATATCACTAATTTGACATAGTATAATAAAATGCAAACTGATCACAATGACAAAATTATAAGTACAGTTAGCAATAGTAATATTTATTCTCTATTCTATCTAAGCAGGTACAATCGTAATTTTATGATATACCTAAAAAAACTTCATTGAAATTAGGTATGAACATCTGAAATATGTATTTTACATTACTTGATATATTAGAAAATGTATTAGGAAGATTTCGATCTATGTAAGACTGGTAAAACCAATCGTTTTAACTTTTTTTCGATCCAACAACAATACTATGTGTGAAATAATATTTCTAAAAATACCTACGCCATTATCAAGATGTTTCGTGGAACAAAACGACTCCCCGCACGAAGGAAAGACACAGGGGAATCGCCGTCGGATGAAATAGGTACATGTCATACTGAGGACATTTTTGCGATAAGGCAACACCGTTTTGTTTATGGTTCGGCCGCCATCTTGGATATTCTTCTGAAATAGCGGGGAATAGAAAGTAGGTGTCTTTATGATTACATTTCTGATTCCAGATAAGTACAGTCAAATATAATATTAGCTATGATCGTGATTTATGACAATTCATTTTGACCTATTTATGATATTTATTATAATAACAATTGTATTAGGTATATAAAATACTAACTTCGAGCCAGGCTTCACTTGCGTTTGTTATTACTTTTTGTTATTATTGTTTATTGTCATTATTATTTGTTGCAATAAATATTTGGAATATTGCAAAATGGATAGCATATACACATTTCCCGAGCAAAAATTCTGACATGTTAGATACTGATGGGTCAACCATTTGCAATATTCTAGGATATGACTCTTCATGGTCACATTTAACACATAAAATAATAATATCAAAACAAACACTAATAGACAACAAAAAGAACCTTAGGTAAAGTTTGTTTTATGAATTTCAAAAGTATGGATAATAACTTAAATAAACCTAGGTTGAATGACCGGTGATAAAACCTGCGACCCAGAGTTAATAATTTTCGATAATAAAACGAACAATAAACTCTTTAGAGTGTTCAAACTTCGAAAAATTATCCTTTGTTAATTGGTTGCCTTCACTTTCAATTTACCCGACAGTCATTGACACTGCGCTTTAACATAGACGCTTAGAGGACTGCGTATAATTTTTGTATGTTTCTTGCTAGTTAGGTAATCTTAATCGAATTAAGCACCTTTTTTTAATTGTTTTAGAATGAGAATCGAGTGCAGGGTATCCTACATAAATATTGCTACTGTCTAAACATTCACCTGATATACATATATACCAACATATATATATTTCTATGTATATAAAGGCGATTGTCTTAAAATAATACGATAAATATAAGTTTCTTAGTTCAAAGTCGGAAGAAGATATAGGTATTAATAAGCGAATATAGGAATAATTGATTGGTTCTAACAACATTTCATACCACATTTATTTTGATCGAGTAAAGTTAAATAAAGGTGTCATTTTACATATACCGCGGTAAATTATTCATAGCTTTTTTCATCTTAATAAATAAAAAATAAAGATATTTTAAAGGCAAGGGTTTTACGTTCTTATTACGTATATTAATAAGTCCATGATAAGATATTCAAGAATTACTTTTCAAATCAAAATGAGAGTGATTATTTCGTTTTTTCTATATGTAAAAAGTTAGAGCTTGTAATGAAATAAGTACTCTATACTCTTGAGGATAGAATAAATTTGTACTATATTTTTGAAGTTATACATCTTTTGGCGCGTTAGGGGAAAATGATGAGAGTAAATTTTTACGAAGCGCGTAAACACCGTCAAGAAAAACCGACATCCTGAAGTTAGCTATAGTCAACATTCTGTTTCTTTATATTTGTAGTTTGAATTTCTTAGTATTAAAACTTTCAATGTATTAAATACCTTTTTTCTATTATTAGTTTTTTCTACAAACGTAGAATAAGGCGAAAAATAAAAATTTTTAATAAACGATTTTTATCGTGTTACGCCAAAAAACATAACTTCTAACGCGTGTACATAAGTACACATACACTTTTTTAAGGCTAAAATGAACTTTAATATTTTCCATGTATATTTTATGTTTATATTTGTTTACAAGGATTAATATTATCGTTGTGTTGCTGATCTCAAATTCCGCAAACAACGTACCTAATATGTCTTTCATATATAGCACGCACCTTTCATTTAGTATTTTTAACACCACAGTGCAAAAAAAAAAACAAATACTTTCTCTTATCCAGTTAATGAACTCGAGATGAGTTGATACAACCGTGACGGGAACATTATTTCGCGTAACATCTCGCGTCATACAGAAAGTGAGTGACAGTAAATAGAGATACGACCGCCTCTATTATCTGATATGGATCTACGCACCTTCATGAAACATTAATGTACTCGCGCTTGACAGATGATTTTCTGATAGAACAAATTACTTTTTGCCGTCGACTCCGTATATTTACGATGGAATTTGATCTCTATTTGAATGGGATAGTTATTTTAAATTTTAATATATTCTAATGTTGTTTAGAAGTAACATTCTTATAACATATTTGTTGCTAACTACTGGCGATGGATTTATTCGTATTTTTAATATTAGTAGTGTTCGTAAAACTTCTACCATAATAAAAGTTAAAAAGCTTTTCCTTCACCTATGACATAGACATTATCATCTGTATTTCTTTATAATTTTAGTGAAATTGTAGACGTAAGGAGTGTGAATTATGATGAACACTGGCGGATTTGCCCAGAAGACGCGGGCCTAGGGCGGCCAGATATTAGGGGCGGCCAATCGTGACAAAAAAAAACACTATAACAAGAAATAATTCGTAAAAATTCTTAAGGCTCGGCACATTATGGTGTACCGCACTAGACCGCATCGTATAACAAAAATCCTTAAAAAAATTGGGAAACAATGTAAATTCATTATGTACTCAATATGATGGGTGCCGAGAAAGGGGTGGATGGTACTTACTAGATGGCCTGGGGTCTAGGGCGGTGAAGACTGCAAATCCGCTACTTATGATGAATTAAGTGTTTTAAATAAAGGCTTTTACTGTTCAATTGTAGGAAAAAAATCCAGAATTCTTTTATTTACAGGTAACACTAAAACTTGTCGTCAATAGCTCTAAGAAGAAATAAATTGGCTGACAAATAAAAAGTAAAGGTGTTGAACTGTTTTATATACGCCTTTTTATGTATTCTGTTAACATTTTTTATATCAATAATATACGTGATAGGGTTCAATAATAAAACCAAAAGAAAATTGTAATCCACATAAGTATATGAAAAAAAACTATACTATTTGCTTTTTTCTAAACTTTGCCCGAAACGGCTAAAACTAAATGACGTCTATTTAGATACATAAAGAATTGTTTGGAATTATATCAAATATTTTATTATCAAAAATATAATTCCTTGTGCTTTTCGGAAAAAGTTATTCAGTATTGACGAAATTTAACAATTTAAGAAAGATTTAAGATCAGCTTAACAGAAATAAGTAGTCTCTATTGTCAACATTACAAAAAAAAACAGCATTATTTAATATAGATAATACATACACTTCGTATAAAATAACATAAATATTACTAAAATAATTAAATCGTATGAATCAACTAGTAATATTTAGAATTGTAATATGATTTGTATTGTATTGAAGTTCTATAAGAAATTGTTTTACGTAATTGTAGTTTCGTGACTAAAGGCTTTTCTTATTGATCCATTTGAATACTAAAATGACACGTCATAATTGTGTCGCTGGATCGGTTAATCCGATAGCGTTTAGTAATTACATAGTAAAAAAAAATGATCTCGGACATAAAATACGCAATAAAATATTTGACGCCCAACGTGTCCTGTGGTGAATTTATTCATCTATACTTATTTGCTTACCTTCTGGTCATAACAGCGTAACCAATTATATATTCGACAGTTCAAGTAACATCTTAAAATTGCTGAATTTAGTTAGGAGGTACCTGGGCAAACGAGCCTAGCAAGATTCTTTAAAAAACTTTTTAAATTAACAAAATTAACATTTTATTCTCATAAAAAATATTAAAAAAATATATCTCTCTTATAATTATTCCCAATCCCCATCTGAGCTATTTTTGTTTTGACAGCGGCGGCGAAATTTACCTTCATATCCTAGCTATATTTTTTCAATACCTGAAATCTCAGTTAAAAAAAGTTTTCTATGAATAAAATCTACCTAGATCGGTTTACCTATTTTTACCTACATACTAAGTTTCACGGAAATAGATTACGTCGTTCGCGAGTTCCTGAATACGTACAAATATAAAAATATACAAGAATTGCTCGTTAAAAGTATAAGATAAGGTCCCGAAAGTATAATATGATTTATACAAAGACATAATTTCTAAACACTTCTTCAAACAAACACGAAAATATAAGTTCAAAGTGATTAAAAATAAAAGTAACTAAGTACAATTTTGCTCAAATATTTTAGGAGTACGACGATTTTATATATATCTTCATAGTATGCACGTGGATTAAACCAACTCTTTTCCAGAATTTTCTGGTCGCGTTGACTGTAAAAACACTCGACGCTTCAGAGGGTTGCGTCACCAAAACCGCCCCTACTACGTAAATTCAAAAAGGTATATTAAAGATTAAATTTAAAAGAAAAACTACTTAAAACATTATATAACGTTTCATGTTTTCTTATGATAAATACTTAATTGTCTTTAATCAAGTAACTTACATGTCATCGATCAATATTTATGTGCTTCCTACCAAGAAATATAGTTTACATTGTAATTTTCAAAAGTTTATTAATATAAAATCTTTCTTTAAACACCTGTTTATGAAAAAAATAACTTACAATTGGTTTAGACATACTTCTAAATGATGTTTCTACATAAATACAATTTGAATTTAGTTTATCGACACTTAAAATATCGTGTTATTCATTCGTCTCATTGTACTCAATCAAATAAAAGAAATCAATAGCTTATTGATCGTTTTTCTTCTTTTTCTTGTTTTGGCTCCGGAAAAGCATTTACCGGTGTCATTGTTTTATTTCAATAGAGATTACAACATATTTTTCACGATAAGTGTCGTGTGATTATTTCAATGTTCCAACAAGATGGTGGCTCACTTGTTAGAACTTTCCAGGGAGTTTTTGTGGCATTTCAGTATTGATGTCCGTGGTATTATTTTCCATTCACTTACGCACAATAACTAAACTGTATTACGTAAAACACCGCTAATTTTACAAAATATAGAGTCAAATAACACAAGATTATAAATAAAATATAAAATCCACTACATGACCGAAGTCTCGTCAAAAACTCATTGATTTAAAATCGCATAATACGGAATGACATAGCAATTATTTGCTACTACGGCATATGCTACGAAGCTACGAAAATGCCGTGTATAAAGAATATTTTGGCTGCGCTACATGCTCGACAGATTCAACTTTATTTTTCATCAGTAATTTAATGTATATACCCAATTTATATGTTTTGTCTAACCTGTTTCTAAATTAATTCTAAATGAAAGTTCGTGTTTGATTTCCATTATATCATAGTTCAGTAGTATTATACGGACCAAATTTTTCATTTGTGCTTAATAAATTACTCTGCATCTCGTGCACACGTGCACACATTTTATTTATATACTAGCAGGCCCAGCGCACGTTGTATTGGCACCACAATAAAAAATTCTACAACCCAATCACAGCGCCATCTACCGGGGCCAAATCTAAACCATTCTCCGATAAGCTGGAACACCCATACAAAATTTGATCAAAATCGATCCAACCGTTTAGGAGCAGTTCAGTGACATACACAGGTACAGAACAAATTTATATATAAGTATTATATGATGATGATTTGGTCCGACCGGTTTCGGCCATGGCGACCACTTTGACCCCTAAACTTATAAGAGGCGCTGGTGTGCTCGAAGATGGCTTATGTAGCCTATCTTCGTGGCGAAACTTCGTGAACATTGAGGACACGTAAGTACGCCGTTCTCAAAATGATATGTTATGGCAGCAGGAGGGCGAGCCTTTAACTGGTCGCGTTTGGTATCAAGGTCAGCTTTACGCTGAGCCTCGAACTCGCGTACTTGGCTGTTTACTTATCTATTTATTCGTAGTCCGGCGAAGCTGTTATGACCTTGCTACGTCAATAGCGTAGTCAGTGCGAGAAAAAAAATCTATTTATTTATTTATTTACCTACATTTAACTATTGGAACTAAACAATTTTAAAATTGTTTAAATAATTAAAATTATGAAAAAGGACTCATATCAGCTGCATTAGTTGTCCTGTGTCGCCAATGTCGCCCACCTCTAGAGTAACATAATTCGTTCCTCAAATAAAATATAGTATATTTTATATATTGCTATATGTGAAGTGTCATATACAGAAGATAGCCTCTATATTAAATGACTGTGTACATACTACCTTTACCTGCGTCTTATTTTTCATTGATATAAAATAAAATTAATTCAGTGTTCAGGGTAATATAGACCCGCACACTTCTGCAGGCTCCGGGCTAATTTTAAGCCTAATTTGATTATACGCCTGTATTTATAAAGACTGTCTTTAAAAGTAT
The DNA here is from genome assembly GCA_014332785.1 of Antheraea mylitta. NCBI lineage: Eukaryota > Metazoa > Arthropoda > Insecta > Lepidoptera > Saturniidae > Antheraea > Antheraea mylitta. The sequence goes on from JACEII010000016.1 coordinate 2,061,180, forward strand.
TATGACTCTTGGTAGTGTCAGTAATCTTTTAACACTAAAATAACTGGAGTAAAGCGCACCTTGTCAGAAGTACTCCATTATTGGCCGTACATTTTTAAATGATAGCGATATCAGTGGCAGGGTTACGTGGTAGGCCGGCCGCGTTATCGTCACTTTCTGCATGAACGCCCCCGTTACAGTCCCCTCTCCCTCCGCCCGCGTCATCCTGCCCCCTCGCGCCTCACGACGGAACTTGATACACCGACTGTGAGATTTTGACACTTGTAATTTATATCGAGTTTCTAGGTAAACTTTAATTTATGTGACTAAATAACACACGTCATGGTCTTCTCATTTAATAATGCGTATGTTTAATTTTAAAGATTTTTGAAGTTATACTTCTTTTGGCGCGTTAGGGAAAGATGATGAGAGTAAATTTTAAATTTTAAGTTAGCTATAGTCAACATTTTTTGTTTATAACAAATCTTTCAATGTATTAAATACCTTTTTCTATTGTTAGTATCGTTTTTTCTACAAACGTAGAGTACGGCGAAATATAAAATTTTTGAAAAGATTTCTATCTTGTTACAGCAAAGAAGTATAACTTCTAACGCGTGTACATAAGTACACACACACACTTTTTTTTTAATTTTATTCCAAACAATCGTCTAGTAAATTATATTGGTCAATCTTTACAATTAATAATATGTTGTAATTTTCCGATGTCTTATTGTACTTTTACCGTAATATCTTGCCCAATGTAGGTTTTAATTGATATAACAATATTCCAAAATGTGACCAGATAATATGGGTGCTTATAATTAAAAAAGATAAATATGTAAATCGGTTCAGTATTTTTAGATATATAGACACACGAACGAATAGACAGACAAAAGACAAAAGAGCTGGATTTTATAATCAAGTTTGTACATTTTAATTCGTTTCATTCTACTAACATAATATTTATAATATTATTTTTATTTATTTTTATTTTTATTTATAATATAAATGAGTCTATGTTTATTATTGAATATCTTTATTAGGAGCCAATACCTACCTAACAATCTCTCACACCTCTCTAATGTTGATTCCGATATAACATGTAAGCGTTTCTGAATCATGCAATTCTAATTGTATGACTCACAAATGAATATATGTATAAATAGCTTAGAATAGTTTAGCTAGGTCTGATCGGGATCTTTCGGTAAAAGCCCAAGCCGAGGTGTGCCGTGCACCTTTGAGCATGTTACCTGAATAAAATCTGCTGAGTGCCTTAAGCGCTCGCCTTAGTAGTCCGGTAAATCTATAAAGGCCTTGCAAGGTCAATACCAATTCAAAAAAAAAATTAATGTAATGTTGCCAGTATCACACTCACTCTTATATATATATATTATATATTATATCAAAGGATGCAAACGAACTGGTGGGTCACGTGATGTTAAGTGATCACCACCGTCCATACACACTAGCGATATCAGGGACGTCGCAAGTGCGTTGCCAGCCTGTATATGGGAGAAGGGGGAGGGGAAGGAAATGGAAAGCAGGAAAGAGGAAGGGACGTGGGCCTCCGGCTCTCTCACTGAGCGAACGAAACACAACAACGCAAGCACTGTTATTTCACGGCGGGTATCTGCGAGAGGGGTGGTACTACCCCGGAGGAGCCGACCCATTCATGCTGAAACCAAAAATAGCTTCAGCGGGGCTCTACCACCTACATTACTATTTATGAATACAATATATATAAGCTAATTTTCATAGTTATAACATTTGACTGTGATACTGTTATACTGAACCGTCATAAAAACATTAGGTCGCTACCAAAGCTCAAGCATTAGAATGTCAAAATCTGACTCATACCTATTTATAATAGCGTTTCATATACCTATCAGAAGTGTATTTTCTGTTATAAACGAAATTTGTAGGAATTTCATGACAACTCTCAATTAAATACATATTTAGAACTGCCTTTTCGTTTCATGATATCAACCAAATGAATTATTACTTCAATAATTCACGGTAAAGTTTTAATCAGGAAGTCACCAATCCCCCGCAAAACCGGGCGCGGATTCCATGAATCCCCGCAACTAAGTACGGCGAAGATTAAAATCCGCAACTCGTATAAATTCAACGGTTATCGGGGACCGTTTGTTTGGGGAATTAATTATTGTTCAGTTCGTGGTTGGGGAAGTTTCGTGGATAAGTGAAGAAGAGTAGGTACAAAGGAGATATCCTTCACAAAGTTACCTACTTTGATTTATTAGGTACCTACAGCTTATGTTTTTACTGTTTTGTTTTATTTATGATTACAACTTTAAGAATTAAGTATTTGCAATCCACTAAGAAATAAAAAACACAGTGAAATCACTTTCAAATATTTTTATAAATTAATTATTTTAGGTAAAAACGTTTGTAACTGCAAGCTGGATTGCTTTTTACAGGTTGATAGTGATGATATATTCATGTTTACAGGTGATGAACCATTAGAAGGCCTCGAAGGCCTTCACTCGGACGAGACAGGGTCTGGTGATAACTCGAATGCAGGATCCAGCGGTGCGGACGATGATGCAGCCCGGCTCAGATTAAAGCGTAAACTACAGAGAAATCGTACCAGCTTTACCAACGAACAAATCGACAGCTTGGAAAGAGGTGAATTACACCATAAATACTCAGAATATTTTACCACTTGGATTATGTTAAATTTCTACAGCTTGTACAGCTACTAGCTTTTGCCCGTTTTTAACTCGCATAAACGTAAATTGGATGTAAGCCGAGGGAAAAGTATTAGTAGTAATGGTCTTTTTTCTATACTCCTGAAAATGTGGGTGCAAGCTCTGTGGGTGCAAAATTTCATGACAATCGATTCAGTGGTTGAAGAGTGAATGTGTTCTAAACAAACTAACATTTGCATTTATAATATTAGTTGGGTTTGAAATAATTATTTTAAAACTTGCCCCTAAGAAATATATTATGCGGTAGTATTAAAACAGCAAGAGCACAAAAAAATTGATAAAATTACTTTTTTTGGTATATACCTAATTATATAAACGTTTAAACCACGCTTTCTTCTCCCACAACCTAGCCACTCCAGTGTACATTGTTGGCTCATTGTTATCCTCGAAAATTAGGTTATTAGATTTAATTCCGCTCCTTGTCGAGTTAAACCTTAGTATTCGATTTAATATTGAATTGCGTTAGAATTAAACAAAAAAATCTGATCGTTATCTGCGCGGCTCTGCTATAGTATGTCGCTGGGTTGTTATTTTGATAAGAGAAGCACTTTAATTTGTTGTATTTATATATATTTAATTGTTCACAAGACACACGTATGTACTCGCTAAGCGGGAAGCCGTAAGAAGGAAAAAATTGCCAGTGCAATAATTTAACTTGCACATAATTTGTGTTGGGTTGCCAACAGTTATCGGTCATGTGAAATACTGGATGATACGCGCCCGTTTCGTTGTGGATTAAAAATTAACTTTTACTTTTTAAAAATGTAAAGGGACAATGGAATCCAAAAAGTTAATAGCCTAGAACCGATTGCTATAATTTCGTATCAAATGGAGTTGGACCTATGCAGATACGTTCAATAGTTTTGACGTGATTGAGCCTCAAAAAAGTGTACTTTCCTTGTATACATATAAATTTGTTACTGTTATTTCAAACTTAATAACTTTGCTTTCTGTAATTTCCATATTCTATGTATAAAAGAGGCTCGCAAGATTCATGATTACAAAACATTGCATTGACGCAAATTATAAACAGAAAATATTATGTTCCAGAATTTGAGAGAACTCACTACCCCGATGTGTTCGCTAGAGAAAGACTGGCCGCAAAAATTGGTCTTCCTGAAGCTAGAATACAGGTGAGCAACTATAACACTTATATTATGCAATGATATTACAATAGCTATAATATATCATTGATGTTAGATATATATTTAATATGAAAGAATAACTAACTGACATAAATGCAGTCCAAAGTGTTGTAAGCCTATGCCCGTGAAAGTTTGCTTGCAGATTCCTTTTACACTGTAGCTAAGTAGGTACTAAGGAAGGAATTTTGGAAATTTTACTCTCAGGGCAGTAATATAGAAACTGACAGTTTGTATGAAAAGAAGTCATGTTTAACTTAGAGGGTTTTCTTCAGAATAAAAAAAGATACCGTGTATCTAGCTGTTGCTAGTGTTTTAATGTATTGTGAATATTATAATTATGGGATTATCATACAGATTTAAATAAAGTTATCTATCCACTTATCTATGCCTTTTTGGATTAAATATTGACCGATGAACGGATTTCTTACGTGACAAAATATTGTTTACGGAATCATAAATCTATAAAGTTATGTTAAAATGCTTGTACGACATGACATATATACGTTGATTTTAAAAGGTCAACATCAAGGTAGTTGATAATGTTTTTAGACCATCATTTACGTTAATTGTTGGATAGGTTTGTCACGAAACCAATTCTAAAGTCATTTCTTACATTGAAATAACTAGGAATTGTTAAAACCATGTCACCTTAATCAGTGAATTTTGACTTTCGTGTGATTTAAAGAAATGTTTATTTTCTTTAGCGCCTACTAAGTATTTCTGTAGAACAAATGCTACGGGGATTAGTTATATTCCTCATTTAGTTGTGTTGGTTGTTATATAATTCGAGTGTCATAAATATTCCATTTAGAAGGTAATTTGAAGCCATATTGCAAATTGTGCTGTCTATCACTAATTAAAAAAAAGTTTAGGAACTTTTTTTTCGAAATGCCTATGTTATTGATTCAGCAAGGTCTTAACAGCTTCACCGGACTATTAAGGCGAGCGCTTAAGGCACTCAGCCGATTTTATTTTGGCAACCAGCTCAAGGGTGCACGGCACACCTCGGCTTGGCTGTTGCCTGTTGCATGCAAAATCGCGACCTATCTTAGCTAACCTTGCTAACTATTCATATATGTCTGAGTTGTTGAAACGTATATGTGTACCAAGCATATACGCCCCAACAACTCCTCCATATATTTTTTTAACCAAAAAATTGAGAGTTTTTTCAGTTCGATAAGGGAAAAAAGTAAACCCTTCCACCAAAATTTGTAGCGTGTAGGCGTGCACGTGTGTGGGGGTGATCGTGTAGTGTTGTAGCAGTGATGTATATTGGTGTGTCACCGTATCGCGCAAAAGTTTAGGAACCGATGGTGTATATTAGCGGGTAGCTGCGTCTGTTTGTGTTAACCTAACCCGACGTTAAGGTGTGGTTCTCGAATCGGCGCGCGAAGTGGAGGCGTGAAGAGAAGATCCGGTCGCAGCGTCGCAGCCCCGAGTGCGGGTACGCACCCGCGCCTCCCGCACACCCGGCGCACGCGCCCCCGCCCCCCGCGCCCGGCACGCACGCAGCTCACCCCACGCATCCGCCGCACCAGCCGTACCAACCGACGCTCACCGTCGACACATACAGGTAAACACTACTTCCTCCCACAAGTAAACATTGCTAAGTTTCTTACAGGTCACACAACTTTATAAGCTTCTAATAGGTACCTACATCATATTTTCTGTTTTCATAGGCAACATTAAATCTAAATTTCCCATTGATAAACAACTAATGCAGCATTAAAACAGCAATAGCATGAAAATCCTTGATAAAACTGTTTTTTTGGTACATGTCTGTTATATGAACGTTTGTACCACGCCTTCCTTTCCCACAGCATAGCCACTCTAGTGTACCTATATTGTTCCATCATTATTATCCTCAGAAATTAGATTTTATTCGGCTTCTTTGCCGAGTAGGTAGAGCCTTAATAATTTAGTAAGTTTTCCGTAAGTCACTGATTTCTAAATTTCTCATAGGTAAACACTAATTTCTGGGTTTCCCATAGGTAAACACTAATTTCTAGGTTTTCCATACGTAAATACTAATTTCTGAGTTTCTCATAGGCAAAACTGAACTTTCCCATAAACACTAATTTTTAAGTTGCTTAAAAGTAAACAACGACTTCTAAATTTAATAATTGCAAAAGTCAAGCGATTGCTCTATACTCCAACAAATGCCTCATTTGTCTATAATACTGTTTCACCTGATTTTAATATAAAAGGTTTAGAGACGTAACACGTAAAACCTAGAGCATAAGGACGAACATATTTCAAACACTGAATATCTCAAAGGAAGATGCAGATTGTCTAAAATAGTGTTTTTCACCATCATTAAAAAAATCCATGACTCTGCTTTTTTTATTAATTACCCAAATAATATAGTATTAAACTGAGATTAATCTGCTATAAACTTGTTACCCACAGCCCTCTAACACCGATGGGTTACGGCGGCGGAATGGTGCCTGAGACCGCGATGTGTGAAGGTGCTGATTCCGATATATGTAAGAGTGGGTTCCTGGGGTACCCACGTTACGAGCTTGGCTACAGGCAGCCCGCCCACGCATACGTTAATCATCATGGTTACCAACATGAACCTGCATCACCACCTCCAGGTACGTTGGTATTTTTTTGGCAACCAATCTTATAGCAGACTATTACTGCCATTGTCGAATAAGTAGTGGATGTTAGAATCTTCTTGTGATTATTTCAATGAACTAACAAGACGGTGGCAGTCTTGTTAGAACTATCCAAGGAGTTTTTGTGCGAAATCAAAATGCATGTTCCGTAAAATTATTTTCGATCCTCTTCACTTGTTCACAATAACCGAACTATATTACGTAAAACACCACCATTATTACAAAACATAGAGCCAAATAACACGAGATTATAAATAAAATATAAAGTTCACTACGTTACATTACAAGATCCCGCAAAAATCTCTCAGGTACTTACGTTTTTTTTTTAACTTTATTTTTGGCAATCAATCTTTGAGATTATTACTGCCATTGTCACGTAGCCAATAATATTACAAGCGTCATACGATCATTTCAATATCAAGCGTCGTGTGAATCAATATTCTAACAAGTTGGTGGATCTCTTGTTAGAACCCTCCAGGGAGCTTTTGTGGTACCTCAGAATTTCATGCTTCGTGGTATTATTTTCCATTTACTTCACTTATGCACAATAAACTAACCATATAACATAAAACACCACCAACTTTACACAATATAGAGTCAAGTAACACAAGATTATGAATAAAATATAAAATCCACTACATGACAGACTGAAATCCCGCCAAAACTCAACTTACGTTGTTTTACAGCCATAGTAATGGCATTTAAATTTCGAAGATGGGAAAGAGGATATTATACAGATTATACTACGCGTTTCTGTTCCTAAATAATCAACATTTGATAAAACTAAATATCAAGTGATATGGATAAAAGGAATTTTCAAATGTTACTTTGTTTTCTCTCAAATACAAAATAGTTACTTTGCCGTAAATCAAAAAAAGTCGCTTATTACAAAGCTTACCTTATATTTTGTACGTTTATAAAATAATCTCGAGTACACAGTATACCATTTAAAACAGAGGTTAACACATGCCGTAAGTGTAGACAAAAAATATCTATCGTCAGATTAATTAAAAACTATTCAATACGAATTAACACGATTTGATTATACTATTTTAAAGTTAAATAATTTTCCAATAGCAAAGCCAAAATTTCCCTACGCTTTAGTTCAAAACGCCTAAAAGCCATACAAATTATTTGTAATTTTTATTGCCAAACGAATAAAAAATCTGGATAAATACATACTACATGGAATGAAAAGTCCCGAGCCTCGTAAGGAAACATTCTTTATTACCATAAAACCTTTTTAATTATACAGTGTACTCTCCATCAAGAGTAATGCAATTATTTGAACAGCCCTCCACCATGACATCTTTAAAAAAATACGAGACCTTAAAAATAAGCCTCCGTTTCGACCATGACTTTACAATTCGTCGAAGGGTTTGAACCTACGTGAATAGACGCGGTGTTTATAATATTTTCAGCATTTATTGCATTTTTTTTGTAGACACGATATAACAATCTAATGATACAGCAACTATAACAAAAGAAAACATTCGTGAAATAGCAATAAAGATGTTGGTATGTAGCAGCATATTCTGTAAAAACATTGTTAAATACACCGGGAATCAGTTTACTTAGACTAATTCAAATCATCCCAGTCATAAAGGCCGTCAATCTTTTAATTATTTTTTTTATTGAAGCACGACATAGTGACTGCACTACGCCTGATGTTAAGCATAGTACAATCCAAAAACATCGGCAACCACCGAGAGACAGATTATCCATCGCCGGTCGCCGCTCTCATGCCGGCTATAATGACGACAGTCACCAGGTACTGGATATGCACAGGCTGATCCCGAAACGCGACGCGCAGAAGCGGTCACTATGACGGGCTTTTTCGCCATATACATGGTGGTTGCGACCCAGTCAGGCTGTAAAACCCTACCACCCCGCTTTCGCCATTGCCTCGTTCGTTATTCAGCAGGGTGCACCACGTGCAGGTGAGGTTGGCTTGGGTGTCTCAAGTCTTAAGATGTTACGCGACACCCCTTACACCCCCTTAATTCTTTAGAGACCTTACCGTCGATTTAAAGCAAGGCTACTCAACTCTTCATCAGCTAAGCCAAACAGACCATTAAGATATTTTTGCAGGGCACTGACGGTTACTATTTGAGGTTAAGGCTTTATTTTAAGGGCCATTTAAAAATCAGACAGAAACCAGAGTTGAACAACCTTGATTTGTACTCTATGTTGTTTATCATGGTGGAGCTTATTTCATTTGATTTTTCCATGTTTCCAGAGCTCGGTGGACTGTTGGGTGCCGGTGTGTCGGTTCCGCTCTCAGTCCCCGGTCAGGACTCTCAGCAGTACTGGTCCAGACTCCAGTGACCCTGGTGGAACTAGCCTCATTCAACACATCTTCTGTTCATTTATCAACATTAATTTTACAACTTACATTCAAAGAATTACCGTATAGCTATCCACACAGCTTTGTCTATAATCCCCACTTGACAAGACCTTGACAGAAGACTAGGAAAGTTGTACACCGCACTAAACTTCTCGACAGTCGCTTTGGGGTCATCGAGATCAGTTATAATGATTGAAACTAGTTCTAAAGAGTTCCATTCATCATTAACATCTATGTGATGTAAGTACTAAGTTGTCAAGAAATAAAATCTTACATTCTATTAGAGTAGGCTCGACCCATATCTGACCGATTTTCATTATTTGTTTTAATTTATAGTTTTAACAGTATTCAGAAAAGATTTGACGATTGTGTAGTCCTTTTTTTGGTATAGAAACAAAGCATTGAAAAAGCCAGTATGAGAGCCCTTTAATTCCTATTCAACTTTTTCCTCTTTTTATTGGGATAGTTGTCCGCTATAACAATTTCATAATTTATCTAATATAGTTCCAAAAATATAACTAAAATCTACAACTGGTAATAGGTTCCCTTTTCTAATAAAAAAATTATAAAAATGATAAATGTCGCCAATCCCCTGATTATGCACCTTACTACGGGCCTGAACAACTCGTTTATCGCATTAATACTAATTAGATATAGTAACAAGTTATGAATAACGTATATAATTTTATACGTATTGAAACTGTAGAGACCGAAGAAGGTATGTATGGATTATTGTTATACGTTATTCTTCTATTGCTAATTAACCTCTTTTATCTGTTACCGGTTATAATTACCTCTATTTTTTTTTCTTACTATTTACTGGTTATCTTCTTTGGGAAAACATAACGATATGTAAACAAGATGAGTGTGTTTGAATTTGTTAGTAAATCTCGTCTAAATCTGCTTAGTAAGTTGTCACTATTCCGGACAAATAGACAATTTTATTTATATGTATAGATTAAGTAAGCAAACCTTGGCACCGTGTATAGTTTTTGTAATTCGTTTGACATGGGCGGGCTACATTTTCTGGGACCTTGTTTAATTGTTCGACTCTTAAATCTGTGGTATTTTTTGTTACCTACAATATTAGGAATGGTCCCCCAATGTTGGTTTGTCATATTTAAAATATAAAACTTTCGAGCTGCAAAACTCGGACCATGCGATATACCACCGTATATGGTGAATCACCCATACTTTGAGTCTGTGACACTATACTAATGATTTTACAATTTATAATTCTTTTAATATCTTCATGAATCAGGCTACAGCAATCTACACTCTGTATATGCTTCAAATTACGTATGAAATAGTAAATAATGAATGTGTTGATTGAAATGTTCATTAAAGATTGTAAAGCGTAACTTTTAAGAGACGTCCATATTAAGTAATACGCCATAAATATTGTGAACCGACTAATGGCGTATAATGCATCAATATAATAATAGAAATACACTGGTGTCATCACGTGGCGTGACGCGAAATAAGTACCTATATCGGTTTCCAAGATTAGGTATGGTCTGAAACACATCGTATCGTTTCGCTCAAAATCGTGTTTAAATGGTGGTGTACGCTGTGGCGTCTCACGACACGTCACATAAATGTTTTTTATAATAACAATCTCTAGGAAAAAGTATTCTTATTTAGTAACTTTGTATATTAAATACGAGTGAAGATCATTTTACAAACAATGCAGTTACGTACGTATAGTATAAAGAATAAACATATCCGTTAGTCGCCACAAACGAAGACAAATTGAGCACAAATTATAGGCTCAAATTTTAACTAGAATACTTAGTATATCGAAATATGAAGAAATCTTAGATTTTCTACCAAAATCATTTACGATGCACATGTAATGTTGCATCAGTTTATTTTTAAATGTTAATCTTAACTTTATTGTATGTAAACATTAGATTAATATAGTTATTACGTTCTAACTGTTTGTAATTGTTGTAAATGTCGAAAAATGAAAACAGTGTGTGTGTATTTATGTACACGCGTTAGAAGTTATACTTCTTTAGCTTAACAAGATAAAAATCTTGCCAAAAATTTTATCTTTCGTCTTATTCTACGTTTGTAGTAAAAAACGACACTAACAATAGAAAAAAGGTATTTAATACATTGAAAGTTTTAATACAAAGAAATACAAACAACCAATGTAAAGAAACAAAATGTTGACTATAGCTAGCTTCAGGGTGTCGGGTTTTCGTGACGGTGTGAAAAATTTACTCTCATCATTTTTCCTTAATGCGCCAAAAGAAGTATAACTTCAAATACTTAATTAGAGTTACCTATATAACACTTATGTAAAATATGACACTGTCGCAATATAAGCTAAGACGAAACTATAAAACATAGACAATGTTAGAGCTACAAGGTAAATGATAAGCACTATTTAAAATAACAGAAATTGAATAGAAAACTTGATTTATTTGCATTTTTACTCAAACTGTGTCGTCTCGCTTATTTAAGGACGAGGGAATGTCTTTATTTAGTTATTCAAGAACCTAGAAAGAGGTGTATGTATCCGTCATTAAAATATAGTTTTCTGTAGTCTGCACATTGTTCTGAATGACAAGATTCTTGATTATTTTGTTCAGATCGAAGGTTTATACGCTTGCCATATAAAACTTACTGTGGCGTTAATAATCGGTTAATTTAGATTTTAAAATACTTGCACTAAAGAGGAATCTTAATTATATATCACAATACTTTATAGGATAGGTAAGATCATTAAAAAATATGCTATGTATGTATCTAGTGCAAGATGAAATTTATAATTTACTACAAAAACAGGGCTTTTTAACGTGTAAGTATATGCAATATAAATAATCACTTACGATGTAAAACTTTTTAACGTGAAACCTTTCCATTGTATTATAACCAAAATATACATCTACAATGTAATTTAAACATATGCCAATTTACTCTGTACGTGTTTTAACTAATCGTGTATTAATTAAGTTCGTGACAAAGTGATTATGGCTTAATTTATAACTGATATTGTGATTACTTCCATTTAATTGTATATTGTAGCAAGTGTTTAAATATATACTAATTTCGAATTAATAGTTTTAAATGTACTTATACGATAACAATTATAGTAATAGTAACGATAAAAAAATGTGAATATTCGTGTGATGTCGATGAAAACGTTTTAATAACATAAATACATTTTTGGATCAAAATGTTGTCTTTTTTCATGTAAAAATAAACACTCGAAAATAAAATAGTTTCCTACCTTATTCTCCTGTTTCTCAATCGATTTTTTTTTATTTATTTTCTACTAGTTTCTGCTCGCGACTTCGTTCCCGTGTGATAATGACTTTGGGCTAACACGCAACGGAAGCTCTCAATAAGGAAAAAAACGATGTTGGAACATTCTTCATTGGTGCTCCGCTCCTATTGCTTTTAGCGTGATTATATACACCCTAAAGCCTTACTCAATAAATGAGCTATATAACATTCAAAGAATTTTTGAAATCTGAGCGGAATTTTACATATTTTCATACGAACTTTCATCCCCTATTTTCTATTGTTATTTTTAACCCTTGAGGGTAAAACTTTTACAAACTCTGAATGTCATATTTATTTATATCAACAGCCAAAAAAATAAGGTCCAAACTTTTGGCTCTAAAAATGTCGATACTCCTATAAAACTTTTCAACTCATTACAATCTCTAGACTATCTGTGTACCAAATTTCATTTAAACCGGTTTAGTAGTTTTGACGTGAAAGCGCGACAGACAGAGTTACTTTCGCATTTATAATATTAGTAAGGATTTAGTAGCCTATTAAAGAAGTTTAGTGTCATCCATAAGATACATTTAAAAAAAAATGATGTCGTAGATGAGTCACAAATCACACTCTTAATGATGCACAAAATGTGTACAATACTCAATAGATTAACAACATACACATTGACACTGGGGACACTGTAGTCCGGCGAAGCTGTTAAGACTTTGCTAGGTCAATACCCCATAACCATTTAAAAACAAAAAAAAACATAGACACTGACCTTGCTAGGTCAACAGCGTAGTCATTTCGAAAAAAAATTAAAGGTCAATACCGTAGTCATTTAAACAAAATTGACTCTGGCATAAGTCTGTACTACTTATTATAATCAAATTTCGACCACCAAACGACTGCCAGTATAAATAAAACAACAGATAACAATTAAATGTTTATTTTAATTAAAGCTTCAAATATTTTACATCAGAGATGAGCATACCGTGACCTGTTTCTTCTTCTCAAAGGCTTTAGACTTAAAAATATAACGCTTCGAAAAAACACACCATCAGTCACCTCAATACCTAGTACTTTATCTCTGGTATTAAGTTACTAGCATGCGGCCCGTACATTTTTTTAACCTATAGTTAACTCGTTAAGGGTTGCTCATCCCTGTATAATATGAGTTACAAAAATAATAGGCACTTTTAACATATCTTGAGCTGTTACATAAGAACGAACGAAGTCTTGTTCATAAAATTGTTAAAGGATTAACCACTCAACAGTTTCTAAATTATTTGTATAACATCTTTACCATATATAGGTAATTTATAAGAAAATAATTTTAATCTCTGTTTAATAACTAGTATTTAAAAACTATATGTGATTTAACGTAAAATAGTAAAGTCCAAAGCGCTATTTCAAATATGGCCGCCGACTCACTGACGTCTCTTATAAAAATTGAGTTATCAAATTCGGTCTTCTGTTATAGAACAGATCACATATTTCAAGATTCATTTAATCTATAATTACGAATGTTGTCTATAAAATCATAACTCACTGTTCAATAAAGAATCGATTTCCTTCATGAGATTTGTATCTGTGGTATCAGTTTTATGTTTACTCTGTTGACAGCTGGCCACTACATCGGGTACGTTTTTAGCCAAACTTAAATCCATGTTTGAGATAGTGACGTCACTATCCTCTAGATCATCACTTAAATCGACAATATCAATAGGATCACCGAGTCCAACGTTTTCTACGTCTATAATTTCTGTATTAGACAAAGCTACGTTTCCATCAGACATATTTATACTTACGATTTGTACTTCCGAATCTGAATCATTATCGACCCTACAACTAATATCTACTTCAGTACTCTTATTTAAGCTATTTCTAATAAGCCTAGGTTTAGATGTTTGCTCGGTAATTTTAACTTTTTTGAATTCGTAACAGTTATCGTCTAATTCATGCTCTATCTCCGCGTAAATATCGCTTTGCTCAGACAATGTACGTTTCCTATTAACATCTTCCAATGGTTTATTGTCTACTTTAGCCTGAGCGGACACTACTGGCGCGTTATGATCGACTTTCTTATAAACGATGGAATTACTTCTGACAACTTTGATGATTTTATTCCCCGACGTTGTCATAGTTTCGTGAGTCGACAACTTACGTTTCCTACTCAGATTAAGTGTTATCGGTTTGCTAGTGTGTATAATAGTGTCCTTTTTCCTGGCCCTTATTTCGTCCAGCGATAAAACTTTGAAATCTAACGAGTTCCGTCTTTCGGCTACCGCTTGTTTCTTACCTGATATCTCGTCTAAGGAAAGACGATCGTATTTTGACGAGAGATTTGTTCTTACGATTTTACGCTCTTTAGAAGTTTCTAGAGGCGGCAGACCGTCGTAGCTGTAGAACGCAGCGGATTCCGCTTGTATCCTCTCCAGGAGTAAGAGCTCCTGGGATTTGCTCCTGGCTATCCTGTGAGCCTCGTCCGGGGAAGCGGTTTTGGTCGGTGTCGATGAAGGAGCGCTTTCATTATCCGACTCTGTAAGAACACACCGAGCAAAGCGCTTTAGACGAGCGAGTCTACGACAATTACTTGATGATTTTCGTAATTAATTTTGATACGGCCCGTCCATCGCTCGCGGTGTGTTCTTACATGTCTGAAAGCGCCCCACAATGTGCTCAGGGTTGCCCTCAAAAATAATTACAAAAATCATATTACGAAACATTTTTATTTACTCGTTGGTATATTAAACACAATTGGATTAAACAAAGCCAAACTATAGTTTCAGATTTTTTTTCTTTTTTTTTCAGATAAAAGAGTCTCTCGTATCAGTTTTAAATGATAATTAGCTAGCTAGTTAGCTTAACTGAAAGGTCTTATAACATGCTCTATTAAATAAACATATTCTGAAGTTCTTATACAAAGTAATGCTAAGATTAACATAACAACAACCCAAGTTTTATTTATTATATCAAACAATAGGCGACAACCCTAGCACAACATTTGTGGGCAAATCAATATAATCGAATGTGCTAACGCTGTCTCTAATTCATTATAAATATTCCTAATAACGTTTACGTGACTACCCTCCACTTCCGTTCTCATCCGTAAACCATAACGGCTCACTCATAAATAGTATAAAAAGTGCTTTATCATTAACCCTAAAATTTTGCACACAAATACAAATTTTATATAAAAAAAAGACAAATGATATTCTTCATCATAGAAGTTTCTCGAAATTTATCAACCGACTCCTCAAAAACCATAATCAGCGTATATATAGCTAAAAAAAATATCATATCGGTTAAACAGTATATTTATTAAATATTAAAAAAAAATGAAAAATACGACGTTATAGCGTAAATTCCAAATAGAGAGCTCATATTTGCTCAACGAATGTTTTTCATTTGATATGCTTGAAATTATTTTTAGTAAAACACGCGAATCCGTTATTTTTTATTTAGTAAAAGCCGCCAATCCATTACTATAACGCCGTAAATTAATCCTCTGTTAATAGCTCAGACAATAAAAAAATAACATAAAAAGTTTTAACACTTCGACTATTATATAGAGCAAAGTTATGTATTTAAAAATAAATACATAAAATATTCTTCACGAATCCCCATTTCAGTCAGTCGGATGTTCCATAACAGAAAATCTCAACATTCCAACAATTAATCTAGACATTAAATAAATAAAAATAAAAGAGACGAGGCTACGATAAACTATTTATATAAAATATTAACTATTTCATTAGCGAAATCGATTTTAGCCGCCTTTAGGACAACCAACTCCCTTTGTACTAATTCTTCGTCCTATAACTCGTCGAAAAAAAAAAAAACAATTTTTCCCACCTCATCAAAATTTCAGTAAAATGAAAATACAAATAACTAAGATGAACCTGAGCACTTTTTAAAATTAATTCCTTTCCTATACTAGTCGCCACCAAGTCGATGCTATTTTTTTTTTACTTTAAAATATCGTTAAATAGTTTTAATATATAAATAATGACTAGGCGTAACATGGACCATAGACAATTGTATTTTAATAACTTTCTCATGTCCTCACATACGTTCGTCAACGAGAACATAGTATTGCTGAAGATTTTTTTTTATCTGTGTAATAAATATAGGAACTTCACTTTCAGTGCAAAAATATCTGAATTATATATTTTTTTTATTAACTGTTCCATAACAAATTAACTATTTCATCGTTCTCCAGTTAAAATAACAAATTGTCGATATAAAAATTTTAAGGAAAATCTGAAGCATTAAGGAAATGTTACCAAAACCGTTAAGCAATTAATAATACAAAGTTTCCGTTAACTTATTTCACCTAAACAATCCTAAACTCTGTATTTACGTTCTTAAGCGATAATTTTTTTTTAGATAACACAGTATTACAAAAACAGTATGTTTTTTTCTATTATTGTATGGAGCAGAGATATTTTCCATACTATTAAAAGACTGTGCTCTCTTATTATATACCTAGACATAAATTTTTTTTTCAAATTTGATATCTCTATCTAATCCTGACGAGTGCGAATATAAGAGTTTATGGGGATCGGTGATACATTTTATAAACTGCCAGGCCTTCACAACACCCTACATACTAAAATACAAACAATTTAAAGGCATTAAGCTTCTTTTTTTTTCTTTTTTTTACCTATATTAAATGAGTTACAGTAATCGTGTATATATATTTTTATTTGTATTTCTATACGTTTAAATTAACCTATTTATTATGTGTACTTTTCTAACATAGACAAAGATCATATCAACATCTATATAATAAATAAATGTTAAATTTTACACCTCGATAATTTTCAACTGCCTTGGAATATAACCGTAATGTTTCCGAGAACATAGTAACATCGAAAAGTTATTCATAGATAACACCTAACTTGAACAGCTATTCGTAGATAATTTATTACTTGAAAACTTATTCGTAGACAATGTCTTACTAGAAAAGTTATTCGTAGATAATATGAACTCGAAAAGTTATTCGTAGACAATGTCTTAATAGAAAATTTATTCGTGGATAATATCTAACTCGAAAAGTTATTCGTAAATAATATCTTACTCGAAAAGTTATTCATAGATAATATCTTACGAACATCGATATATTATTATCTATGTTCAAAAGAAACATTAAACGATTCATATTCCTACAATATAATGTCGTTCGTAAGGAAATCGGAAACGCACGGTTATTTAATACTTAAATATATCAAACAAACGATCGTAGTCTCAGTACATGAAAATTATGTCAACAATTCGACATACTTGAATGTAATAAGGTTGACAGCAATTGACTGTTAAAGTATTTTTAAAAGACAAATCTCTTACAAAGCAAAATTCATCGAGTGATAAAAAATTCCACATCACTGGGAATGGTATCGTCAGAAAAGTATTCTAATTTCGATGATTATTTATCAATATCAAGGTATCGATATATCGGTTTACCGATCTCTAGGTTAAAATTTTCACACATATGAACACCTATATTTAGGTTTCGATATTTCTCTACTTATCGTATCCATAATTCCGAAACGAACGACGAAATATCATACTTAGCAATCGATATTAATCTCAAAGATGATACAACCATCGTATTATAAATATTAGAGTAAATGAAAAAGCGAGAGATATTTATGATACTAACATTAGCTAAGATATGAAAGAGATATATATTCTCTTATATTATTGCACATATAAAAATACCGACATCACTCTATCTCCAACTCTTTCATTAAACGGATATCGGATCAGAGAGCTACGAATATAACTTTTAATACCGTTAAATAGTATAATCGTTAATCAGTGTCTATGATACACACATTTATTAAAAACTACAAATAGACATTGGATAATATATCTCAAATAGAAAAACATAAGCGCTGCCTCTATCAGCAAAACAAACTAGAACCTAAATAAAGATGTAAATCTTGTTTTAAATAGAACAAAAAGTGGATACAGTTTCAAATAAACAAGGGAAAATAAGTGTATATCAAAGTATACTTATGAAACTGAATCCATGTAATCAGTACGCAATAAATATTACAGTAATTGACTACCGAGAAAAAAAATCTACTACATTTCTATACGCTTTACGTGCATTCGTCGTAACGCGCACTGGGACGAAAGAAATAAAAACTTATTTCTCAAAGAATTTTCAATAAACTCGACATATAACACT
Organism: Antheraea mylitta; assembly: GCA_014332785.1. NCBI lineage: Eukaryota > Metazoa > Arthropoda > Insecta > Lepidoptera > Saturniidae > Antheraea > Antheraea mylitta. The sequence goes on from JACEII010000016.1 coordinate 2,079,440, forward strand.
TTCCGACGTAACAAAAAAAAAAAAAAACAATATAAATAAAAGTACTCCAGTGCGCTAACGAAATATATATAAAACACAGAACACACCGTCTGTCATTGTCTTGTATTATATTTAAAATTTTCTCCCACAGAGAAGCGCGAAAACGCATCCGAGAATGCATTAAGTAACTAACAATTCTTAATTCTCAAATAAAATTGGAAAACGTAGTTAAAAAACAATATGCATCCATTTTTTTTTTCGATAGACTCAGCAGGTGATAACCGTGCATCTGTTTTACCCAGTAAATAACATGACCTTAAATTTACATCACATATGCGACCTGTATATGATCTAAAATTAAGGTCATATCTTTCCTGGGTGACTGCCCCTATATATGGAATCCTAAATGGAACATTTTCTTTTGTTTCAATTCTTTTATTTCATTGGTATAAATACTGAGTGAGATATTTCGCTGTATATCTGTTTAGAATCGAATAACTTTAAGAGAATGTTCATAAACAATTCTTACTTACAGTTTGGTGGTGGAGAAAGACAAAGTACTAGAAATGATTTAGTAATTTCTATCTCATCTCATATTTATTTACTATACTTTGCTTGACTTCACTCTTTTAAAACTTTGCTAATATATTTTCTGATGCTGTAAATTACAATCCAGTAATGAGATTGTAATATACACATAATTACAGCAATCACAAAGTTGTATCCTAGCGAGACACCAAGTAACAATCTGTCTACCCCGAGGGAGACATTCGATTTAAAAGAGCCTATGCTTTTTTACCATTTAGTTAAATATTCTTAAGAAGTTATTTAATTTTTATCATATCAATGTTATTTTGATAAAAATTAAATAACAAACATTCATCTGTTCCACTTTTATACAAGAAAAAGAAAATCTACAATATTAACCTTACAACACCACCAAACTGTAATTCTCTTAAATTATATTTCACATTATTTGGAATCATTCCTTCAATACCAGAATATCCGTTAGCTTGGTATGTTGTAATCTTTCTTCCTTTACCATTTTATCTTCGAATTTTGTGGCACAGCAGAGGGTCGGTAAAAATGATTCAAAAATCATTATTTCGCAACTACCCACATCTATTAGTGCCATACAAATCCCGCCATATAATATAATTAAGTAGACGAATGTAGTACAATCCAATATATTTTTCTGTCTATGCTTAACACAACACTTGTCTCTGATTAGTGAAAATGCTAGAATATTTAACTACTAAACGATTGTTAAATATTAGATGTGACACAATGCTTTGTCAAGCTTTCGGCTCTTTGAATACATTCGACTATAAAATATCAAAGAGCCCATATAGCTAATATAAACACATCATACTTATATTATTTTGAATATGTTAATACAGTAACTATATAATTATTGGCTTCTCATGTTCGCTTATAACTCTTTAAAATTATAGAAAATATCCAAGTTACAATTTTACTTCAAACATATGTATTCCTCTGGTTTATTGAATCATGAGCCAATATTTTCAAAATTTTTAAAAGAATAGGCGAATAACAGCCATAAGCCCCGACATTCGATTTGAGAAGTTATCAACAGTATCAGAAAATGTCTAATTTAAGCATACAGACAAATTCAAAACTATGAGATTTCAATAAATCAACAATTATACATAAGTTCTTTAACAATTTCTTCATTAGAATTTGTTTTAAAATTATAACTTACATTTCGTTATATAGTTTACCTTTAAAAAAAAAATTAAAAAGAATTCTTTGTAACCCCATTTAAAACCATAAAGTACTACATATTCTTTCTCTTTCAGGAGCAAACCACTTAACTAAAGTTAGCACATTCACAACATGTAAAGTGAAATATCGTAAAGATACAGCAGCAATTGACTGATAGGTCAATCTTAACAAATGCCAAGGACAAACTATATTTTTAACATTAGAAAATACAGAACAATATTGGTCCTTTTCGCTTTGATAAGCTTAATTGTGTCCGAAAGAGACAGAGAGATTTTTATGTTGCATGTGTAGTGAAAAGTCATATAACTCTTTCATAGTCACTATACGAGCATAATGTACGCGACATTGTATGTGATATCTTTAGTTACCCAAACAATATATTTTAAATTACTATGACCAGCAGAGTTTAAAAATAATCATAAATTATGCCGAAAGTTTGTAGTTCATCTTTATAGTATTAGACAGTGTACATAGTTTAGTATACATGTGAAGTAACATTAATTAAAACATATGTACCATATGTGGCTCTTTTTAGATTATCACATATAAAAACAAAATTATGATAAATTACTTTTGTTGTATCGAATACTTAAAATAATTGACACATGTCACTAAACCAGAATAACATCCAAATTTTGGATTTATTAAAATAACTCATTGAAATTATATATAAAATTGTTAGAAGAATGGATGTATGCATGTTCTGAAACGGTGGAATCTCTTCTGAAATCGTCTGCAAGGGGCTTAGTACATATAGTTTCAGTAGAGACGCATACCTTCCTCGAAGTTGACGACTAGGGGGTCGACGGGGAGCGGCGCGTACGGGTTCGGGGGGCCTGCCTCGTGCGCGTGCGCGTGCGCGTGTGCGTGCGCGTGAGCGTGCGCGTGACCGTGCGGCGTCAACACGCGCCGCAGGTCCGGGGACGCGGACAACTGCACGCCCAGTATAGCAGAGTCCAACACTAAAAAAAAATCACCCATGCTGAAGCTATTGCTGGTTTCAGTATGATTGGGTCGGCTAGCCCGAGGTAGTACCATCCGACACAGAAAACTGACGTGGAGTAACAGTGGCCCTAACTCTGTCCCCCTTTCCACCATTCCCTCCATACACAGGGTGGTAACGCACTTACGCTCCCTAGACTTGCTAGTGTCTATGGACGGTAGTGATCATCTAACATTAGGTGTCCCGCCTGTTTGTCTGCCTCCTATGATATAAAAAAAAGATACAATTTTAATCATGAGGCTACTACTTAATTTCAACAATATATCCTTATAAATCAATATCAAGAAAACAATACCGGGGGTAGTTTTAAATATGTAATCTATATTAATATTATGGGTGGTAAAATTCGTGAATTTGGGTGTTTTGGCTTATCTATGGTACTACTGATTTGATTTTTAAAATTCTTTTAATCTTAGAATAGTATATTGCCCTGAACACTACTTACACACTACTTTTTATTTTGGTAAATATATTTTTTCAATAACTAATGACAATAAACATAGTGAAAATCGACAAAGCATCTATAAAATGAAGTGAGCTGCTTGATCAATTATGAGATATGCGAATAGAATCCTAACAAAAAAATACATTACTTTCAGTTTTACAAAAGAGATAGTTTTTATGTTAAAAGTAATAGTAGGTTAAATAAATTCCGGTAAAATTATTGAGTTGTCCTTGCCCCTGATCATGCGAGAATAGTAGGCGGGCAGAGGTGAAGAGCACAGGAACAACCCAGTGGTGAAAACATTTCTCGTCAATGTAGGATATAGGATATTTAAATCTCAACTGGACCCAGTAAGCAATGTTGCAATTGGGTTGTAGATTTTTTAAAGGTTTATTGCGTTTGGAGATAGCATTACATCTAACTGATTAAGCACAGACAAATTTGAGTGGGTCAGTCAGAGATAAAGTCAATAAAACCAGATACAGAACTTTTGCCAACTGTTAACATTAATAGGCATCTTTTAATGCATTTCTCTAATGTGCAAGTACTGTAACTAAGTTATGCAGGTGTGAGAAGGTATTATCTTTGCGATACGAATCATCGAACTGCTGACGATACATGCAACACCCATAAACTGAACAGCTGATAAATTATAATCATTGGTTGTTGGATTGTGTAACCTGAACTCCAGAAACATTCTTGTGGTAACACAGTATGTGGAAAAACTGTAGAATAACAAAATACCCATCATGATTATTACAATTTATCAATTTTTTTATTGTAATGTGAACAAGGTGAATCTGTAATACAATTCGAGTAAAGTATAATTAATACCTTGTCGCTGTTGTTGCCACAGTAACGGCACGGGTGCCGGCACAGCTGTGGGCACTGGTGGTCCTCCACCCATACCTGGGTTCACACCAGACACCTGCTGTGGCTCTGTCGGGATATTTTCGGGTACTCCTAGTGGTTGACCCTGTTAATATGGTGTCATTTTTATATTATAATTAAAGTTCCCTTCATTTATAGTGATTATTTCTTTGCTATATAAGTGGTTGATTATATACAAGGTTTGATTATAGAACCACTTCTAGCAGTACTATATATAGTTCCTCTGTTTTCATTTGAGTTCTATTATGACTAGCTTTAGGGCAGTCGTTTTTTAGAGATGTTTTATACAAGCTGTAGAATGCAATACTCATTTAACACCAGGTGAACTGTGTACTTGTTTTCTACTTGACATTACTTATTTTTTATTTTTTAACAAATCTGTCAGATATTGTTAAGCAAAATGAGTTAAATGTATAATTTAATATGAAACTTACAATACATACAGAGATATAAGACTAATGAAAAAAAAAATACAATAATTACATTGTGAAACAAACATGTTTAAATCCCTTTTTTTTGTTATGTTTGTTTTATGTATCGGATTTCCAGTTACAGAGATGATATATAACATGTACAAATATATAGCCAGAGTGGATGCTTAAATCAAGTGTCGAGCATGGCAGGGCGTGCGGCGTTCACGTCAAACAGATGCCTTAATATATAAGTGTCCTGGTGGCCTGCGAGCACCGCTCTTAGATACTGCAAGCCCGCTGAACGCATATTCACTCAGGCTGCACACTAAGAATTACTTAATATTTCTAATTATTTTGATATAAAGAATGTGTATTAGTGTTTGAATAAAGAAGCCTAAATATTAAATACAAAAGTAATATTAATATATAAAAATATACAATAATACATACAAGTGTGGGTGGAGCAGGCTGGCTGGGTGCAATCCCATCAGTACGTGCCTCAGGGTTCTTGTGCATGAATGGGCAGTGAATCTTGCGACAGCCACCAGGTTGGTTCTCCCAATAGCATGGGATTTGTTTACGGTTTTTCTATAAAACACATATATACCTTGATCATTTCCATTAAGTCATAACTGAGGTCAACATTTAAATGTTGCAGCAAAGAAAAAAAAAGAAAAATACACTAATATGAAGAAAGTAGTTATTTGAAGGAAGTAAGAAGTCTTCGGGAATAGCAAGATAATCACAATATTGATGAACATATTAAGTTATTATATTTAGAGTATTGTCAAATTATGTTAAGAGTGAGGTAAAATCAGTATGTTTGCTAATTAATAGTTTTTTATTAAAATCTTTTTTGGAAAAACATAACTTTACAGTTGAGAAAACCAGCAAAATGGGATTGAGGGATAAGAATAAAAGTTTTAACATTTCTTAGATATTAAAATGTTTTTAAATTTAATATAAGATACACAAAATACAATACATTAAAGCAAATTGAATATACAAAAATTAAAATTATATACTGCATATTTTCTCACTGCATAAAAAATTTAAAAATCCTTACAAATCAAGTAGGTGGTTTTGATTTTTAGCTGTCAATATACTGTAATATATTTATTTATTGGAAGAATATATAATAAGTTTACCCTTAACTCCATGTGTCTTAGTTTGCAACGTTTGTCAAGACACTTGCCCTGCTGCCATGCAGTGCACATCGTTTCACAACCCAAAGCTGAAGGTTCATGTCGAAACACACAATTGTCACCCTGTCAAAACAATTTTTTTACATTTATATATTATAAAAACTAATCTACATTCTACGACAATGTATGAAATCATGAGATCTGTGTTAGTTGTAACTTATTCTTCTATGCATAATGTCCAGAGCAAGGATATTATTGACTAGATCAAAAAATTAGTATATGTATAATATCCATCATAATATTTACGTAATAACTAACATTCCTAATGTAATTTTTTCCGGTAATTATGTACAAACAAATTGGATTTAGCCTATGCCCTTCACAGGTCAATAAGAAGGTAATATAACAGAGAAAATAATAAACTCACCTTAGTGCATGTGGAATAATAATAGAAGTAGCAATCGTTAAATTTTCGTGGTGACTCCATGGTTTATTCTGCCGTTCAGGCCTGCAAATTAGCAACACAAGTCTAGATTCTAACGCCGACACAATTATATTATATTACAAGACCCATACCGCCAACTAAGAAAAAGTGTAAAGTAGAACACTACTATTAGTCAACACTTGAGTTTTTTATAAATACATACAATATGTGTAATGTGTAACAGCTCGAAAACTATGATTTTTCCATTTTGACAGTAGATACGTAAAGCACGGCGCGGTCAAACAGGTTCCAAATTGAAAACTATCAATAATGTCAAATTAATTTTATACACATAACTCACCGTGAACTAGTTCAACTAAAAAATATTCCAATTAACAAATAAATATCTACACAACAGTACTAATGAACATAAAATAATATGAACGTCACTATTAGAAAGAAGATGTAGTAGATATGGCGGACATGTGGCGGACTTTCATTTCGTAAATTTCAGTTCGTGAACCTCGTAATATGATTGGTTGATAATTTTCCACCATAGACTTTTTTGTTCTATGCTATCGTAGACTGTAGGCTGTCAAAACATAGAACCTGAAATACAAGATGTGCTAGGAATTAGTGCATTTATTCGAAGGAAACAAGTTAACCTTGCGTTACATAATAAATATTAACTTACACAATAATAAAGCGCTATCATTCAAAAATTGTAACTGTTAGACATGACGAAAACACAAATGAAATCAATAGTGGCAAAAGTGTAGTTAATGAGTTACAGTAAAAATTAAATATTTCCCGCGTTAAGAATAGCGCAATTTTTAAAATTCTTCTGTCAATATCACAAGGAATTTTAGTTTTATTATCTTCTATCATGACTCTAGGCTTAATATAATGCATAGTAAAACATATATTATTAATCTTTGATAGCGACAGGTAATGCACAGCCATACGCACTGACATCAGAATTGACAGCGGCACGTCGGCGTAGCAGAGTTTTTGATAAACGCGGCGCAACTCACTGGCCTGGCTTCTTGGTGCTTTACCATTAAAATCTGTATTTTTGATTAGCGCAAGTAACACTTTCCCAAATTAAACGATCACAGCGTAAGTCCATCAGCCTTTTTCAAGTAGTATACTTATTTCTCAGAAGTGCCTTTTTTTTACGTGGAGAAGAATCCTAAATTGGACACCCAACGGCCCGGGGGGGAGGCGCTGAGTAGTATCGACCGCCCACTACGTAAACGCGGTGGGACGGTGTCCGAAGACCCGAAGACGACTCTTACCGACTAAAAAACTACACGATGAACCGTGCGCCGCACTTTGGGGCGCCACGGGGTTGCGTTGGCAAGCTCCGCAACGCCTCCAGCGGCAAGCGTTTAACCCACGCCACACCCGACTGTGGCAGCCAGGTTCTCCAATTGCCTTCTAGTCTGCTGACCCGTGCAATGGGAGGTCAGGTCCCCCGCCCCTTCCCCCCTGGGTTCAGCCGGCAGTAGAAAAGAAGATCCTTCCACCACCACCCCACTATTGATTTCTTAACGAGGTTAACTCCTCATCACCACCACATGCCTCCCAGAAGTCCCCTCCGTCCTAGACTAACTTACTCCTAATGTAACCCCCCGCCCTAATGCAACCCTCCTAGCCTACCTACCTACTCAACCCTACGCCCCTAACCCCTAGTCTTGTCTACCAACCCAGTAAGGAGCAAACTGACCCCTAACAATTTATAGGTAAGTACCTGGTTGTAATATTCCCGAAACGAAGAGTAAATAAGTTTTGAATAACGTATCTTTTAAGTTAATTCGGTCTTTTAGGTGAGACAGCTGGAAAATATTTGCTGACCATTACACATAACATTTATATCATCGGTTTTCAGACTATGTAATACGGATAACTCATGGACAGACAGCCTCGAAAGCATGCTCAGCGAGAACGTGAGATTGTTGTGCTTTCAATTTCACAGGGTGCGTATTTAGATGGTTCTTCTTTCCAGATCAAAAGACATTATGTATATAACATACGACGTGTTAAACCCGTGGGTCATCATTCTCTATGATTTATGTAAACAATAGTATTATGAGTTGTAAGGTTCTCAGACACAAAGGGGATTCATAAAGCGCAATGTAACATTATGTACGCACGTAATGGGTTTCCTAAGAGAAATTGAGAACCCAAAATTGAGCAAGAAATCAGCCTGGTAATAGCGTCGATGAGATGCAGGATTGGCTGTTTGAAACATCTACAAATTCTATCATATACTCATGATAAAAGATCAAAACACTTCATTCTAAACCGGATCCGGATTGTAATTCTGATTTATATGCAGCTCAGTCTTTAGCTTCAAAAGTCAAATCCGATTGACAACATGACACTTTCAGCTATGTCCAAAATAACAGCATCTCTCTGCGACTTACGCCTATAACTATTTTTATGCCCGCTTAACAGAAAATACTAACATCACGAAGAAGTACATACCACAACACTCTTGGAAACAGGATTTGTTCAATAGCATAATGGAGTGTTATTGGGCCTGCAAGACAACTGTGCCCCACGCTATGGAATTGGAACTCTTTGGACAGATTTTCATTGAAAACAAAAAAAATTGAGCCATCACAGGATGCCTAGCAAATATGAACATCGAAACTGTTCGAATCGAACAAATCTCAAATTCTCAAATTACAACACTATGCGAACTTAGTTCGGCAAGAGTGATTGCGCACAGTCGCTTGCGCATGGCATGGCGTCGCGACATCTCACAAACTCGTCAAGCAAACAATCATGTTTACCCGTGCCTATAGACGTTTCACATCAAAAACCGATTGTGCTCCAGAAACTTGCTGAGGATTTCTTCGCCCTGAATTACTTTACCGCCACTTTCTACCCGTCCTGAGTCATGTCGTCCATCTACGGTTTAGGTTCGGCTGTACCTCTAGCAATACACAGAAATGACTACTCCGTTAAAAAAAAAGAAGAACCAAAACTTTTTTCTGGAATTACTATTAGAATGTTACGTTACGGTGAGCTCATTGGCGTACTTGGCAATGTAAAGATAGTATGGGTGCTGCCACAGATCTTGGCTAAATTTGTTCAACGTCTACTTACTTACTTATTTACACTCAGTTGCTAACCACGATCAGCCTCGCAGTTTTAATATACTATGAAATTTTAGATATTTCGAAAGTTACCACTCATAAATACTGAAGTAACAGGATCATTAAATATAACTTCGAGGGTGTAAGGGGTGTCGGGTAACATCTTAAGACTTGAGACACCCAAGCCAACCTCACCTGCACGTGGTGCACCCTGCTGATCAACAAACGAGGCAATGGGGAGAGCGGGGTGGTAGGGTTTTACAGCCCAACTGGGTCGCAACCACCATGTATATGGCGAAAAGGCCCGTCATAGTGACTCGCTTCTGTGCGTCGCGTTTCGGGATCAACCTGTGCATATCCAGTACCGGGCGACTTTCGTCATGATGGCCGGCATGACAGCGGCGACCGGCGAATCTATCTCTCGGTGGTTGCCGATGTTTTTGGATTGTACTATGTTTAACATCAGGCATAGTTCAGTCACTTTGTTGTGCTTCAATAAAAAAAAACTTTGTCTTGTTGCGATTAGCTTCCAGAGTTACATGGAGTAAGTAGCGTTAAGTGTGAAGATTATTTTCTGCAATTTTTGTCCTGATTTTGCCATAAAAATTATGTTATCTACGAACCGGATAGAGGTGCGACAGGAGACGTTGATGATGATATTGTGTCTTTCCAATAGAACGTATTGACATTTCCCAATGTGTGGCAAAAAGTTTCAGAAACAAGTATCTCACTGTCACATTTCGTATTCTCGATATTCTTGGTTCACTGATTCTATAATTTGATGTTCATAGAAACGGCGTTATACAAATGTCTTAAACAATAAGTTTATAATAGTGAATAGAGTGAAATGCATTCGCTTACTTCACGAATGTAAGATACAGATGCTGATTGACAAAACTATCAATTGACGGCGAAAGAAAACATCGTGAAGAACCTAAGAATGTTTTTGTAGTATTACTATATCTCGGAAAACAGAACTGTGGATTTATCAGACTTTGAAATCGCCAATAGATCGTGGGCTGGCATGGTGATTATGCACATACCTTCTTTCGGGAAGAGACCTGTGAGTCAGTGTGGCAGTGAGGCAGTGAGTCTCTTACAGGCTGATGAATGATGATGAATATTTTTGAATAAGAATTTTTAAAAATACTCGTTACTTTATATGTTCAAGTGTTTCACTATTAAGATTACTATTACCAGCCTGCTCCAAATTCCGGTACCTCGATTCAATAATCCAAACGACGGCAGTGTAGGCAATAACGGGAGAAATAGGTTTATCCTTTAGGATGTATGAAATTGCAACAGATGTTCAGGGGGTACCTTGCGATCCACGAATGTCCTTGAAACACATGGGGAATGTGTATAAACTATTATAAATCACAGTTATACTGGTGAGTGCTATGTTATAAAAGAAACGGATGAGAAAAAACAGTACGCGGCAGTGATTTGATTGTTAAGATAAAAAGAATGAAAATGTATCACATAAAGTTTGCAAACAGCACCAGAGACAGAGAAGTTGAGGAATAATAGGTTAGCATGATAGTTGCATGTCATAAAGAAAATGAAAGACTTGTATCTAGAATAGTTTTAAGTATGAAGTTGGACAGATATGAACAGAGGAGACCGAATAAAGTATGAATAGTGTGTGAAAAATAACATATGTATAAAATGTATGAATTCCAATGTGATATCGGATAGAGGAAAGCGGAAAAGGAAAACAATGCATCGACTCAACTTAGGAAGGATAAGGATAAGATGTATGATATAAATAATAAAGAATATCAACTAGCGATATCCAAATTTTAAAATCGAAATATCGATATACCGATATTTTATCAACAGTCCTAATGGTCATCCGTTTATTTCTTTATTCTTTTTCTATGCTTTATACATCTTTGTAACTATGTTCTTCTACTATTGTGTTTGTTCATGTGTTTACAGCAATAAATATATTTTCTTCTATTTTTTTGCTTTATTAAAGAAACTAGCTGACCCTTGCAACTTCGTCTGCACCAAATTGGTTATCACTGGTTTCAATTGTATTTTTAAACGCGAAAAAAAATTAATAAAACTGGTACCCGATTGCAGCCTCAACTATCGTTGTCAATTGTGAATTCAGACTATCCACAGGCTCACTTAAACATACCCAGATTATATGTGATTTTTTTTAAATAGCCCAGAAGGCGTTCGTAGCATCATCTACCAGATTCAATTAAGATAAAAACTAACCTACATAAAACTAAATAAATATCTCTACCATTTACTTTATCATAATAATCTTCACTTGTATTAAAACCTTTTTATACTCCATTGTACAGAAGAAAAATATATGAACCCCGCGTCGAAGCGTCAGACATCGCGTCAACTGTCACTTGCTTGTAACTATTGTCTAAGAGTTAGAAACTGTTGCGAAAACGAATTTTAAATATATTTCAAATATATTTTTATAAATAAACCCTGTACCACTCAAAACATAGTGCCTATCACCTTTTGGTAATTTAATTTAATGATGATATGTTTATATTGTAGATTATTCACGTTATTACACTGAATAACGTACTGAATATTTGGCATTAAATTCATAACGTGTATATGTCACACTTGATATTGGCGAAATTGCCTACAGAAGCAGAGGTCATACCGGAAAGAATCAATCAAGCCAGCTTTATATATTATATTTATCCGAACTAAGTCCGAGCTACCTGGCTGACGGCAAACGTTGCGTTTATTTGTGCATATCGTGCCTTTTTTGCCTTTACAGACAAAAATATTGATTTTCAAATAATTTTAGGATTTTTTTTTCACTAACTTTGAAACGTTTGGAATTTTTATTGAAAGACATTTTAGTACAAATTTTATCTTTCAGACTAATCAGTTATTTACTCAATATTTACAGCGATTCTATAAAAATGTGTGCATAGAATAACTAAGCTATAGTTTAGTGCAGTACATAGAATAACTAAGCTATAGTTTAGTGCAGTACTGGCTGCACGATAAAGATAGCGATAATTGGAGCAGTGTATGTTATCGATGCATATATTTAAGATGGCGTCAGTCACAAGTCATACATTTAGGTTTATCGTTGTTTCTTTGTATATGGTGAAATCTTAATATCAATAATGTTTAATAAAATGAAATTTATTCTTTGCTATGGAAGAAACAATTGGTTTGAAATTAATTATTTTTATTTATAAAATATAGCAGCGGGCGTATGATTGTTTATAAAAAAAATTGTCTGACTGTGATAAATTCGTTTTTAAATGCGTTTAAAGGTTTCTGAAAAAAAATGTTCCTAGACTTATTCATAAATCAAAATGCGCATTAAAATTACAACGTTAATCGGCTACCAGGTGTCCTAAATTCTGTCTATTGATAATTTGTGTAGATGGTAGTGCCACGTTGAAACTGTAACTGGTTTCAGCATGAATGGGTTGTCTCGTTCAGGCTAATACCTCCCTCTCACAGAAAACTAACACGAAATAATATTGCTCGCGTTGTAGTGTTTCCTTCGGTCAGTGAGAGCCTCCCCCCCCCCTCTCATGTACAGATTGGCAACGCACTTGCGACACCTCTGGTGTTGCTAGCGTCTATATACGGTGGTGGTCACTTAACCAAACCATCAATACATTAACATCACGTGACCCACCTGTTCGTTTGCCTCCTATGATACAAAAAAATATATACTGATATATTAAAGAACCAGGTATTCTAAAATCCTTGTTCTTCCAACGTTGCCGGCTCTTGTACTAAGGTGTCGCAAAAAAGTCTAGTTACGTTAACTACAATTTTTTATTTTTCGATATCCTGGAAAACCCTTTGCGTTTTATGGGACAAAAAGTACCTTGGATGTAACCTTGTAATATCAGTTGTCACTATGTCAAGTTTCGTCAAGATTGGTTCAGTACTTTCAGAGTGATGCGTGTTCATAGGAACAGCCACAGATACAGACAGACAAAAATTGTAAAAAGATTATTTTTGGCTTCTAATCGATAACATAGTCTAACCTGATTAAAATTTTGAAAAAATATTTAATGTACAGATTTCGACTTGTTACAGTTTCATTATAGTATAGATTCTCATATTCTATACATTAAAAAATCAAACCTTGTATGTTGTATGAATTTTATTAACTTTATAATTACATATCATGATTTCAAATTTCCATACAATAAATGCTCACAAATATGAATATGAACGTCATGTTTTGTATTAAAAGCGATAATAATAAAAACAGAATAATGATAATTAATCTAACAGTGAAATATTGGAATTAAAACTACTTAGTTTAAATATGTGAAGAGGAAAAAATTAAATATAAAATTAAAATTATGTACTACAGGTCTTTACCATTTTTTAATATCTTGTCGTAATTCGAAAATCTATATTCGTATCGTATCATAATAAAATCAAAAAGATTGCTCTTTGTCAATTTTATTTCTTAATTTCGATAAATATATTGTCGTATTTTTCTATCGGACATATATCAGTTTAGGCCACAATAAATACACTAAGAAAGTGAAAATAAAATTAATTTTTAATTAACACAAGACTCAAGCAAATAAATAATAAAAAATGTGTGATCGATGATAAATGGTATGTAAATCAGATTAACATTTGTACATAGTAAACCAATACTGACGGGAATGTTCTAGTTATTTCATATGTTTTTTACTTTTTCAATTTCAGCAATGTTTCTATTACTAATGGCCTCATCTCAGCTAACTAAGTTTTCTGACAAACTCACTGGATGACCCGACTACACAACACATTCTAACATAACACTTTAAAATAAACAAACCCCGACAAGCAATGTACATACGTGATGATTATATTCGTATATAGGATAATTACCTTTGTAAGAATTATTATTTTCCAGAAACTTCTACACATTTTAAGACCTTTAGTTATCGTCACTTCATTAAATCTGTGGTATTGATTTAATATTTTTCATATAACAAATCGCTAAGTTATACAAGACAAAACGAAATATAATGGACTTAAATATTACCATAATCATTAAATCTTTTTTTTTTTAACCGACCCATACTTTAAGGTTAGAATGTCCTGCAGCTACGAAAAAATGGTTGGTGTCAATATATTTTTATGAACGCGACTTCTTCCCACAGAGGATCTAATTTCTTATACAATATAAAACTGTTTTGTCCACATAGACGACTCTTACGGGAGAAGCTCTCGTTTATCCTAAATTCGACCTTTAACAAAAAAAAAATGCAAATCGTAATAGATTACTACTTACCTATATCCGATATAAAGACACATATATTATATAATTGGTCAGGTTTGGTATAACGTCCGCCATGTACATTGCTTGTCATTCACACATAAAATCAACCACACTAATGAGTACAAACAATAAAATAAAAGAGTATAGCGATATCATTTCGCAAACTCAACAAGTAAAACAGTCTTATAACACATTCGACTAAATATCAACACATGAAAACATAAGAATGGGTATAATGTTTTTGTTAAAGTTTGACGTATGGAGAGATATTAGAAAATAAACAAATTTTTAAGTAAATTCTAACGCAAAACTGTAATTTTAGAGTCACATTCCAGACATGACCAGAATAAGTAATTAGTCAATTCTACACGTTTATTATGTCTATAGCACCTTCTAGTAATTAGCTTAAAGTAAGAAAATAAATTACCCATTCACTATTAACAATTTTGACAAAATATTATAACATCAAACTATAACAAAAACATTTCAAAATAGATAACGTTTTAAATAATCGTGTCTCGTACGTCATAAATACACCAACCCTAGTTTTCAATAAGAATGAAAACCATTTTGGCTTTATTGAATAAATAGTTTTAAAAAAAATGTGTACTTCTCTCATAATTAATTACCTTTACATTAAAGGTAATGTTGACAATAACTTTATATAGTCCTTTGAATCACGCAATATAAATGAAAAATTATTTATTCGGATGCGAAACGTCTATTGGCGCGCCTTGGTAGTAAAATCGACCCGTATGCCGTCACAGGAAACGGCATGACGCTCTCTTATGCCGTCATGTGTATGCATATACTAAACTCTTCATTGCTTCTCTGTACGAGCAGCTATTATTTATATCCGATTATAGTATACTTGACATGTTTTCAATTATAAATTCTAATATTAAATGTTTCATATTTGCCGGGCATCCCCTGACGGTCAATTTTACTACAATTTATTTAGAAATTACTTTAATACAATTAATTAAAATAATATTAAAATTGGCAATAAAAAAATACTAAAATGGGCAAATAATTTCAAATTTTCAGGTATTATCACACAGTATATTAAGTTAAATAAGCTATCTTTATATATTTACTTAAAATACATAACTCCCAAACACTCTAGAGATAATTTATTTCACTACAATTTGCATTTACATGTGAGGTTAGAATCTAATGGTTTATAATTTAGTTTTGAATAGCACAGGGTCGTTTATGAGATATTATGAGTTTAGGTTATTCGTTAGGTTAGGTTTTATTGTTTCTTACTGTATAGCATAGATAATTCGTTCCGGGAAATATTACCATAAAGAGATATAGTTATTTTATTTATTTTAAGCATTTACAATAATGTTCTTGGTGTGTTTTGATACGGTAGCTGACCTTCGTCACGATTGTCGGATTAGCACAATTATTTTTTAGATAAGATTAACACTATAGCATATTTATAACCGTTATTAAATGACGTCAATTCTAATAAATATAGGCATTCTATACCTTGTATATATTTAACATAGCGACACTCTATCTGCTATACATCGTAATGTTGTATTCGCCATACATTATTGAAATATCACTCGTTATTCACATCTAATCAGTTAACGCTAATTCAAAATTACCTCAAAGCTAACATATTCTTTAATCAATGGACATATGATTTTCAAGACTTTATATATGCCGTTATATTTGAAAATCAACTAAATCCGATTCCAATCATTTCTATGTAACATGTATAATTTTTTTAAGATTTTCAGTTTTTATACACCGAGAGCGAAGTTCAAATTTTGACCTTCATAAGGTTCCTACAAATTGTTAAGATCTTGTAACATAAATTTATTAGAAACGGCTGAAACTGGATTTAGTTTATTTTGAAATGTAACAACTCATTTGTAAAAAAAAAGAACAAAACTTGGTTTAGCGTAAATGGTTATATGTAAATGTTTCAACAAACGGTTTTTCTATTTTTTAAGTCTCTAAAAACGGTAATGATGATACACACAGATATTTCAATCAATTTGCCTGAGTGTAATTAGATGCGAGTAGAAATTAAAGTAGACAATTCATTTATTTTTTAGTATATTAATAGCCGTGCACAATTTTCTTTTTGAACATTGGAAATTTTCTACAATTATAATGAATAAATGTTCTAGATCGGGAGAATTTACTATTTTGTAGAGATGTCCAGAGAAACTCAGCGAAATTTTTTTTTTTTGATAATCTAAATTGATTTAATACCAAAAGATCGACTCCAAAAGAAAGCATGATAAGATTGCACAGTTTTTTAACAATTTTCTATAATTTCTAGGTTTTTTTTTGTAGCTAGTTCTACTAAACACGGTTTTAATTATAATAACTTCGCATTTACATTGGATACGTTTGTAACTGGGTGTATATTTAGAAGGAAATTTTGGATGTGATTCAAAATGATTTGAAAAATGAAAAAGTTTTTAATTATCTAGTTTTTTTTAATGGATTGTAATAATATTGGTATAGTAGTCGACGGTGAGTAAAGCACCCAGTAAGTTTTTCGTTTTTGATATTTCAAACAAAATTTATTGAAACGTTTTTTTTCCTAAAACCAACTATGCTACTGACCTAGAAAGGTCTTAACAGCTTCACCGGACTACGTAAAACTAATTTTTAAGATCTGGTGGGAATATATTGAATGAACAATAGTTATTACAACTTGGACAGATTATATAAAAGAGTGATTGTTTTAAACAATTCGTTAATGTACCTAATGACAGATTAAAGATTCATTCACTGTGAATTCCCCACTAAGACATTGTCTGCCAAGCTTTATATACCCCGTGGAGGCAATACTGTTAAGCTGTATTGTCATTTTTTTTTTAATAATTCTTAGCGAGGATTCTGGAACATTCGATGCAAGTGTCAACACACACAAAAGCGTTACTTTAAATCTGGGTGAATCTTCACGCTTAATCTAAATGACATGTTACGAAGTGTATAATGTTAGTTCTAATGTTCATGCTCGTTTGATTTTTTTTTCTTGTCGGTACGATAATTAAAATGAATGTTTTAAAATTTACCTGACAATAAAAAAAAGGTCAATTTTAAGGTTTAAAATTTATCATCCCGACATAGAACCGTTCAGAAATTTAGAGACAGAGACAATTCGTTACTAATAAGATTTTTATACGAAGAATATTTTAAAACCTAAGAATAAAAAAAGTTAAATGTTTAAACTTTATATTTCTGACCTAGAAACGCTCAGAAAATGTTGGGTTACAATTCTTTACTAATAAGATTTTTATACGAAGAACGTTTTAAATCCTGAGAATAAAAAAAAACTCAAATGTTTCAAACGTATTCTTACGCCACAGAAGTGTCTAGAAATTTCTGGGAACAATCCATTACTAATTAGATTATTTTTGACGTATTGAATATAGGAATGGTAAAATTTACAAATTTTAAAAACAAACATAACCGTGAATATATCTGAAGCCGAGTTTATTGTTAATATCAGCGGCTATAATGTTAAAAATTTAAATGTTCGTACGATGTGAGAGCATGGAGAGAGCGATCGAATCCAGGTGTCGAGGTTATAGCATCATCTTATCTCTTCGAGGAGCTTTTAATTTGTTGTAACTTAAGCCGTAGAGCGTCGACAGCTGCTTCGTTCTTCTGTGACACCGATTGGGTTGTGTGTAACTGTAAAAGAATAATTACATCAATATAAAATATCGTCAGTAATATTATATGGTGGGGTGTAAGAGGTGTCGAATAACATCATAAGACTTGAGACACCCAAGCCAACCTCACCTGCATATGGTGCACCCTGCTGATCAACAAACAAGGCAATGGCGATAGCGGGGTGGTAGGGTTTTACAGCCCGACTGGGTCGCAACCACCATGTACATGGCGAAAAAGCCCGTAATAGTGATTCGCTTCTACGAGTCGCGTTTCAGGATCAGCCTGTACATATCCAGCTTTTTTTAGCAGGCCGGCATGATAGTGGCGACCGGTGATGGATAGTGTGTCAATCGGTGGTCGCTATTATTTTTGGATTGCACTGTGCTTACCATCAGGTACAGTGCAGTCATTTTGCCGTGCTACAATAAAAAAAAAAGAAAATATCAAAGTGAATATGAGTTTGTTTTTCACATCTTAACTATTTAACCAAATCATCTTGAGATTTGCCTCGCTTTAAAAGGTTTCTTCCATTAAAAAAAAGAGTGTGTGGTCTTACGTACACGCCTTAGAAGTTATACTTCTTTGACTTAACAAGACAAAAATCTTTTCAAAATTTTTATTTTTCGCCTTATTCTACGTTTGTAGGAAAAACGACACTAACAATAGAAGAAAGGTATTTAATACATTGAAAGTTTTAATGGAAAGTAATACAAACAACAAACATAAAGAAACAAAGTGTTGACTATAGCTAACTTCAGGGTGTCGGTTTTTCGTGAGGTGTACGCGCGCATTGTAAAAATTTTCTCTCATCATTTTTCCCTAACGCGCCAAAAGAAGTACAACTTCAAAAAAATTTGTGTTATACGTAAATCACCTCTAGTTGTGGATCGATGTTGTGAGATCTCGGTAAAGCGTTCTCGTTTATACTATCGATGAGTGTACGGTTGTCGCCGACCGGCGTGCGCGGCTGAGAAGACAGTGTCGATTCAGTTTTGATACCGGCTTTAGCCTGTACCGACAAAAAAAAAACATTAAATAAACAAACAGACATATTATCTATATAAATATAGCAAAAATACCAAAAAATGTTACCTGCAACGCTCGGAGTCGATCCAAGAAAATTAAATGCGTTTTCTCATCCAACTCGTTACTGTTACTTACATCTGTAATTGTTAAAAAAGGGGTACAAATATAAATATTCAAATGTTCAGACTAATACCACAAAAAAATATTTAAAAAGTTCCATAATACACTGTATTGTAGATATGGAAATTACAGCTACATTAATGTAATTCTATCGCAGTGAAATAATTCTTATGTGACTGCTATTTAACAGGTGTAAACGAAAACTAGCAATAAATGAAATGTTCCAATTCTTGTCTCTTTTCATTCGAGTGAACTTTATCTATCTTTACATGTACTATACCTCTAAAACCTTTCTCTCGATATGTATAAAAAGCTTCAAAATAAACACAGGATTGAAACGTGAAAGACTTTCTTCTCTGTGAGACTATAGCCATCCAAAATTTAAAATACATTTCTGAAATTATATACCCATATGATGTGAAGCAGGCGAATGAAATAATACGAATTATAATTTAGTGACGTGAACTCATACTGCTATCATATATATCTCATATATTATATATATTCTCAGGTTAGTGAGAAGGGGGCCGTTCAAGTATTACGTAATCAGAATTTTTGCAAATGACCCTTTTTCCATGGTCAGCAAAAGTAAGCAATATTCTTACCCTTTTACCATGCTTATGTGTAAGCATTTGTATACCAGGTGAAAGGTTAGACACTCGCAGTATTTTAGGATATAACACTTCATAGTCACAATTAAACATATAAACTAATAATACTAAAACAAATACTAATAAACAACCAAGAAAACCTAGGTTAAAGTTTGTTCTAAGACATTCAAAAGTATAGCTACAAGCGTATAAATAACAAACCTAAGTGCAATGGCAATGGGCGACCCGGAGTTAATAACTTTCGATAGTAAAACGGGCAATAAACAATTTTGTTTTTTTCCTGACGTTCCCATTCAAATAAAAGTAAAATCACCCGACGATCATTCACACTGTGTTTTAACATAGGCGCATGTATATGTATTGTGTATAATTTTTGTATTTTTCTAGATAATTAGGTCAAATATTAAGCATCTATTTTTTTTTAATTAATTTAGAACGAGAATCGAGTGGCGAGTATCGTCCAAATATATTTCTACTGTCTAAGCAGTCACCTGGTATAAGTATGTTTAAATCTGTTCTGGTTAAATAACTAAATATTACTGACGTGTTCGCCTACCACTTTCCGCGCCCCACATCATTAAAAATTAGCAAATCAAGGATCCTCCCATAAGTGCTTACGTAATACTTCAATGGTAGCAATGTAGTAAGCCTAAGAATCAACTATTTAACTTACCAATATTTTCAGCCTTGTAATCATGTTTGTAAATAGGCATCGAACTAAGTTTCCTCTGTTCAGCTACCTCACGTAGTCCTCTCTCGACGTAGTTACGGAAATAAAACGAAGACCCTTGCATGAACGTCCAAATATCTACTTCTGGGTGCCGCTCCTGTAAATATTTATCATAAAATATATTACTAGCTGACCCGTGCCCACTTCATTGGGCAGAGAACATCTTTACTAGTGATCAAATGATGTGATTCGGGTAATACTGAGTGTATATATGTATTTTGATAAGAATTCATAATTGTTGTTGATAATATGACCAATTTTATTTACATCACTTAACAATTAAAACTAATTGTTTAATATAAAAAACTACTTTTTGTGACTTAATATAAAATTTAGACATATGCTGTCACTGACTTTTTTATAGACATTATCAAGCTCTACAACTTTTCTCTAAAAATCATACATCTCTCATTGTTAATGCAACATTCGTAAGAAACATTTTCGTTCAACAATTTTTTCTCCGACTTACCATTCAAATCAGACTACCACAAAAAATCCAGATATTACCCCCTATACTCTCACAAACTACCTCTGTATAATGTCAGTATAGAAGTATAGATTTTGAAATATGTATTTCTTTACATATATTAACTTTACTTTGTATGTCTTTCTGTGAGAAAAATACATGTGGCAGAGATGCGAATGTTAAGGTGGATCAGTAGTGAACTAGAATGGATAAGATTAAGAATGAGTATATCAGAGGAAGTTTGAAAATAGCACCAGTGACAGAGAAGTTGAGGAGTACATGGTACTGGCATGTCGTGAGGAGAATTGAAAATCATGTAACTAGAAAAATTTTGAGTATGATGGTGGATGGATATAGGAGTAGAGGAAGACCGAAAGGTAAGGTAATGTAAGGGAAGGGAATGGAAGGGAAGGCAAGGGGGAAGTGATGAAGGGAAGGGGGAAATGAGGAAGTAAAGGGATTGGAAATATTTACGCGTTAAGAATAAGAACTGGCGAAGGACGGAGACTGGTGATAGGTGAATGTGAGGGACTAGTCAAGGAGGGGGAAGCGTTGAAGAAGGGGAAGTGAGGAAGGGAGGGAATTACGTGACTTAGGGGTGCTATTTAATGAGACATACCCGTAAGTCGTAGAGCTGTGAGAGTGCATCTTTATTGTGGTCCTTGCTGCCGATCCGCTTGAGTATGAGTGCGAGCTCCTCGTGCACAGCGCGCGGCAGCCGTCCGGAATTAAGCGTCACGTTGTTGGGGGTGACTGAGGCGAGAACCGAACCGCCATTTATAGCGTCTGATGTATTCTCCTTCTTTTCGTCCAATTTCAATTGCTAAAATAATAATTAATTGACATTTATATTTAAACTAGCAATCCCGACAGACACTGTACTTTAATATAACAAAAAATCTTAAAAGCCAACCGCAGCGCCACCTACCTGGTCCAATAGTGAATCTAAAACATTCTCGGATCCACTCGAGCACGCACACAAAATTTCATCAAAATCGGTCCAGCCGCTTAAGAGGAGTTCAGTGACATACACACGTACAAAAGAAATCTATACTAATATATAAAGCTGAAGAGTTTGTTTGTTTGGTTGAACGCTATGATCTCAAGAACTACAGATCCGATTTAAAAGTTTCTTTTAGTGTTAGATAGCTCATTTATCGAGGATGGCTATAGGCTACATATCATCACGTTAAAACCAAAAGGAGCTGAGCACTAATGAAGAATGTCTCAAAATCGGGCTACTTTGGAAGCTTCCGCTGCGTGTTAATGTCAGTATTACGCGTTGCCATGGTAACGCGATAACATTCTATTAAAAATATTTTCATGGTTTATTTTGTATTCCTATTCAAAAAGTTTATTCTACGTTAGTTTTGTTTTCGATTTTTAATTATACCTGTTACGTTTATATCGCAATCATTTCTTAAGTTTATTTTGTGTTGTTATTCAGAAAGTTTAGTAGTAATAATATTCGTCCAATAATACAGTCGAAGGAATTAATCCATACAGCCAATTCTGAAGTTGTCAATATAGTTAGTTTTCTTCTTTGTCCAAGTTAATGTAAAAGTATAAGCGCCGAATCCTCTACATATATAACGTAATTTTTTATCTTCTTAATCTTCAAGACCATAGAATTAATGCTTCGTGGTTTTATTTTTCATTAATTTCACTTATGCAAAATAAACGAACGATATTATATAACTATCAACCAATTTCTACACGATATAAAATCATGTAACACAATATTATGAAAAAAATATAAAATCCACTACATGACAGACTGAAATCCTGCCAAACACTCTTAAAAACTCTATTCTACATTAGTTTTGTTGCCAATTTTTTATTTGTGATATATTACGTATTATAAAAGTAAAGTGAGTGTAATTTATATTAAAATAAATTATTTTTGGTGAATACAATCTGTGATGCTATAAACATCAACATTTTTTTTAACTCTGTCGATATGTCTGTTTTTTTATTTGTTCCGGGTAATCTCCGAAACGACTGGACCTATTTGAATGTTTTTTTTTTTCTTAGAAATGACTACGCTTAACAGCTTCACCGGACTAAAAGTAATATTTGAATGGGAATTTTACGGGCAAATAAGTAACTAATTAGCTGTTTTATTTAATATTGTTCGATAATGTATAGCTTCATATTTTCATTATTTTCTTATATAGTGTGAGCACTGAGGGTGATATATAGTTTAAAATTCCAGTTATGTAGCTGATCGTAATTCCATCCCATTCGATACACTATTAGTATTCACATACATAATGTACACGTTACCTGTTACAGTAGGTGAGGTGCGTGTGATACAAATATTTTTGAAATATTATTATTGTAATTTACACTAGATGTGTAATTACAATTTTAAATTTATTTAATATATTAAAAAAAACGCGTGCGAAGCCGCGGGTAACAGGTAGTGTATATATAAAGATATTTGGAATAGTAGTCTTTAAAGTTTTGAAGCACTTAAAAGAAGCACCCAGAGTATATATTAAAAAAAAATGTCCTATCTCAAAGGAAAGAACAAAGCTACATTAACGCGATCAACGCCGTAAACAAAAGTTATTGTATTTTCTGAAAAATACATTTTAAAAATTGCTTCTTAAATACATTTCATTATAAGTAATATAAACTCGCTAGTTGAATTGAAAAAGAAATTATTGACAAAGTGATAGTGAAGTATTTAATCTTAACAAAAAGGACTCAACAGAATAACCATTTACTCATTACTAACAGAATCATCCTCGATAACAGAACATTCATCGAATGCATATTCCTAGGAAACAAGTCACACAATTGAAATTAAAGTCAATAAGAACAAAAACATTTCTTTGATATACATAGTATTGTAAAACTGAACATAACAATATACCTTTAATACTTTATGCAGGTACGGATACAGATCCGACTCATTGACGTCCGATATCTGTGTGAGATGATTCATGATGGATGATCCCTTCATTTTGACTAGAGTGTGAACGAGGGTCTTCACCGTTCTGTAATAATACAAAATATCACATTCAACATATGCATAGAGCAGAACATACTGGCAATCTAAACATATAATAATAATGTAAACCTAACATGTCCTGTACTTTTTCGATTTTCAAGTATAAAATTGTAGGTGTCTAGAAATTAGTAATGGAATACATTTCAATCATAACTGTTTTCGTAGGTAGGGGTAGTTTTCTAGTTTTTTGTAGGTGGCAGAGCCATATTGAAACTATTACTGGTTTCAGCATGAATGGGTCGGCTCGCTCGGGGTAGCACCACCCTCTCATAGAAAACCGACGTGAGGTAACAGCGCTTGCATTGTTGCGTTTCGTTCGATCAGTGAGAGTGCCGAAAGACTCATCGCCGTTCCCTCCTCCCCTCCCCCATATCCATTCCCCTAAACACAGGCTGGCAACGCACTTGCGATCCCCTGATGTTGCAAATGTCTATGGGCGGCGGTGACTACTTAACATCAGGTGACTCACCTGCTCGTTTGCCTCCTATGACATAAAATAGATTTTTTTTTTTTTCAGAAATATCTGTCTGTCTTTATGTATGACCACGCATTACTGCTAAAGTACTGAGTTCACAATAAATATATCGCATAACTTCGAGAGTAATCGGTCCACTCTATCAAAAGTTTTTATAATTCGAATGAAGACTGGAGTTAAGTACGAGAGAAGAGTAGTAATCTATACTTATTATTATAAAGCTGGAGGGTTTGTTTCTTTAGTAGGTTGAATGCAATAATCGTAGGAACTTATTGGTTTGCTTTTAAAAATTCTTTCCATGTTAGATAGCTCATCTATCGAAGAAGGCTATAGGTTATATATTATCACACTATAAACAATAGGAGCGGAGCACCAATGAACAATGCTTCAAACTCGTTCTTTTTTTCTAAGAGCTCCTGCTGCGTATTGCGTTAGCCTAAAGTAACTATTCCACGCAAACGAAGTCGCGGGCAGAAGCTGGTATTATATATAATCTGAATTTTCGTTGAGACCTAAACATTGGATTTGTATACATTTGAAACAATGATGGCTTAATTCAGTAGTCGACTAACTCAAGCTTACGAATCGCGTATGGTTCTCTTACTACTTGGCTGTAGTTTTTTTTACAATATGTAATATACAAACAGACACGAAATATTATTTATCGACTTTCTATGACAAGAAACGACCGACATTTGTCAAAATAAATAAAAAAAACTTGAGTCGTTACGGTACCCCTGGCAGATGTGAAATATCGAAATTGTTGTGTATAAGTTATATGCATAAAAGAACAGATTACGATAAAGCTAAAAACTTACAAATTAGTTCCATAAAATAATGACTGTTTATTTATTTTATTACATACATAATTATTTGTATTAAATACAAAATACAAAAATTCAACTAGGCGCAGGTGCGGTGTGTTTGGCGGCATTTATCAAAGTTGCAAAAGTTTTATAGTATATCGTTAATAGTGCAAAGTTCGTGTTTTGAGTCGCCACGCCAACAATCAGGACTACCCTCCGCCTATAGATGTTTCACATCAAAAAGAGACACGTTTATTTAAAGTAGCTATTATTACTTCGATTATGGAATATATAACAAAATAAAGTTTAGTCACCTGTATGGGGTATCACTAATATCGGGATTTTTCTTCCAATAACTATTCGGGAAGGCTTTATAGAACAGATGTATTTTATATAGCACAGCGTCGTAGTCAATGGAGTTCACATCCCACGAGGAAATCATCTTCAATGTCTTCCAAAAGCATTTGAGTAACAGATCTTGGTAACGAGGGAATTCATGGTCTGGTTTGCCGATAGATTCATGAAGTAGGGTCACTATTGCGCTGTGAAGAAAAAAAATTATATTATAAATAGTACATAGATGACCGAGTCGTTTCTTTAAGACATATTTTTTAATCAAGATAAACTGTTAGGTTTGCAATGTTAGCATTTTTTTCATAAAATAACATATATATATATTAAAAATGATTTCTCTTTTGCTGTGACTCGGATTCGAACTGGGATTAGACGAATTTTCGAAGGAGCCGATTTCCATCTGAGCTAATTTTTTTTTTTTTTTGACAGCAGCCGCCTAGTTTACCTTTATATTCTAGTTATATTTTTTAATTGCCTGAAAATTCAGATAAAAAAGTTTTCTATAAATGAAATCTAGCTAGATCGATTTATCGTCCCCGAAACCACCTACATACTAAGTATAACGGATATCGCTGAAACCGCTTCCGAGATCCAGAATATATAACGATATACAAGAATTACTCGTTAAAAGGTATTTGATTAGATAAACAAAATTCTATGTTTTATTTCTTTATAATACCTTCCTCATACCTAATACTTTCTATAACTTAACATTAACAAAAAATAATGAAATATTTATAAAGAACAATGAAATATATCATGTAATTTCATATTCAATGAAGAGTAACTTGATAAATCATGTGACCTCTTGACTAAATAGATCTTATCATTTCAAAATGAGGTCTGTCATGTGAAAATAATTCAAATGTTTCTATCCCTCCATTTTGTTTTAATATTTGTGTTTTATTTAAATAACGCATATACATATTTATATGTATATATATATATATATATATATATATTTAATCGTCTGGTATAAATAAAATGATAGAGGCTTGCTGTTGTACGCGCATTACGCAAAAATTGCTCAACAGATTTCACTTAATTTTTTTAGTTTTATTTCTTAGAGCAGGCATTTGATCCATATTGCTACAATTAAAAATAATAAAAAAACAATAGTTTAGTATTTAATATAAAGAATAAAAGAATAGATTTTTATAAGCACTAGACACACATTTCCCTATGTACTAAATGGGGCGACCAGTGTGGTGCGCATGCGCATGAATGAGGAAATAAACGTATAAAAACGTCGGTGCAAACATATTGTAAATCGCGTGTATCAATTAGTAATGTATATTACAGGTGAATGCTTAAAGGGTGTCACCGTTCAATGGTATGGCAATTATTGATCCAAATAATAATATCAAAACAAATAGTAACAAACAACAAAGAGAACCTAAGCTAAAGCTTGTTCTAAAACTTTTCAAAGCTAGTCCGATCCCTTGCCGCCCCAACAAGTATGGTCTGTCGGTACGCCGCGAGGTTTTAGCTCGTGCGAGTCGAACACAACCCACTCTTTGTATCAGTTTTGTTCTTTTTTTTCGGAAGTCGACGTTTTGTGTAGTCGATTAACAATTGCCTTCTAGAAATAAATAGTTTTTGGTGTGTAAGATAAATTAAAGTTACGTAAAAAGTGTGTGAACGTAAACTAAATACGAGGTTCATTACATTAGTGGTGTTCTCTAGTGCGATTTAATGCCGTACACATGAAAATCCATATCTAGATAATTAGGTCAAATATTGAGCAACTACATTTTTTAATTGATTTAGTATCAGAGACAAGTTAATGAATAATCTGTGAAAATATTGCAGTTTTTTAATCAGTCATGCTGTATATACAGTACCAGAGTAGAGGCGTCCTTGGTGAGAGCTCGAGCACGCGTACGCAGATGTTGTTGAGTATACGTGTGAGGCGCTCCGCCTCGGTGGTGTTGGTGGTGCCGGTGGTAGTACCCGCACCTGTGCCTCCCACGGAACCGCGCGCGCCCAGCAGCCGCAGCAGCTCGCCCAGCAGCGAGCACAGCCCGCTCTCCGCCACGTGCGACCCGCAACCCGCCGCCTCGTAGAACTGCACGTACAATAACGTACTACTACACTCCCCGACAAACATTTCTCCCTGTTCTAAATATGACTACATAGAAACACAGTATAATGTATTTTATCTCATCTCCTGTAGAAGTATATGTTTATTTCTTTTCACCATATGTAAAGGAACGTCTATAGGCTTTTTTATATCATAGGAGGCAAAAGAACAGGTGGGTTACTTAATGTTAAGCGATCATCGCCGTCCATAGACACTAGTAACACTAAGGGAGTCGCAAGTACGTTGCCATCCTGTGTTTGAGAGGAAGGAGAAGGGAAAGGAGAGGGGGTATGTACAGTAGTAGTAGAGCCATGCTGAAGATATTACTGGTTTCAGCATGAATGGTTCGGCTCGACTGGGGTACTACCATCCGACCGACGTTAAGCAACAGTGCTTGCATTGTTGTGTTCCGTTCGGTCAGTCAGAGCGTCAGAGGCGCACCCTCATCTCTCTTCTCTCTAATCGCTCCCTCCTTCCCCACCAACACAAGCCGGCAACGTATTTGCGACTCCGTTGATGTTGCTAATGTCTATGGACGGTGTTGATAACTTAACATCAGATGACCCACCTGTCCGTTTGCCTCGTACGACATAAAATAAACTTGTGCCGTTTTATTATGACGAGTATATGTGAGAAAAAAGGATGACTCTAGTTTCAGTCTTCTATATTGTACACTCATTTTGACATATACCTATACTACACATATAATATTACTAAAGACCAAAGCGAAAAAAGAATGCTGAAACTATAAAGTTGTGGTTTTACAATATTGTATTTATTGGAGTATGCTGCGTATCACAATTGACCTAGGGCTGGTCACGACTCCGAATTCTATTATTGAAGAACCCAGCAGCAATTCGGTTTTTGGTGGTTGTGACCATCTAGCACATATCAGCTGATATTGAGTGTATATCAGTTTTGGGTTTCTCGATATAATTAGGTCAAATATTAACCATATCTTGAAACTTGATTTATAACGAGAAGCAAGGAATGATGAATGTGTGAGATTATTGCAATTATTTAACCCAGTGTTTCCCAAAGTGGGGCCCATGCCCTACAGGGAGGCAAACTGATAGTTAAGGGGGCAATTTAAAAATGGATTCGACACGACTTCAACCCTTTCGCTTAAGGATAATCCATTAAATAATAAATAATAACAATACATTTATTTATTTGACCTTACAATTACATTCTTAAAAGTAAACAACATTGTTTATGAACAAAAGGAAAAGTATACATTTATAGAGCAGTAAATAAATGTGAGGTCTGGAGTCTGAAAAAGGTTCAAAGACCTGAACTACAAATCTCCAGACCCTCGTTCTATAGAATGGAGCTGTATTCTTATTACTTTTGCTAGAAACAGTAAATCAAGCTATAAAGGCCTTATGAAAACACAGATAATAGATTTTCAGTATTTTTGTATGAAAGTGCTAGTAACCAATTTTGAATAATGCGTTTTGCTTTGTGGTTAGTTAACTGATAAATTTGCAGAATAGAATTAATCTGGTTGTATATATGAGGACCAAGAAAACAGAAAAATTTATGTGAAAATTGTAGATGTAGTGAATTCGTCTTACATACATGATGTTTGTGTCTTTTACCGAAATGAATATTAGGATCATACTTTAATCGACAGTGCATGGCAAGGATAGTTTTTTGGAGGAAAGTTGTCTTACAGTAAGAACATTCGATATACTATACAGTTCAACTGTTGGAAATCTAAATGGCAAAAACGAGTTTAGTTTTAGAACTGCTCGTTGAGCACGCTCTAATTTTATTAAGGTAGTTTTGGCGGCCCCAACCCCAGGATGTGATGCAATATGTAATAATCGACTGACAGATGGCAAAATAAACAGATTTATCATTTTGGTATCTCCAATGTGTCGTAGATTTTGAAATATGAAAATAAGTTTACGAACTCCAGACGAAAGAAGTTCAATATGAGGCTGGAAAGAGAGGGAACTGTCTATTATTATACCTAAATATTTTATAGTGTTGACGCGCATTACAATGGATACAGCGACAAACAGAAGAATCTTGATATAAATAATGCAATGATGGACTAATGGTGACAAATTTAACAAAATAGGCAAATCTTTCAAAAATGCTGTAAATTAGGTATAATTTTGACATTACCAAAATATCACCTGGGTAATTAGAGTCGTCAAGTAAGTTTTTCATTATGTTTTGAAATTTTACATACGATGTTTTTATAACAATTTCATATTGATTTCTTCCTAAAACTAATCATTTATATTTCTTAAGGGAAAAAAACAATTATTAAAGATAAAAAATTATGTATGGAGGAGGGGAGGGGGGGGGGGTTATAAAATTATAGAAATGTTAAGGTGGAGCATGACCTAAAAAAGGTTGGGAAACACTAATTTAACCATTCATGTTGTATATCGGTGTAAGACTCACGGTGGAGAGGGCACCGGCGAGGTACTTGTACGCGGGTATGAGCTCGTGCGGCTCGACGGAGCCGGTGCCGGTGCGGAGACGTCGCACTTGTGCCGCGATCGCGACCACTAGCCGGGTCTCGTGGTCGGCGAGCGCGGCACCGCGGCCCGACACTAGTGCACCCGACACTAGCGACAGCGCACGTATCGCCGCCTCAACAGACAAACAAACACACATACACACCTACATATCAACATATTTGTATATCGACCTAATCAATGAAATCCTCACGGCAGCTTAATGCAATGATACGCTACATGTGCTTAATCAAACAAACATATTCAGCATATGAAAGCGTGAGATAATTGTACTGTGGCGCCATCATAAACAAAATCTTGTGTGATTAAATGCATGATGTAGTTTTATATCGAACACAAACAAAGTTCCGACAACGTACAATATAAACGCAATAAAATATATCCCGACTAACTGAACTTATAACTTCATATAGTGATTATAACTCCATATACTCGATAATTACCATATTCAATTTCATTATCAATTTAATGCGATCCTTGATTTTCAACATTCATTACTGACTGAAGTGTTAGGATAAGTATGATAAATTATGTGTATGTACTTTTAGAATACGACGCTTATGTGCAGTATAAACAGTTTTCGTATAGTACAGTTGACTGTTATTTTACTCAACCTAACCCCCAACATTATATGACAAATATCTTCAGTTTCGTGTTAATGCAGTGCCAGGTAATTATTTTTTTTTTTTTATTGAAGCACGACAAAGTGACTGTACTATGCCTGATGGTAAGCATAGTACAATCCAAAAACATCGGCAACCACCGAGAGACAGATTATCCATCGCCGGTCGCCGCTGTCATGCCGGACATAATGACGAAAGTCACCCGGTACTGGATATGCACAGGCTGATCCCGAAACGCGACGCGCAGA
The DNA here is from genome assembly GCA_014332785.1 of Antheraea mylitta. Taxonomy (NCBI): domain Eukaryota; kingdom Metazoa; phylum Arthropoda; class Insecta; order Lepidoptera; family Saturniidae; genus Antheraea; species Antheraea mylitta. The sequence continues at coordinate 2,110,551 of JACEII010000016.1, forward strand.
AGCGAGTCACTATGACGGGCTTTTTCGCCATATACATGGTGGTTGCGACCCAGTCGGGCTGTAAAACCCTACCACCCCGCTATCGCCATTGCCTCGTTCGTTGATCAGCAGGGTGCACCACGTGCAGGTGAGGTTGGCTTGGGTGTCTCTAGTCTAAAGATGTTATTCGACACCGCTTACTCCCCAAACTTAGTGCAATTATTAGAGCAATATTCATTATATTGACTAGAAGTCATCAGTTAGTTTCTAATATTCAATCATGTAGTACCGAAAGACAAAACCAAAATAAAGTATTATAAAAATTCTTAATATTCCTTGGATTCATTGCGTGAATCCACTATAGACTCTTCTTATTGGAAAGTGCGAGAATGTATAGTTTAAATCAAATTATCTGAAGTATTGATAAACTATCACTTACATTGAAATCAGGGCTCGATATAGAGTGAATTGTGTCTGCAACTTGGGAATCATCAATGGCTGATAGGGACTGTTGAGGCACATTGACCATATTCGGTAGTACGTGTCGTGGAGGTGATAACGGCACCATGCTGTAAAAGAAAATTATTAGCACATTTTTACAAGGAATCGCTTAAAATTACAAGATTTAAATAATGTTTACCATGTAATAACAACTACAGGAATAAAAACACGGAAAAATAACTTCACAAATTCACATTATCATGAATAGCAATAAATAGGTACATCATGTTTGTATTTTTAGTTAACATGGCGATATAAAACACTGCAACACCAGGGGCGCATAGCTGTTATGTTGCCAACCATAAAAAGAGTGTTTTAATCCCTTTTTGAAGAGCTCATGCCATTACCCTGGGGTTACACTCTACCAGGTAACTCATTTCATAATGCCAAAGTTAGTATAATAAAGCTTCTAAAGACCCTTACGGTTGTTGCCAATGTTGGTCTTTTGGGGTATGTGGTTTGGAACAGCGATGGGGCATTATATCGAAAACTTCAGAAACTTATTACCTTCAGTGCCTTGTTAAGAAACATTTTAACATTCGTTTTTACTCTCATTAATGAAGGAGTAGTATTATTTTTACATGAAAGGAAACTTTTGTTCTTTTCTGTATCCCACATAACATGTATGCAAAATTTCATTATGGTAGATTTGGCAGTTAAGACGTGAAATTATAACAAACTCACATACGCGTTTATAGTATGAGTAAGGTTTTACTTCAGCATATATATAAGTTTACACATGAAAAAAAAAATAGTATTATTTTTAGCAACAGCGGATCCGACCTCGAAGGAACCAACTTGTTAGCGGTTGGCTTCAGCTTCTTCAATAAAACACAACTGTAGAACATTCAGCAGACTGTATAATTTCTAAATATTTACAATATCGTATGTAAGAAACCAGTGACGAACGCATTTCTTTCTATTTTGATGTACATTTTCATTCTTACAACTAGTAGGCGGTGCGCGCCGTAATTGCGGCATCTTTTAGCCATATCAATAAAAACAGAACATTTACAATATATGATAGTTCGTTTGACAACAACAAATATACACTCATCAAAAAAGTCTAAACAACATGTACTAATTTTATATTTTACACATTATTTCTTCACATTATAACGTATTTTATTTTTAAAATAATATCTTTAGGGTTCTATGATGTTAAAATAACAGCTGTTGTCTCTATAAGTTCTTTTAATAACAGAAATGAACAATATTAGAATATACTGTAGAAACTAAGATACATAAGAAACTAAACTTTTTTTTACAAAATGTAATTTCTAAAGAAAATGTATTTATTGTGAAAGAATAAAACAATTTAATACAAAGTATGGTCTCCTCTGCTATTCAGAACTTGTCGGCAACGATTATTCATTGAATTAATGAGACTGTTTATGTCATCTTGCGGTATTCGCTCCCAATGGAATTGTAGCAAATCCTTCAGCTGTTGGGTTGTTGTCATTCCGTCCAAGTGCTTCAAAACACGTCTCTGGAGCATGTCCCATGCGTGCTCGATGGGGTTGAGATCTGGCGATTGTGCAGGCCAGGGCAATACCCGGATGTTCTCCATTGCAAAGTATTCACTGGTTCGCCGAGCTGTATGTGAACGCGCATTGTCATGCATTAACCTAAAATCGGAGCCAAAAGTTTGTGCAAATGAGTAGACATAAGGTCTGAGAATATCCTCAATGTAATTTTCAGCATTCATGTTTCCATTTACAAAAACGAGCTCAGTTCGCCTGTTCTTCATAATACCCGCCCATAACATAACTGTTGAGACGCTGTATGGATGAACTTCCTGAACGCACCTGAGACTTTCAGTATTTCTGGGCCGACGATACACTCGCACCCTTCTTGTATCAGGCTTAAACCCGAATCGCGACTCATCAGAAAACATAATTTTATCCCATTGTTCCTGGGTCCATGTTATGCGTTCTCTACACCATTCATATCGACGAGCGCGATTCCCGTGACGTATCGGTGGGCACCTGATTGGGCGTCGAGCTCGTAGGCCGTACTCATGCAGTCGATTTCGCACAGTTTGAGGACTTACATCAACACCACTTGAAATTTGTAGCCTCAAACTTATCTTTCGAGCGGTTAACATCGGCTGGCGTCTTGCAGTCAGTTGTATGTACCGGTCTTGCCGAGTGTTTGTACTCCTTTTACGGCCTGGATGCTGTTCAGCGGGTTCTCCTGTATTATTGTAGCGCTGCCAAAGACGACAAATATCACTTCTTTGAATGCCAAAATGTCGAGATACCGAGATTGATTACTTCCCGCTTGCAACATCCCTACAGCTCTTTGTATTTCATCTGCCATCAAATGACATCGCTTCATGACGTAAAGAATATCTAACAATTCAATTTTGTCGCTAACTTTATTTAAATGGTTGGTAAAATTATAAAATCAAGACTAAACATAGCAATTAAAACGCTAAGTGCGTTTTAACAATTTTTTTTTTACAACCAGCCAGAATGTCATCAATAACAAAAAAGTTTACTTACCTACGCACTTTGTTTGAGTAAATACTTAGAAATTAATTAACATAAATGGTAAAATGTATAATATTACGCATGTTGCTTAGACTTTTTTGATGTGTGTATTTCCATTTGTATTTAAATATTAAAGTAGTGTTGTGATATAACTAGTTGATACTCGTGACTTCCATTGGGTTATTCTACGCATATGTACAACACCACTTTCCAATTTGCCATGGCAACAAATCATGTACTGCTATCACTATCACAAGCATGTTAGCGAGCTATAGAACGTTATAAAACAACGCCTTGTTAAAACTTGGTTAACTAGCTTATTTATTACGGCTGCCCGTCAATTCGCCTATATCTGAGTAACATATAACTATTTCATTTTCACTACCGACATTGAGAATATGTTATCTTACTTCCACATTTTATCTAAGACAGTGTGGCGTTACAATATTCTTTTAGGTATATATGCATTATCGTGTCATTTGTTTTGTCAAAATATCATGTAGGTAACGTATCTACAGCTTTTTAGTTACAATATCATTGTCATTATGTAGTAACATACCTGGAGCGTATAGTCTGTGGGGTTGGTTTCCTGATACCACTGACTGGTATAGGCTCGTCGAGGAACTTGAGGTCCGGCTCTGCGAGTTCCGGCTGCCGTGTGGGGAGCACCACCGCATCCAACTGCGCTATCAGCTCAGGGTCCAAGCCGAACGGTCCAGTTATTACTTTGGGCTCAGGTGGTGCACTGTATCATTTTTTTTGTTCATTTATTACGTACAAAACAAATATTTTAATAAACAAAGGCTGTGATGGTCTTCTGGTTTGACTGGTGCAACATCATTCCGGTGTCCACAGGTTCTAACCTCAACCAATGAATTTTTCGGAATTAGCGTACATTTACTAATTTAAATTAGTCTATCTGCTTACGGTGAAGGAAAACAACTTGAGGAAACCTGTACCCGAGAAATGCTCTTGTAGTACTACTGTATTTGGGAAATTAAAGAACCTAATCTGAAATTGCCAATACGTCGTGGGCTGGCGTACTGATTACGCCCATACCTTTCTTCGGGTATTCTCGAAACTATATAAATGAAATGTGTCATTGTAAAGTAAATCTCATGAATATCAATACAGTGGATTAAGAAATTGCATGCGAATTTAATAAAGTATAATAGAAAATAAATATTACATGACAACGGGTGGTGGAACTGGTTCCTCCTCTTCTTCTTCATCATACTCTGCCTGTGGAATTGTATCCACCGATATCACACGTCTAGCTGGTTCGGGATCCTGTATCAATAATTAAACTCATAATTACAAAGATGATGACACGAAATCTTCCATTTACAATGCAATGTCATGGTATATAATAGAAAATGAATCTTAAATGGCAATGACATTATATGTAACTAAAAAGTTGTAGATATGTTACATTCATGATATTTTGACAAAACAAAGTGCACGATAACGCACACATACGTAAAGTAATATCGTAACGCCACACTGTCTTAGATAAAATGCAGAAGTAAGATGACATATTCTCAATATCGGTAGTCAAAAAGAAATAGTAAAATGCACTTTGCTTGTTTAGCTAGTAGCTATCAATGTAAATGATGTAATCTAAATAATTGGAATTGTTTTATATTTTATTCCAGAGGTTCCCAAAGTGCGCACCATATAAAATAGAGAAGGGCACCCTAAAAAATTCTTCTTAACCATTCTCAAGTAGCTTAACTTAATTATTCGCATATACATAGAAAATTAAATTAGCAGCACATACAGTTTCATGTTGTTAATGTTTCAACAGTAGGTAGCTATTTTTGTTGACTGCATCTATTTAGCGATTAGCTAGCTATCTAAGGTAGGGCACACCAAATTCGAAAGTGCACCCATAACTGCAAAACTTCGGAACCTCAACCATTCTTATAAATACTAAGTGATTATTTAGTATTGAGTGTAATTGAAAATGGTACGATTTAATTATAAGACCAATTATATAATATTATTATGATATAATTACCTCGGGAGGTTGCAGTATGGGTTTTCCGGAGGCTGAGAGTGGTACCACCATGGTGCGACGTGCTTCCGCGCTACGAGTCTTGCCGGCACGTTTAATGCGCTCCTCGAGCAACGACAAGTCTTTATCTGATATCTGAAATTATTATTATGACTAACTGTTGAGTTTTTGGGTGGGATCTTAGTCTGTCATGTAAAGCCTTTTATTTCATTCATAATCTTGTGTTATTTCTTTATTTATTTACACACGGATAAAGCAACATTCGACAATCAAAAATAATAATACAATAGCAATAATAAAAAAAAAACTGAAGACCTAAAACGCTTTATCACATAGAAACTTAACATACAATAATCATAATAATAATAAGGAAATAATAATTGTTTAAATATATAGAAACATTGGATTAAAAAAAAAAACTATATATAAAAGAATAAACGAAAAAGTTCAAATGAATTCAATTATGAAAACTAAAATTACCCCATTGAAAAAAAATAAAATAAAGAACAGGTTGGGAAACATAAATAATGAATATTAAAATATAATATAGAAACTGTTGTTTAGATGTCATGGATATAAAGTGTGTTTAACTGTTTTTTTTAATTTGAATGCCCGATGCTCAAAAATGTCTAATGAAATGTTATTTGACTCAATATATTGTAATATTGGTGGCATTTTTCGTAATATCATTCGGCTATCGTACAAAGTGAAAAGGATGGAAAATAATATCACAGAGCATAAATTGTTAGATATCACAAAACTTGCTGAAAAGGGCTAACAAGGCGACCACCATCTTAACTATTATTACCTACTTCACAATGTCATTTATGATTTTGATCGATTGATAGCCAAAAGTAAAATTAACAAGAATAACTGTTGCTCGCTACTCCGTCCAGCTGAAATGTTTACGGTACGTATGGTATACTATGGTAACTACCTACTACAACTACGTATTTACAAAGTGGTAGAGCTACGCTGAAGCTATTACTGGTTTCGGTATGAATGGGTCGGCTCGTCCGGATAGCACCACCTTTGCATAGCAACACTCATATGAGGTAACAGTGCTTGCTTTATTGCGTTTCGTTAGGTCAGTTAGAGCGCCGCATTTCCCATCTCCTCCTCCATTCCATACACAGGATGGCAACGCAATTGCGACTACCCTGGTTTTGCTAGTGTCTATGAACGATTGTGGTCACTTAACATCAGGTGACCCATCTGTTCGTTTGATATAAAAAAAGAATAATTTTGTTATGAATGCCTAGCTTGTAGTAAAAAGTGTGAGATTGTGTTTTCACATCTTTCCTCGGCTTCAACCCACAAATACTATAATCCAATCAATTAACATTATATATACTAACCCGAACACCAATAGAAAAATAATTAATTGTTTGTAATAGATAAACTCGAGACATAACCTGTTTCAAATCACAGTTAAAACGACATTTTTCTCACTAACATATATCTTATATTTCCGATATATATTTATTGCTAAAATACTTTGGTTCAGTAAATAAATATCGCAATAATAAGCACACAACCTAAACATATGTAACAATTAAGAACTTTAAATTTTTTGTACATATTTCATAAAACAAAAATCACTTCGAAGGGAAAATACTATATGTGGTTTTGATGTATATTCTTTATACACTTTCTTGCTTATTATATTATAAATTAAGCACACAATATTTGTACTATTTGGCCTTGATTCGAAGAATTACATATTCAATTTATAACTTGTAGTCGATGGTACAATCAAATTAGTGTTAAAATTTGACAATTGTATGTGATAGATAATAAAAAAAAAATATAATCATAAACATACTTCAGGCTATCAATTTAATCTAATGGCATGCAATAAACGATAAAAGGATAAGATCTATCAATGAATAACTTTAATCATACTTTCTAATCATTTTTTGTATGGAATTCTAGTAGGACATAATATGAAAAGAATCAATATATGGACATAATATTGATTTTAAGCAATTATATGACACATGTTAAAAGGTTGTGTATTTATGCCCACTAGTGGTCGAAATTGGACCATAATACGGGATACAAAGTTTATTCTGCAGATTTTAATATCGGTATTATTGGGTAGTGAGAGCGCCGGAGACCCACTTCTCCCCAAAAACAACGCAAGTTTGGCAACGCACTTCCGACTCCCTTGACGTTGCTAGTGTCTATGGACGGCGGTGATCACTTAACATTAGATGACCCGCTTGTTCGTTTGTCTCCTATGATATATAAAAAAAAATATGATAGCCATTTCTTTTTGATTCTTTTATTTATATGATACAACTATGTGACTATGTTATATTAGAGCGGTAAGCGAGTTAAACATAAAAATATTATAAATTATATGGTAATGTTTGTTTTTCTATATTAGACACAGTAATTTCTCCTTAAATTAGAAACAAAAAAAATGAGAGAATGTCAAGTGCGAGTTGACATTGAAAGGAGCAATGTTTATTTTATTATGGCACGGCATAGTTACACTATATCTGATGGTAAGCATAGTATAATGAAATAGTTCGGTGAAGCTGTAAAGACCTTTCCAGGTGAACAGCGTCTTCATTTCGAAAAAAAAAAAAAACAGTATAATGATTCTTTATATGACCTCAAAATTAAATTAATGAGTATTAATAATTTTGACCTGTCCGATCATCTTGTAGACCTTCTCCCCCTCTAGGAAGTATGCGCTGGCGACGCAATTGAGCGCGGCGGAGCGCACGGCGTTGTCGCGGTCGCCGATGTGTCGCGCGAGCTCCTTCAGCGCTCCCCCGCCTGACGTCATCACCGTCGCGCCGTACGTCTCCAGCAGGTGACCGATGCACTCCAGGCATTCTGGTAAACCACTTTTTTTTTAAATTTATTTTTGGCAATCAATCTTTCCAATTATTACTGCCATTGTCACGTAGTCAATAATATCACAAGCGTCGTACGATCATTTCAATATTAAGCATCGTATGAATCAATATTCTAACAAGATGGTGCATCTCAGAATTTCATGCTCCGTGGTATTATATTTCATTCACTTCACTTATGCACAATAAACCAACTATATAACGTAAAACACCACCAAATTTACACAATATAGAGTCAAATAGCACAAGATTACGAATAAAATATAAAATCCACTACATGACAGACTAAAATCCCGACAAAAACTCCATAAATCACATTGTTATCGCTTCTATCATTATAGTATAAAAAAATTCAGAAATCTTAATTAAAATTTAATAATATGTATATATACGTTCGTACATATATCTTTGCCCATAATTTCATCCTCGTGGAATACTTATTTGGAGCTAAAGTTAATTTTGAAATATTCTTCATTGGTGCTCCGCTCCTATTGGTCTTAAGCGTGATGATATATAGCCCATAGCCACAGTGTAAATATAAGAGACAGAATGGAAACTACCTACAAACACTCGTACCGACACACTGACATAAACATGCGCATCAACGAGACCCCTAAGCAGTTGTCGTGTTGCTGTCCATAGAATATCTTTTAAAACCTCTCGTCGTCTTTTAATTATGCGTATAAATAAACACTAGTTTCTAATTAGGCATTTCAACACAATATTCAATGATGACAATGTGTCACAAAATGATAACATACTAAAAATAATGGAACTGAATTTTAAAATAACCTCAGAATATAGACGCTTCTAGAAAGAGTTTTCAATGTGAGCATGGTAATTGTTTAACTACAACATTACAATTTATGATATGACAATATTATTATTGCTTTTTAGCTATTGAATTAAAATTTCTTCTGTAAAATATCTGCAATTATATAAATTACATACAATGGTAACTTACCGGCCCTTTGTCTCGCATTCTTCGACTTCAGTCCCTCCATCAAGTACCCGGAAAACTTTGTAACTGAATAAACGACGCATATTTGTTTGAAAAGTGCTTTTACACCGTTTCTAACGGTGTCTTTTGGATCCCCAACCTGTTAAAAAAAAAGTTAACAATTCGAGAAAAAGATGTTATATTTATCTATTATTACCACGCCCCTATTATAAAGCATAAATATATATAATAGTAGCTGAAGCTAACATAAGATAAAAAATGAGTACATCAGAGGAAGTTTGAACATAACATCAGTGACAGAGAAGTTAAGGAGTAATAGTTAAGTATAATACAGGCATGCCACGAGGAGAGATGAAAACGATCTAAGACTAGAATAATTTTAAGTATGAAGGGGATTGATATACAACATGACTGGTTAAATAGTTACATCACACTCTCAAAGACTCCTTATACTTGCTTCTAGTTCTAAATCAATTAAAAAAATAGATGCCTAATATTTAATCTCATTATCTCGAGAAACACAGAACTGATATACACTCAACATCAGCTGATTTACACAAAAAAAGAAATTGGTGTAGTAAATGAATGTCGCCTACTTAGGGCTCACCTCCCGAACCTCAACCCGCGTCCCGTTTCCCTTTGTTTGATCGTGTGGCATTCCCACGATAAGCAGTTACGTATTTATTGACCTTGAAAAGCACCCCTTGAATTTTGTTCATTGAAGCTAGATGTGACTTTTTTATGTTTAAAAGTATTGTTCCCATACTTTTGAAAGTCTTAGAAAAAAACTTTAACTAAAATTCTCTTTGTTGTTTAATGGTATTTGTTCTGATCATATTATTTTATATTTTAAATGTGACCATGGACTACCACGCGATAGAAGGGTATCACCCTTTAAACATTCACCTGGTAGAAGTAGAGGAAGACTAAAACAGGTATTAACAAATAGTATGAAAAATAGTATGAGTCGTTATATTTAAAAATGAGCCAAATTCAATTTTAGCCATTCATAGGACTTAAAGTTTTTTTTTTCATAAATCTTATTATTATTAAATATTAAAAAATAATTATGACAAAAAGAAACTACAAAAGTTATGAACTACAAAATTTGGACTTCTTTCATGATGAATTAAGACCGAAAATCTTATCAAATTTAGAGATTTCATATGAGCAATTAAATTTGGACTTGGTTCATGTTGAAATGCAACTACTGATATGTGCATAATAGAAGTGAATATTGAGATGACAACTGACAGGGGAGAATGGTAAAGTAACACATTTTACAGCGTGTCACTTTATGACATACTCCCCCTGGAGATATCCCGTCCCACCCATATGCAATTTCTCCTCTCCCTCTCCTTTACTCCTTTTATTACCCTTATGTGCAAGTATATTAACATGTATAAAATTAAGTTGTAACTAATTGTATTATTCGTTCCTGCACTATATTTATTCATATTAGGTATATATTGACTAACTTTTAGAAATTTACTAATCCTGATGGTGTATTGCCCTGTTGTTATATATTACACAATGATGGTGGTGGAAATCAACTTCGAATCTTTTGTTGTTGAACTTAGCATTAAAGTTGTTCTTAATGTACAGGACACTGGCAGAGTTGTGGATCTTTCCAAAGAGACCAAGGACTTAATTTAAAAAAGAAATGTGCCGACGCTACTTAGATGGGTTAAAGGTAGGATTTTTTTTTCTCGAACTGACTACGCTATTGACCTAGCAAAGTCTTAGCAGCTTCACCGGACTACTAAGGCGAGCGCTTAAGGCACTCAGTCGATTTTATTTAACAACTAGCTCAAGGGTGCACGGCACATCTCGGCTTGGGCTGTTTACCTCACACGTGAGATTCACAACCTATCTGAGTTGATCCAAGCTAACTATTCATACATATATGAGTTGTTGGAACATATATGTGTACCAAGCATACATACCTCAACAACTCTTATATATATTTCGTAGATGATGAAAAAGTAAGGCTAATAAAATTCATATATATATAACAAACCTTCAAAACAAGATACGGTATGAAGCAGTTCGCCTCATATTCTGCCATAGTGTAATCGTTGTCCATCAAATACTGGAATACCACTGATAAATATTCCAAACCCTTCAGTATGACTGATGGGTTAGTGTCGAAGAATCTCAAAGTGAGCCATTTAAGGATCAGGTCAAGGTTCGCCATAAGAGCTGATCCGTTCTCATGCAGGTCTTCTGAGAGAGCTTCAATGGACTTTAGATGATATCTGGAAAAATGACAGATAGTAGCTAATTGTAATTGTAGTGAGCCTCTCAAACTAATATCAGCATTTATTAAATTAAGAAGTCGCATTCAGGAAACGAGCCTGCTCCTATCTCAAGGGCCGGTAACTCATCTGTGATTCTCCTCATGTCACAAGTGTTCATGGGCGGCAGATACCATCAGGTGACCCGCGTGTTAGTTTACATACATGGTATAAAAAAAAGGTTTATTTTCCTAACAAAATAGACTTGTGTATGAATAAACCCTTTTAATAAAAATAGCATTTCATTAACTTAATGTGAAAGTATTTTTTTTACTACTAGTAGCAGTCCGCGACTTCCACCGCGTTCCTATGCTTAAATGATAACATTTGTGCGAAACCCTATTTTTTTTTAAAGTACCCTAAGTAATTCTTTAGAACATCGGCTATGTGTCAGTGAAAATCCCATCAGAATCAGTGCCACCGTTTCAGATATTATCCACAATAAACAGGTAAAAAAGGTTTTTTTTAAGTTACGTACATACTTTTATATCGACGGAAGAAAGCAGAATTGTCGTAACTCGAAAAACCCAACTTTACACCAGAGCAAAAAGCTATTTCAATTTTTTTTTAATGTGTAGTGCAAAAACTAGGCAAAAGAACGAGGTTATATCGATGAAATATTGAACCGTAGGAAAGCGAGACCCAGAACATTCAAAGCGGTATTTTTTTATACAAGAATATGGTAAAAAGTAATTTAGCCCAAAATGCAAGTTACGACATTTCCGCTTTCTCCCGTCGATATCCATTTAGTACATATCTGTTATTTTGACATTACAACCACACATTTCAATTATATTATTTGTATAGATATAGATCAGGTATAATTATTTTAATTACCTAAAATCACTATGGAACATGTTTGCGATTAATTGTTTGTTAAGTCCAGCATTGGTCATCTGCTCCTTTAGCAGCTCAAAGAACTCTTCACGGGGTGTAGTGAAGTTCCATTTCAAAACTGTAAGATGTAGAATTCATTAATATTACTAATATCTACAAACTATATAAATAATATTAGTAAAATTAGTGTATATATATATTATATCGTAGCAGGCAAATGGACAGATTAGTCACCTGATGTTAAGTGATCACCACCGTATATAGACACTTGCAACACCAGAGGAGTCGCAAATGCGTTGCCAGCTTGTATTGGGGGGCGGGAATAGGGAAGGGGGAGTAGGGGAGGGGAAGTAGGGTAGAGGAGAGCGAGGAGGGGGAGATGGTCTTCCGGCGCTCTCACTGACCAAATGAAACGCAACAATGCAAGCACAGTTACTTCACGTCGGTTTTTTGTGAGAGGGTGGTAGTACCCGGACGAGCCGAACCATTCATGCTGAAACTAGTAATAGCTTCAGTGTGACTACTGTTTTTCTACTATTGTTTATCCGAACTACTGACTGAACCAAGTTAGATAAGAAATTTTTTTATTTCCATACATTTTATTGTATGTAAATAGCGTGGGTACAGTCGCGACGTTATTTACTATTTGATTAAAATTCTCTGTGACTGTACCTTGGTTATCAAATGATAATAGTTTGATGATGAAATTAAGTACAAATTTAGTTTGACAGATAAAATTAGAACTATGAATGCTTTTAATTCAATATTCCATTCTCACCTTTAAGTTTTTGATCGTCAATAATACGTTGATTCTTCGCGTTGTTATTGGGCAGTAGCGGGGAGCAGTCTTCATCGTCTTTCTTACCACGGTTCGAAGCAGAACTGGGTTTGGCAGGGCCCTAGGACGATAAATACACATAATGTTAAATGATTAACTTCTGCGAACTTGCCAAATGTGATTAGTTTTTTTTTTCTTGATATGTTGACCTTTAAGCCTACAGTTACATACGCTCAGTTTTCAAAGAACTCAATTAGACTTAGGATGTCTATTAAATTTAAATTACAGCATATGGATATACTTAACTGTAAATTCAAATTTCATGTTATCTATATATTAATACGTGAAGCAAAAAAATTGTACCCCTTTTTAACTTATTTGCCGTGAACGAGTGAACTTGAGATTTGGCATAGTTAAAGTTTATATGACGGAGAAGTGCAGAAAGCTGTTTATTTTATATAAAATGCATTAGAAGTACATTAGATTTATTAAAATATGCACTACTCACACTACTGCTTGAATTTACACAGCAAATACACACATGTAAATAAAAAAGACATTTTGACAGCCGTCAATAATTACGAAGTTCAAAAGAGGTTGTGAAGGAGGTTGCTATGCTCGACTGTATGTATTTTTTAACTCTTACGTTCCAATAACCCTTTGTATCCTACTTTCAACAAGGATATTATAATATATAACTATTATTGTAATGTTTACTTTTTTATGGTGAACTCACTTCAAATGATGATTAAATAAAAAAATGAGCCAAATAATACCTTGTATAATTAAAATAAGAATCTTATTCATAAAAGTAATCCATGACTTAGACCTCCGCAGGTACAATGTTGCAATTCAACCTCATGTTAACAACAAAAAAGAATTTATTTTCAAAAGCTAATGGTAGTACTAGTAAACATCTTTAAATACCACCCGCCCATGGTGTCGTGTAAAATTAATTGAAAATTGTGTCATGGGTTGCGACAAATTTCTTTATTTTTTAGTTAGTTTGCTTAAAATGTTTGCTTAAAATTTAAGAGCTTTACCACGTGATTTTTTGTTTCAAATTTATAATTCATTTCAATTTTCATTTACACATAGATTTTTTTAAATGTTTACATAATTAAAGATCATGGCAAATAACTGAGTAGCCATGATGAAAACCTTTGATTATAGAAGTTATACCCTTTGACAATAGGGCCCTAATAAAGTTCAAAATTTAAAATATCAAATAAATATGGTCGAATGTCGACCACTGGCGCTCACTACTATAGTTAAAACTTGACAGTTTTGACACCCATTAGTATACACCACAATTAAAATTTAATAGACATCCTTGGATGTATATAGATTTGATTTAAAATGTGAATAAACTGTATATAGTTTATTAGAGGTAGAAATTACGCAGGCCGGAATGACAGCGGTGACCGGCGATGGATAGTATGTATCTCGGTGGTCGCCACTGTTTTTGGATTGTATTATGATTACCATCAAGCATAGTACAGTAACTTTGCCGTGCTACAATAAAAGAAAATGAAACCGGTAACAACATTGCAACAACAGTGCAAGCCTCACTGTCCAATATCCAACGGCAAGTTGGACACTGCTCCCACTCTACCCGACACATTGTTTATTCCCACCGCTTATAGTCACACAGAAAAGTTACAGCTCACATTTGCAAAGCCATCCCATAAGAAATTTCAATATAATAAGCACCCTAGTTGTACAATAAATATGGAGGAATGCACCATTTGAACTTTATTACTGTCGAATTAAAAAAAATCAAAAACGCCAAATGATGGAGACTGTAATTGTGTCTTTTAAAATAGTCTTCCGTCCGAACTCCTCGTAAACGGTTTGACAAATTTTGGTAACCTTTTTTAGAGCGTATTCAATCTGAATACATCTGGAATCAAGAATGGTTTAGATCCACAACTAAACGCGGTAATTGACGCTGCAGTTGGTTGAGTATTTATGATTTTTTTAATATTAAAGGAGTACAAGCTCTGCAGGGCCCGCTAGTAAGTATCTAAAGATATTATGTTATTCTTTATTCCTTCATAAGTTTTAGTATTTGACCAGTCTCATGTGATTTTAAACGTCGCTGTGGTCTATAAGATTGTAAACACGCCAAGCAAAGTGCTGTCTCTCAACTGCAGCCGCCAAAACACATCAATAGTTGCTACTTGGCTACAGATTTTCGACTTAAGTTAGTAACCACTAGTCGGTGGACTTAGAAGAAGTTCTACCACTGAACTACGGTTTCATTACTCTCTTTCCCTAAACCTAAAGCCCTGACTCAGTCGCGACGATTCCAACTTATGACGATCGTCAATGTCTAACCACACTATCGACTGAGCATCTGACCACACTATCGACTGAGCGTCTGACCACACTATCGACTGATCGTTTTTTTTTGCTAACTGACATAGCTATTAATCTAGCAAAGGTCTTAACAGCTTCACCGAACCACTAAGGCAAGCGAGTAAGGCACTCAGCCAATTTTATTTGACAACTAACGCAGGGGTGCACGGCACACCTCGGCGTGGGCTGGTGCCTGATACGTGCAACTCGCGACCTATCTGCGCTAACCCAATCTAACTATTCATACATATATGAGTTGTTGAAACATATATATGTACCAAGTATACATAACCTCAACAACTCTTATATATATTTTGCGTCCGATATTTTTTTCTAAACTATTGCAGTTCGATAAGGGAAAAACAAAAATAAAAACCTTCCACTTTCATGTGTAAAATGATCAGTACATTGGTAACGCATGGCTAATGATCTTCATACCTTTCCCTTCACAGCTGGAGCTTTCTTCTCAGCTTCCTTCTTAAGAGCACCTCCTGTCTTTACTCCTTTAGTCTCTTCTTTCTTGCCTTTGGACGGCAGCGGCTGTACTGGCAGGTTTGGACGAGCTTTATCCAGTGCTGCCAGCACCACGGTCTTCGAACCGGGCTGTATAAAAAAAAATATATCTATATATTACCTTTAAACGAGCAATTCTTGTATATTTTTATATTGTTATAAATTCAGAATCTCGGAAACAGCGGCAACGATTGCCGTGAAACTTAGTATTTAGGTGGTTTCGGGGACGATAAAACGATCTGGCTAAATTTCATTAATAGAAAACTTTTTATCTGAGTTTTCACGCAATGAAAATATATAGCTAGAATATAAAGGTAAATTTCGCCGCCACTGTCCAAACAGAATAAGCTCAGATGGAAATCGGCTGCTTCGAAAACCTGTCTAACCCTAGTTCGAATCCGAGTGAGAGCTAAAGAGATATCTTTTTTTAATACATTTTTTTGGTAAAAATATACTAATTTTGTGAGACAAAGCTAACAGTTTATTTTAATAAAAAAATATTTTTATTAATATAATTATAAGAGAGATATCTTTTCAATATATTTTAATTTTATAAAAGTGCTAATTTTATGAGGCAAACCTAACAGTTTATTTTAATTTAATTTTTTTTAAAGAACCGAGCTATGCTCCGCAATCCAGGTACTTTTTACTTTTTAGGTTTTAATATTTGAACAAAAGCTCAACTGATGTCTGAGATGGTAAAGAGGTGAACTGTTTGTCAACTGTATATTTGGCAACAGATTTTTAACTAGAATATGAATATAACTATGTGAATGTGAATAGAATGTTAACCAAATGAAGTAAAAAAAGAAATATTCCTACCATCATATTACGATCTCATCGCAGTGTTATCCTTAAAAGTAAGCCCCAACTCACTCGCAAAGACCCAAAAGATATCGATCGACGAGATGACCAAAAACGTTATCAACAAAAACTATTACCACTTAAATTATGACGTAGTTTATGAATGTCCGTTAAATCAACATAGGGGGTTAATAATGAGGCTTACTTTGAGTTTATCGAGTTGTTTGTGCATAGATTCGTATCCGAGGTGAAGCATAAAAGGTAGAACACAGTCCGCAGAGGCTTTCCGTACGTCAGCAGAACGATCCTCGATGCAGGAATACAGAGTGGGAATGCACATGGCTAGCTCCTCACGTGGAAATGACTTCAAAGGCACTGTGAACAATTAAATTTCATAACAGTAAAGACATCGTAATTTTTTTTTTTTTATATCGTAGGAGGCAAATGAACAGATGAGTCGCCTGATGTTAAGTGATCACCACCGCCCATAAGCATTTGCAACATCAGAAGAGTCACAAGTGTGTTGCCAGCCTGTGTCTGGGGTAGGGGGAAGTGAGGGAGGGGCAGTGGAGGTGGGTATCCGGCGCTCCCACTGACCGAACGAAACGCAACAATACAAAAACTGTTACTCCACGTCGCTTTCCTGTGGGTCGGGTGGTACAACCCCGGGCGAGCCGACCCATTCATGTTGAACCCAGCGATAATTATCTATCTTCTATCACCACATATTTTAAAACAAAGTCCTTAGCCTCAGCTCAGCGTCTGTCTGTCTGTTTGTTCGCGATAAACTCAAAAACTACTGAACGAATTTTCATACGCTTTTCATCAGTACATAAAGTGATTCATGAGGAAGACTTAGATATGATGTATAGTTTTTGTCAAGTTATTTTTATCTTCAGACGAGACAACGTCCGCCGTGCCCGATAATACATAAATAAAAGGATAGAACTTTACACTTGTACCAGGGTCACACAACAGCTATGGAATACACTATGTTTTTTTTTGTTTCATTTTAACTATAAACATATATATTAACAATATTAGTTAGCAATTCTGTATATACCATTAGGTAGATGATCAACGAGCCACTGTAGTAATGAAGCACGTAGAACAGGTGAACCGGACTTTAAAGCATCGAATACCATTTCCCCTTCGAAAGGAGCCTGAGGACCTGCCTCCTGGCACCATCGTTCTATGCAGGATACAGCCGCAGAACGAATCCACTGCTTGCTGTCACCCAGTGCTAAATAAGGTGAACAAAATTGATATCTTAAAGAAAATAATATATATTAGTGTTCGAAACTTAACTTAGTTCAAAATCAAAACCCTTAGAATCCTGTATTGTCCGAATTCATCTTTAATATACCTCCCAAATTTAGATTTTATAATGCATGAAACACTTGCAGATATAAAAACGATTTCTTGGTTATTTAAAATTTAGATCGAAAACATAATTATCGAATTACATATAACAGTGTGAAAATATTATTCATTTCAGTTTCATATTATATATATATATATTCCATATACTTTTAACTATATTTCATCAGTTATTAGGTGTCATAGGATAACAAACAAAATGAATTTATTGTAGTCCGGTGAAGCTATTAAAATAGTCTGGTGAAGCTGTTAAGGTAGTCCAGTGAAGCTGTTAAGGTAGTCTAGTGAAGCTGTTAAGGTAGTCTGGTGAAGCTGTTAAGGTAGTCTGGTGAAGCTGTTAAGACCTTTCTAGATCAAAAGCGTAGTCAGTTTGAGAAAAAAAATCATTAATATCATGTAAATTGCAAAAGTCTAAAACATAAAAACATTTTGTTTGTTATAATTTGAGAAAATATGCAATACAAGGGGATGATGTCAATTGATAAATAATAAAAGGAAGGCGTATACATTACATACTATTTACTGTATAATTAATTACATATAGCAATTGAAAATATATAATAATGTATGCAATAAAACAAGTTGTATTTCATAATCCTATCTATACTAATATTATAAAGCTAAAGAATTTCTTTGCCCGAACACACTAATCTTAGGAACTACAAGTCAGATTTGATTCTAAGTTCTCTCAGTTTTAGATAACCAATTTATCGAGGAAGACTATAGGTTATATATCATCTAAGGCCAATAGAAACGGAGCACCAATGAAGAATGTTTCAAAATCTGGATCCTTTTCCTTTTGAGAGCTTCCGTTGCCTGTCAGGGTTAGCCTAAAATAACTATTTCAGGCGGACGAATGAAATCGCGGTCAGAGCTAGTCTTATATCTTAAAACTATTTAGATTTTTTTTTCCTATAACAAGACTCACGTTATCTTTTAAAAGACATTTGATGTAATTTTTAATGACATTTGTAGTGTTGTATACCAATCTATGAAAATGGTAATTTCTGACATTACCGATCGACATTTTCAGTCATTTTAGCGAAGAGAGAGTTTTCGTGTCGTTAAGATAGGTGATACAAAGTACACCGGGTCATCTAGTATAAATATAAAAGCAACAAATATTTGTACAGTATAATTACCTTGGAAGAACGCTGGGAAAAATGTCCTCACATGTTGTTTACACTTAGAACCCATGGCTGTAGCTAACAACTCACAGATATTGAGTGCACTTTGTGCGAGCTTTGAGTTGGAGTCCAACAAACGAGCTCCTAACGCAGCGGGCAATTCACCCAGTGTAGGCTTTATTGGAGATGAATTCGTTACTATAGCTTTCACTTTGTCTAAGGCCTCGTTGCGAACCTGTAAATGATTTACGTTCTATCACACTAGACATACATACACTTGTTGGTAGAAGCAATTTCCTAACCAGAAAATTAATATAAATAAGTTTCTAAGCACAGCGAATTAAAAAAAAAAACCATACATCAGTGATATAAGTTCACTTTATGTTCTAGAATGATGAAAACAGTACATTACTGTGTGATTAAAGCAATCATAATTTCTTTGCTGTTAGTTATTAAAGGTTTATACTACCTATCTCTGTATAGATTGATCTCTGTAGATCTTCATCAGATTCAATATGCTAAAAATTTTAAAACATTCCCTGATTAAACAAGCATCCAATAACGAAAACCTCATCCCAATGGGTTCATTACTTTCTAAAAAAATCGCAGACACATACATACATAGGTGACAAATACAGAACCTCCGTTTTTGAAGTCGATTAAGAAATGGCAAATCTTTAATATTTCCTTATTATTGGAACGAAGTTCCTTAACGCGACTTGCCATAAAAGCTAACCGGTAAAAATGGTCACGTAAGAAAAAAGCGTTATGCTTTTTTCATGCCACTTCTTGTTTGTTTCTATTGTTCATAAGTATGTGAGGTGTTTTTCTTTTTTTTTCTTTATATGAAAGGCGGCAAACGAACAGGTGGGTTACATGATGTTAAGTGATCACCACCGTCAATAGACACTAGCGACATCAGGGAAGTCACAAGTGCGTTGCCAGCCTGTGTTGGGAGGAGGGAGAGGAAGGAAAGGGGAATGATGAAAGCGGAAAGGACGTGGGCTTTCGGTGTGTGTATACGAGTACCGAAATTCAAGAAGTTAACGAGCACCATCTGCTGCCAATTTTATAACCTAAATACTGATTGTGTGGAAGCTTCATCAAAACTTATTTCCATTTTTTAACCGACGAAAAAAACGGAGGAGGTTCTCAATTCGTCGCGTATATATATATATATATATATTTTTATGTATGATCACGCATAACTTTTTACAGTATAGTCCGATTTTAATAATTCTTTTTTTATTGGAAAGGGTATACTCCGAAGTTGGTCCCATTTAAATTTGGGAAAAAAATTTCAACCCTAAGAGTATGAAAATCGACAATGATTGATTATTCACGCACTGATTATGTCTATGACCGCGCATACCTTTAGACAGAATAGTCCGAAGTAAATTATTATCTTTTGATTTGAAAGAGTATACCCAGAAGTTGATCCCATATACATGTAAACATGAAAAAAGCAACCCCAAGGGTAAGAAAACCGGGCATGATTTATAATTCAGCTTCTGAGTTGTGTATTACACATAAATTAAGCTTGTAGTAATTAGTAAGATCATAGCCACAAAAAATTATAAAATAAAAACTTTTTAACAAAAAATTAAACCGCCGAAAAAACTGAAAAGCAAAAAAATAATAAACCTTTTACTTTATTCATCTTAATAACTAAGTTCT
>JACEII010000016.1:2131547-2143586 GCA_014332785.1 Antheraea mylitta
AGAACTTAGTTATTAAGATGAATAAAGTAAAAGGTTTATTATTTTTTGCCTTTCAGTTTTTTCGGCGGTTTAATTTTAAAGTTTTTTTAATCACATATGAGCTATAATCTGTGATTATCGCAATAAGGATTCGAGATATGAAGGCTGCAGCAAGTATGTTTAGTACAAACTTAGAATAATCATGTGGAACTTCATTGCAGAAAGAGGTCCCTTGACCGCAAACATTATTATCTATGGTAACTGTTTATTAGTTATAATAGTGATTTATGAATTATTTTATATAGGAAAATTACCTTCCAATTCTTGTCATTAATTTCAGCGATGAGAGCTTCAGTGATAAGCGGATTTATATCAGTCCGGGGTCTACTGTCTTCTACAACTGCCGGTTCCTCTTCAATCGCCTCCTCATATACTTCGTCCAAATCTTCGCCCATTGACGCCTTGCTTTCGGACTGAAAAACCCAATATATATCTTACTTTGGTAGGTTGTTAGAGCCAAGTTGAAGCTATTACTGGATTCAGCATGAATGGGTCGGCTCGACCGGAGTACTACCACACTGTCACAGAAAACCGACGTGTAGTAACAGTGCTTGCATTGTTGCGTTTCGTTCGGTCAGTGAGAGCGCCGGAATCCCACCTACCCTCCCCTTACCCTTACTTTTTCCCTTCCTCCCCCCCACCAACAAAGGCGGGCAACGCACTTGCGACTCCCCTGACGTTGCAAGTGTCTATGGACAGTGGTGATTACTTAACATCAGGTGACCCACCTGTTCGTTTGCCTCCTATGATAAAAAAAAATAATATTATTACCTACTGTTGCCAAAACTAAAATAACATAAATAAATTGTTAACATAATGTTAGCTGAAATAATTAATTCATTTTAATTTAGAAGTGAAACCATTCTTCGTATTGTTTTCTCCTCTGTACCTCTTGCAATTAATACTTCGTTTGATACTTTTAATTAAGAACTAAAATTAGTAATCAAAAATCAGTATAAAGTCAGTATGTCATCTGTGAACATGAAATTTGTCACAAAATTCAATTCTTTAAATTTAACTACAAAATTAAAGATATAAATAATATTGTCAATGATAACAAAAAACTGTAGCCACGTTACCTACATGATATTTCGACAAACAAATGGTATGACACCGCAAACATACGCAAAGTAGTATCGTAACGCGACACTGTCTTAGATAAAATGTGGAAGTGAGTTGGCATATTCTCAATATCAGTGGTTAAAAAGAAACAGTTATACTTGCTTAGATACGGGTGGTTTGACAGGGCAGCCGTCAAAAATAAGCTAATTGGCCAAGTTTTATAACATTTTCTATAGCTTTTTAGTTATAATATTATTAAGTATTATATTTGTTTTACTAATCCCGATGGTGTATTGGTGATTATGGTGTGGTAATATTGGTGAAGATGGTGTATCCTTTTGGTTATATATTAGACATAAATGGTGATGGCGGAAATCAACTTCGAATCTTTTGTTGTTGAATCAGCATTGAAGTTATTCTTAATGTACATGACACTGGCATTATTGTGGATTTTTCCATACAGGCCAAGGACTTAATTTAAAAAAAAAATATTATGTTTGTTTTCATTGATGTGTTGTTATTACTTACCTTACTGACTTTGCCCATTTGTCTGGTCGGCGTGGGCGGAACACTGTTCGCGTGCTTGTCTAACTCGAGGCTGATCAGTTGCTTGGTGGCCGGTTTCTCCGTATCGAAGTGGTTGATCAGCGACGGCCCCACATACAATGAGAGCACGCCGAGGAAGTTCACCGTCGATGTACGAACATTTGGGTTCGTTGCCGATAGAGCCTTCTTTGAGTGCGCTATTATCGATTTTATATTCATACTGGAATAGAATTAGTACTAGTAATCGCCTAGTAGTCACTCATAATTCATTTTTAAGTTACAATTTTAACAAAGAAATTTTGTGGGTAGTAGAGCCACGCTGAAACGATTACTGGTTTCAGCATGAATGGGTCGGCTCGTCCGCGGAAGCACCACCATCTCACAGAAAACCGACGTGAAGTAACAATGCTTGCATTGTTACGTTTCGTTCGGTCAGTGTGAGCGGCGGAAGCCCACCTTCCTTCCCCTGTCCCCTCCCCTTTCTCCCTCTCCACCATTACCCCTACCTCCTAAACACAGGCTGGCAACGCACTAGCAATTCCACCTAACACAAAGTGATTCGGATGTTCGTATGCCGCAAAAAAAAATACTTTCTTCGACAATTCTTGATATCTATCTATTAAACGAAAAAAAAATTGGTTAAAAAATTAAGGTGGAAGACGTATTTAACTGCCTGTATCTTCTTTATATATAAATTTCTTTTGTATGTGTGTATGTCACTGAACTCGAATACGAATACTAAACGGCTAGACCGATTCTGATGAAATTTTGTGTGCATGTTCTACTGAATCCGAGAATGGTTTAGATTCACAATTGGACCTGGTAGGTAGCGCTGCGGTAGAGTTTTAGGATTTTTTTTACCACAGCAGGACAACGTCCACCGGGATCACCAGTATATATATAATTTTTAATTTTATTTTGTTAACACTCCAATAGAAATTGTTAAAAAGTGCATTAACGGGTTAGATTAAAATTGTGGGTATTTTTGGCAGAAACTTACTTGAATATTTTTACGTGAATATGCTACTGAAATTTTCCGGAAATTACGAAAATTATTTAGCTCAAAAGTATGGCGTATTTTTTTAAATTATAATTTTATTATTACTACTTAGCCCTATTTACCCCCTATTACAACTTCCTGATTTTCCTTATCGAACTGAAAAACTCTCAATCTTCCGATAATAAATATATGGAGGAGTTGTTGAGGCGTGTATGCTTGGTACACATATACGTTTCAACAACTCATACATATGTGAATGGTTAGCTAGGTTAGCTAAGATAAGTCGCAATTTTGCATGCAACAGGCAACAGCCAAGCCGAGGTGTGCCGTGCACCCTTGAGAGCTGGTTGCCAAAATAAAATCGGCTGAGTGTCTTAAGCGCTCGCCTTAGTAGTCCGGTGAAACTGTTAAGACCTTGCTGGGTCAATAGCGTAGACATATCGAAAAAAAAAACTTCCTGATAATCTTTCAATGTATTCAATCCTATATGTATTACAAAATCCTAATAAAATCTCTGTTGTTATTGTTATAACTGGCAGCCACACACGGATTCCTGATAAAGTATTACATTTACGGAATTTCTTTCAAAAATGAAATAGTCTAAGTTACTCGTTATAACATCAGCTATCTGCCAATAAAAGTTCAGTCAAAATTAATTTGATTACAGAGATTACTAGGTATAAACAATTAAACAACAATTTTGAATATTGATTTTTGCTATAACTACAGTATGTACAATAATATTCATATAGTAAATAGCTGTTATTTTGAAATTACAAACAATACTTCAATTTTATTTATTTGTATACATATAATAGTTCCATCAATAACTCACTTAAATCCAAACTCCTTTATAGCGTTGGCCATCCAGTTGAACAATTCAGATTGGACCTTAGGATTCTTTTGCGAATCCATAGCAAAGCCGAGACTCTCATTCAGTACATGCTCAAGACCACAAGACTCGGCAAGTGATGTCAGACACTCCGCCGATATAGACGAACAAGAGGATTCTCCTAATTTTGTGACGACGTCTTGTAAAACACTGTCGGCTGCAGTACTAAAGAAAAAGACGTAAAATTAATTAATACACTACTTTTAGTTTCAAAATCGATGAACAAAATATTTCTTCATCACAATATAAAATGTATTCTAATAAATCGCGTTTAGACTCAACAACGATGAACAAGACTAATCCCACAGCTTCGTGATGACGTCTTGTAAAACACTGTCAGCTGCAGTACTATATAAAAAAATATTTCTTCATTACAATATAAACTGATTTCTA
This sequence comes from Antheraea mylitta, assembly GCA_014332785.1. NCBI lineage: Eukaryota > Metazoa > Arthropoda > Insecta > Lepidoptera > Saturniidae > Antheraea > Antheraea mylitta. The sequence continues at coordinate 2,135,480 of JACEII010000016.1, forward strand.
ATAAAAACGCGTTTAGACTCAACAATGATGAACAAGACTAATCTCACAGTTTCGTGATGACGTCTTGTAAACGCTGTCAGCTGCGGTACTACATAAAAAACCATTTCTTCATCACAATATAAAATTTATTTAAACCGCGTTTAGACTCAAGTACGATGAACAAGACTATTCCCACAGTTTCGTGATGACGTCTTGTAAACTACTGCGGGCTGTAGTTCAACTCACAGTTGAAAGGATCCAATTGTCCTTTGACACAGTGTCCGTACATACTATTAACTAAGTCAATATTGCTTACTTTTATAGTTGCTTTATGTAATAGAATGTAAACTCTATAGCGTCATTCGTTATAAGAAAAACTTTTTATAATATAGAAATTAGTTAAATTTGGTTGGTATACCACAAAACCAGTAGTTATTCTTTTAATTGCTAAAATAATGCTCGGTCCCTCGGAAATTCGTTATAAAGAGTTTATCCTGTACTTTTATATTTGCTTTATGTAAACAGATCCAAAATAAAGACGGTGTTAGTTAAATACGTATTAAATCCTTGCTTTAAAAAGGTTTCGTACTAAATGTACCGCGCTTGTCTGAGGCCAGTTCACGTTATCCTTTTCTCGCAAGTCTAACCTACCGTAACCAAAGTGAGACAGAAGAGCAAGATGGCGAACATTCAGCGAGCGCGATGCATTTAAAACGCATTTAAAGCAAGTATTCAATTTTCTATAATAACACCGTAAATGTTAACATTAAACTATATTTATCTCCTACAGAGCTTGATTATAGCTTGATAGTATATAATACAAGATTCTTTAAAATTAAATAATGATCAAAATAGTATAAAATCACTTACGTAGAAACAGGAAAGTTTTCCGTAATATATTTGCATACTTCTAGCCTCGCTTTTAACACTTGTACATTGGTGTCCTTCAAGCCGGGTTTTTTGTTCAGTATGCGATACAGTAGCTGTGCCGTGGCGTCGCCTGTCGTTAGACCCTGAACTGTCGAATGATAGCTCTGAACCGAAGAAAGACGGGTTTTCCAGTTACTATCTCCAAGCCCTGATGAGAAACAATAATTTATTACTAATTGTTCTGTATATCCTGGAATAGGCTGGTTAACACGACTATTTACAATTACAATAGGCCCCTGTGACTTTTATAATCATAAAAATTGATTTATTAAACATAACAACATTCAGGTAGCAAATAATAGTGTTATGAAAATAATCCATGAAAGCAAGTTCAAAATATTATCATTAATCTAATCATGCAACAATTGCATTGTGTAATTAGAAGGAATCAATGATTACTTTAGTTTTTTTAATGAGAAACATCTATAGGCGGAGGGTAAACATGGTTGTTGGCGTAGCGACACAGAATACGTTCTTTGCACTATTAACAAAGTAATCAAAAACATTTGCAACCTTATCTGTAAATGCATAAGATTCATACAGTTTTGTCGGCCACCCGTTCTATTAGTGTTACGCGTTCTACTAGCCTAGCACCCTTTGATAAATGCCGACAAACACACCGCGCCTGCGTCTAGTTGAATTTATGTATCACAATGAATAAATGTCATTATTTTATTGAGCAAATTTGTAATGCTTTATCTTTTCATTATGCCATAGTTGCTTACTGTCGTAATCTGTTCTTTTATGGATATAACTTATACAAAACAACTTCGATGTTTCACATTTGCCAGGTGTCCCGTGACGGCTCAATTTTTAGTTTATAGGTTTGAGCATTTGACCAAAATCTCATGCGATATTAAATTATAATGCGGTCTAAGTACAGCTGCCGGGACACAACAATAGTTGCTAGGCGAAAAACTTTCAGCTTAAGAACAGTAGTAAAAGCCTTATAAAAAGCCATAATGCTATACTATAGTTTTTTGTTCTCGAATTGACTACGCTATTGACCTAGCAAGGTCTTAACAGCTTCACCGGATTAAAAACTACTACATAATACAGACTTATTATAAACCTAGAAAGTAATTGCACAGAGGAAAAGTAGAAGTCGCTCCTGATTCATAATTACCATACTTTGTTAGATTCGATTATTTAGATCACGATATTTTCTATTTACTAGGATTCGAACCTATGTCCATTGAGGCGGTGTCCGAGCACGCTATCCACTAAGGAGAAGTTACATGCAGAAAGTAATGCAGCCATTTATTCAGTACAAGTAATTGATACTCAATTACCAGAAATAATATCCGCTGTTAAGAGTTGTTCAGCTTTTGAGTCGACTTCCTCTGGAGATAGTTCCTGCTCGCGGGGTGGACTTGCTGGTCCTCGTGATGCTGCCGGCTTCTTTGCTCCGGCGGCTGGTTTCTTTGCTGTATATATTATAACAATGTTTGCTTGTATATATGAATCAATATAGAAACGGCAAAACAAAATTTAATTTTAATGTGATTGGGAAGGGGATTTATTACCTAACTTTTATTAAGGTTGTCCCAGAACTCGACGTCAAGCCGTAATCGGGTAACAGGCTAAGTCATAATAGTTTAAAAAAAAATTAAGTGACGTACTTTAAAAATTATAGGCGTTAAAGAAAAAATTGACGTAATCGACAACGTTACAACTTAGCTTGTTATCCGATTCCGGCTTAAGGTCGAGTTCTGGGACAACCTGTATGATCTACTAATGACCTAAATGGTAAGTAAATTATGGATACTGAAAACATGACTTTTGAAAAGATCTATTGACATACACTTTGGACGATCTGTTATATGGATTATCTGAAGGCCTTTTATAAAACTATGTTTATAAAATAAATTGTTTATTGAAACAATTATACAATTACAATTATTAAAAAAAGGTAATTAACAGAATTTAGGGCAAGTGTCAACCGCGCGGATGATAGATTTGAACTGACGTTCCCAATAATTTAACAAAGAAAGAAAGCTCAAGAGGTTTGAATCAAAATAGGGTTTCTTTGTCATTTTACGTATTGGAACCTTTATAACAGATCCACTTGTTGCTACATCATATATATTTTTTTTTAGAACAGAACAGAACTGAACATTTTTTTTTAGAACAGTACAGAACTGAACATTTTTATAAGTGGTAGAGTCACGCTGAAGCTATTAGTGGTTTCAGCACGAATGGGTCGGCTCGCTCGGGGTAGTACCAGACGACACACAGAAACACTGACGTAAAGTAACAGTGCTTGAATTGTTGCGTTTCGTTCGATCAGTGAGAGCGCCTGAAGACCATCTCCCCTCTCCTTTCCCCTACTCCCAACTTCAACAAGCTGGCAACGAACTTACGACTCCTCTGGTGTTGCTAGTGTCTATGGACGGCTGTGATCACTTAACAACAGGTGACTCGCATGGTCGTTTGCCTGACATAAAAAAAAACCTGAAAAAGATACTTGTAGTACCATTGTATGTGAAAAACTAACTAGTTGGAACTGGATTTCTCAGAATTTGAAATCGCCAATATGTCGTGGGTTGGCGTTGTGATTATGCTAACATCCTTCGGGTAAAGTTCTATGGTTGTGCACTGGATCCATTACAGGCTGATAATGATGATCAAATGATGATATTACAAAGTATGTTACATACAGTTATTATAATTCGATAATTATAATCAGCAATATAGAAGTGAAATGTTAATTTTAATTTTTTAATTGATTTTTAAATCAAGTATCAGAAAAATGAGAATATAATTAACAAATAACTTTACCAACCTGTCCCCGGTCTTTTGACAGCTTTCGGTTGTGAAGAACCAGCTGTTGGTTTATTGTCACCTTTAGCAGACGGAGCTGCGGCCTTGGGTTTGGCTTCTTTTTTAGGAGCAGCAATTTTTACTTGAATTACAGCCTGAAAAAAAATTGAAAACAGTCCATTTTTTTTCTTAGCATCGATTAATCAACGCCTTTATTTTTAAATCACTTATATTTTACGATATTTGATATAATAAAAAAAAAATTCAATAATATTAAAGCTTAAAAAATTAATGAAGTATGATCGAGTTACAACCAATGGATGCCGAATATAAACAAAAAATAAATTACCTTTTCAGCAAACTCCTTAATTTTTTGCTCTTTCAAGTTATCCAATTTCCCAATGTGTGGAGCGATATTCTTTTCACCGACTAATTTAGTAGCTGTACCTAGCGCTTCAGCTGCTGCATCACGTACCGCTGGATCTGTTAAGGAGGAACATTAATCTTTTTTTTTTTTTCGAACTGACTATGCTCTTAGCCTTAGTAGGCTTTTACAGCTTCACCGGACTACTAAGGCGAGCGCTTAAGGCACTTGCCGATTTTATGCAGGTAACATGCTCAAGGATGCACGGCACACCTCGGCTTGGGCTGTTACGGAAAAAAAACCCGATCTGACCTAGCTAAACTATTCTAAGCTAATTGTACATGTATTCATTTTTGAATTATGCAATTAAAAATTGCATGATTCAAAACAACAACATGTAAATCGGAGATAAACACTAATCTTATGTTGAGAGTTATATGAGGTTTCGATAACTCTGAAGAAGTATTTGTAATATCAGCATTATGTCTATTTCTAGAAACATGAATAAAAAGAGCTGTAATCGCTCAGAGCATATTTCAAACGAAACAGAATATAATGAAATAATAAGCATATATATAGCATATAGTAATCGTGAATATGTCGTGGTAGACAAGTTATTTCAAGGCTAAAATATCGATCGACAGTTCTAACTCTGGTATGTACCTAAGAATTTTAAGGAATTTGCGTACAGTAGTATCTAATTTAAAAATTGTTAACACTGTCTGTTGATGGCGAAGGAAAACATTTTAAAAAACTGAACCAGTGAAATATCCTTGTCGTCCCACCATATGAAGAAAAATACAGAACTTATAACTACTCGGAGTATGAAATCGCCACAGGTCGTGGGCTGGCGTGGTTTCTTTAGATTCATAACTGGACCCGATATGTGACACTGCTATCTGTTTATAGGTTATATTTTTTATTATCAGGATAATGTTCGCCGGGCCCGCTAGTAAATCCATAGAATATTTAGAGTTATTTAAATAAGACCAGTTTCATGTAAGTCGAAATTTTTTGATGTTCTATATATGCGGAGGGTAAACCTGATTGTTGGCGTGGCGACGCAAAGCACGGTCTTTACACTATTAATGAAATTCTCGAAAATATTTGCAACCCTGTCTGTATAATTATAAGATTCAAACTGTTTTGTCGGCCAATCGTTCTACTAGTTACGCGGCTCCCGCCGACGACCTAGCGCTCTTTGATAATTGCCGCCAAACACACCGCGTATGCCTACTTGAATTTTTGTATTTTGCATTTCATAATTAATATCCATAATATTTATGTAATAAAATAAATAAACAATCATTATTTTATTGAACAATTTTGTAATGCTTTATCTTTTCATTATGATATAGCAGATTCTTGTCGTAATCTATTCTTTTAGGCATATAATTTATACAAAATAATATCGAAGTTTCACATCTGCCAGTCGTCCCATGACGGCTCAATTTTTTAATGATTTGTTTTATACTGCAATATTGAGTTTTATATATACATCATCTATGAGCTTTGGACCTCAAATTATATTTTATAACAAAAATACATAATTTGTAGGTGGTAGAGCCCCGCTGAAGCTATTTTTGGTTTCAGCATGAATGCCGGCTCCTCCGGGGTAGTACCACCCCTCTAACAGATAACTGACGTGAAATAACAGTGCTTGCATTGTAGTGTTTCGTTCGATCAGTGAGAGAGCCGGAGGCCCACGTCCCTTCCTCTATCCTTCTTTCCCTTTCCTTCCCCTCCCCTTTCTCCCATATACAGGCTGGCAACGCACTTGCGACGTCCCTGATGTCGCTAGTGTCTATGGACGGTGGTGATCATTTAACATCACGTGACCCACCAGTTCGTTTGCCTCCATTGATATAAAAAAAAAGATAAACATAGTTCACCAAATGCTAAAGTTAGTATTTTAAATAGACACACGCATTTTCCTTAATATCTCTTATTATAACTACTGAGTCTTAAGAATCATATGTACCATGATACTAACCAGCACTCTCAAGCAACTTCAATAGACCAGCAACGTAAGCTTTTATAAGTTTTTTGTTAAAAGCAGCGGGTTGTGTATGACAGAGAGCTCGAGCTAGGAACATGGAGCTCTCCGCTTTTATTGATGGGTTCTTGTTATCGAATGCTGCTAGCATATCTTCCATGATTGCTTCCAAGTTTGTCTGCATACAATAATTCATATGTTAAATGAAGAATAAGAATACTTAAATAATAATATTTGATTTTTTTGTTTTTATTCTTTGGCCTCTTTGGAAAATTTCACAATTCTGCCAGTACATTAAGATCAAATCCAATATTCCTGTCATATTTTTATGTAAAACATGATAAAAAAAAACTGTAAAAATATTTTTAAATTTAGTTTGGAAACAAAATAAGTATTAAAAGAAAAAAATGGAGAGTAAAATTGACTCAATTGATGGGTCATAGGAAACATCTCCTTAGAACTCTATATAACCTACTAATCACATCATGTCACAGTGAGCAATGCCCTTATCCCTATTGCTAAATTGTGTCAAAGTAAGTTCTTTGTAAGATATCACAATAAGCGACACGTCCCAGCTTACGTGTATGTGTAATGTACTTACACAAGGATAAATAGCGTCGATGGCTTCTCTCAATGCGGTGACGACAGTAGGTTTCTTCTCTTTAAACTTTTCAAGTATCGCCTGTACACAAGCGGTTGCATACGGCTGGAACTTGCCCCGCAGCCCCGTTGCAACCAAACCTAGTAGCCTTCCTCCGAGAGCTACCAGCATGACGTTCGTGTCTTTTGATATCACCTGATATATTAATTAACATTTTTCACAAAAAAAAATAATATATATATATATATCTTCTGCTGTCACTCGGATTCGAACTGGGGTTACACGGATTTTTGAAGCAACTGATTTCCATCTAAGCTATTTTTATTTTGACAGCGGCAGCGAAATTTACCTTTATAGTCTAGCTATATTTTTTCATTGCCTGAAAACTCTGTTAGAAAAGTTTTCTATGAATAAAATCTAGTTAGATCGATTTATCATCCCCGAAACGACCTACATACTAAGTACATTGTACTACATACTACAATTAAGTTATTTTTATTCATTACTGTAATCACTGCGTTGTGTAGACTTTTATTTTGCAGCTTGCCTCACGTTATCGTAAATTCAATCTATCCCTATACAACAGCACATTTCTGAATAGATGAAGAAGAAAAAGTTTGTACTCCCTACAATGGACGAATTTTAACCCTAGTAAAAACAAAAACCACAGACGACTGCTAGTAAATAATAAAATAGACTAATACCTTCTTCAAAGCTCTAACTAAATCGGCATAATCTCCGGGTTCCAGTTTGGGGGCAGTTTTAAGTATATTGTCCAAGGCGTCGAGGGCTTCTTTCCTCTCCTGCCATTTCTTGGCATCGAGTTTTTCGTAAAAATCTTTCGGTAATTTCGATAATATCTCGACGGGATCAAGCAAATCGTAAGGGTCCATGTCTGCGGAATCTCCTCCACCTGTTTCGGCATCGTCGTCCTCTGTCGCTCCTGTTAATATAAGTATTTTCCATTATTTTCATGTGCATTTACATGACTCGTTACATTTCAAAAAGAGGTGAATCCAATTTTAATCGATATACCATGTTAAATGTCTTTACATTTTCAGTTTTTATACACCGAGAATGATGTTCAAGAATGATGTCCAAATTTTGCCGTTCATGAGGCTTTTAGTTTTTTTTTATATAATCTTCATATTTTACATGTACCAAATTTGAAGATCTTGAAAAATAAAGTAACATATTAGGAACGGCTTACAAATGAATTTAGCTTATTTTTTAAAATGTCACATGTATTTTTATAACATACAGTACATTCAGTAGTAACAGTCACTGAATAAAAAAAAATGGCTATGGGTATGTACAATTAGGTATTGGGTATGATCATACGATACTGCTTAAACGGCTGATGAGGTTTGACGAAATATTATGGTGCACGTGGCCTAAAGATCAAGTTTAACCTGTACTACCGGTGGTGCACATAGCCTAAAGTTCAAGTTTAACGTGTACCACCGGTGGGCAC
>JACEII010000016.1:2143596-2168860 GCA_014332785.1 Antheraea mylitta
TGCACATAGCCTAAAGTTCAAGTTTAACGTGTACCACCGGTGGGCACATGGCCTAAAGATCAAGTTTAACGTGTACCACCAGTGGTGCACATGGCCTATAGATCAAATTTAACATGTACCACTGGTGGTGCACATGGCCTAAATATAAAGTTTACCGTGTACACCGATAGTACATACCGGTACCCCATGATACGTCCGGTATAAAAACATCCACAGGGATCTGAAACGCCTTCTGTCTGGGCGTACATAAAATCACTTACTAGTAGTTATTTCGAAAAAGCTGAGAATCATCCTAGTTCGTTAGTGGTATCCGCCGCAAAATACGAAAATGTACCTAACGCTGCGCGCTAAAAAATAGACGTCTGCAACAATAGCAAAAAATACATAAGTGTATAACCATCAGTAGCATCCGCAGTCGGTGCGTCTCGTATTCTGTTCTGCTGTGAACGTAGATACCGAGTAGGCTGAGCACCACCGGATCCACTGAAGGACTCTCTCAGTTCTTGTTGGACGACTGCCTGTAATGTTGCTATGTGAGGCTCGATTGCAGCACCGATCCATCTAGAATGTATATAACCAATCTTTATTATCATATGCAACTGTTACTTTTCATTTTTTATATAAATTAATATCGCTCTTGCTACTCTACCATAAGATAACCAAAGATTCATAATCGAGAATACTTAACATGGGAATAAAAATATCATGGGTATATCAAATATTTCATTTAATTAACTTCTGTTGTCAACATCAAAACACTACAAAGTTATGCGGTCGCCAGAGCACATGATAACAACGCATTCGCATGAAAATGCTGTGTAAGCAGCATAATTCCGACTGGCGTCCACATAACTTGTGGGAACAAATAGTTAACGTGTTAAGTAGAATAAGATTCATTCGTTCTGGGCATCTGCTTCTGACCAGAGCTACCATTTTCAGTATTAATTAAATCAACTTTTGTAATTAATTAAATAAGATAAATAAAGTTTTTTTTTTAAATATAAATCGCTCCCGTAAACTTGACTACATATTATAAAAGAAAGTCCTCTGTCACGTCTGTCTGTGTGTTCGCAATAAACTCAAAAACTACTGATCGGATTTTCATGCGGTTTTCGCCAATAAATAAAGTGTTTCATGAGGAAGATTTAGGTGTATGTCTCAAGATTTTTTTTTCTTATCAAGGCAGGACAACCTCTGTCGGCTCTGCTAGTTATACATAATTTTACATATTTGAAACAAATAAATGTATTCTACAGTCTATGAATTACTAGAGAAATTGATTCAAAATAATAGACCATTTACTTATACTATTTTGAAATTATTATTCATTACTGTATACGTAATAATCTATACATTAGCATATTTATCTTGTTATTGATGGTTTTTTCTTGTGTTATACAAACAAACACACATGTCAATAAGCTGTATGTAGTGACATAATGTTCTAGAGGCTTGAACCAATTCAACACCACAGCATAAGATTATTATTTCTCATCTACTATCAAGGTTTAAAAAGTTACAGTTAAAAGTTTCAAGGATTATACGGACCTGTGCATTTCAATAACTAAAGCTTTCATCTCATCTCTGACAGTTTTATCTCGATCAGCGAGCAAAACTGGTATCTTTTTCACCATCGGTTTGATAGCTATAACTTTGTTTCCAAATTGTTTGAGGGCAGTGTTCAAAGCAGCTATGCATGCGGCCACAACTTTAGGATTCTTCTGTTCCATACCTTTCAATAATTCTTCTGCGACGATTTCGTGTTTTTCTATTTCTATATACATTAATGTGATCTACAAACAATGTTATTATGTAATGAAATTATGTAAATTTATTAGTAAACTTCTTTTAAAATATGTTTCTAGTGATTTTTGACTGTGGTTAAATTGAATCGGTTCGCTATTATATTATATTCGTTATTATATATATCTTCGCTAACTAAATATTGGCGTAAAAAATCGAAAAGAAAAAAAAGATGATTTTCCAAATGATAAATTTAAATACAGTCAAAACCTTTTATGGCTACATCGTTTAGAATAACATAGTGGTTATATTAATCCAGAAAAAGAAAAAATTGAAATGAAATAAATTGAAGATTGTATAAAATTTACAGTAATCAACCAGAGGTGCTCACAAAATTCCTATCCAGTGAAGCTGTGCAGGCCTAGTAAGGCCAATAGCGTAGTCAGTTAGAGAATTTCTATCCGCGACATCTCAAAAGTCATATTCTTCTTAACACCATAAACGGTGAAATTTACCAAAATTCTTTCTTAGTGCTGACGTAACCAATATTAATATTTTAAGCAGACTAGGTTACCTAGTTTTCTTATTAATGTAAATAAATAATAGATCAATTACCTGCAAAGCTAAGTCCTTAGTCTTCGTTTTGGGTGCGGCGATACATTTCGCGATAATACCGGACATAACTTCGCCTGTGGTCTTACCAGCGTGGCCGCAGTTTTCAACGAACACTAAGGTGGCTTCAAGACCTTTAAAAACCAGAAATATTTCTTTGATATATATAATTTTAAAACATTTACCGTACATATAGTTCATTTATGAATAAATATTATAAAGTCGTTTTGTCACGTCTGTCTCTATGTTCCCTTAGTTCTTTTAAATTACATAACGAATTTTGATATGATATTTACTATTGTTTAAAGAATTTTTTCAAAAGGTTTACATTGCAAACCTTGGATAGACCTCATGATACACAAGTATACTACATATTCGTACATCATAAAAATGCCTACAGAAAAGTCCTCAGTGGCAGTGACGTAACTATAGGTTGCCAGAGCTGCCAAATGCAACGGACCCCAGGAACTTCTGATTTAAGGAAAGAACTCTAAGGGACAAAACAGACTACGTAAATGGGATCTACTAAAATTATACAACAATGTGACGAATTTTACTGAGGCCCCATATTCTTAAGAGCATATTTCTTTTTACAAATATCTTAAACGTTAACACAGATTTAAAATTACGCGCAAACAAAAATTGTTTATATGAAAATCCATACATATCTGTCTAGACGTTGATGAATTGTAAATAGAAAAACGCCAAACAATGGATCTAAATTGTTTAGAAACTTATGACGTCACATTATTACACTGCATTCATGTGGAGCCAGGGCGTGTCGCTAGTTTGTTGATAATGGAAATTTGAGCACAATCTAAGCACCTAAACATATAACCTTACAAATATTATAAACGCAAATGTAATTTTTTGTTACGCTTTCCGCCTTTAACATAATTCTGAGAACTGATAATCATGAACTTGAAACGATAATCATGAACTTTTCCATACAAGTTTTCAGGGATATACAAAAAAGTACTGCCTCCTAAGGATAGGTCGAATCTACACTACCGCAAGTGAAGCCGCAAGCAAAAACTATTATTACTATAAATAACCTTCATTGATGTAATTAACATGAATAAATAGCATTAATAGAAGCTAAGACTATCTTTGCGTTGGCTTTTGAGATGGATGTTATAGGTTTTCATATAATGGTTATAGAACCGAGTTCGGGAATTTAGCGCACCAATTTTCCGGTAACAATTTAAAAATTAGTACGTCTATAGATTCTCCATTTTTTCCTATCTTTCATAAACTTTTTATAGAGGTGGGCAAAAAATTTAAATGATTGGCAGAAATGGGCAATCGATGGAAATGCCCAATACGAATTTTCAGATTCTTACGCGAAAAACGGTGGGCCATCTTTTTGGAGCTATAAACCCAATCTTGAAAACATTTGAGGGGTCTTTCCGGTGAATTATGTTTTTTTTTTTTTTTGTAAATTCATTTTAATTTCGTTATAACCAGACGTGATGCCCAAACGCGCAATGCACAGTGCGGAGCATAGCTCCAATTACGTGTAGTAGTCTAGTGAAGCTGTTAACCCTTACTAGGTCAATAGCGTAATCAGTTCGAAAAAAATACCAACTACGTCATAGCTAATATTATAAGTACAAACTATAGATATAAAGACAATGTTAAGAAAACATAAACTTATAGCTACGTATTTTTAATAAACAAAGTAGTTATGGAAATATAGAGTATCGTTACATAGGTATCTTACAGCTTAGCTATAGTAGGTACCTAGTCTTGGATTATCATAAGCCTACCGATATATTATTTACTATACGTATCCTATACGATTTTGGGAAGATCCCTAGAGTATTTTTGAAATTAAAGAATGATAATGAAATGAAATGGGAGGCATTTGACAATATCTCCTGACCATAAAACAAACATCCAAATTGGTTTATAATTGTCGAAATTAACAAACATAAAAAAATAGTATCGAACTGAGAACATATTTCAAATCAGTTAAAAATAAGAATAACCTTCTTTAGGGTTTGTTCTTACAGAAACAATTATTATTAACACACCATTCAATCAAGTAGAGCATGAAATTGTAAACAATCTGTGGATGTCTGCTTGAATAGTTTTACAATAGATAGGATTGTGTAATACGAAACATTGAGACGTTTGAAATTTCTAAGATTTAACCTACATGTAACCGTAACCGTGATATTCGTAATCGAACTACAAGACTATATCAGTTTTTATAAAAATAATTTATGTCATTCTATAATCCAATAGCCAATACATAGCTTAGACAAGAATGCCCGCCTGAATATAAATTTCGTATATCCCGTGTGTACAGTAATTTTTGACGTGATTATACCCTATAAACTTATGAACGCCGGCTGCTCGCACAAAAAAGCATCTCTCATTATCACGTTCCGTCTGAGCCGAGCGTGCAAGCCAGAGCGCGGAACATGCGATAGAAAGGCGTTAAGCGTTCGGCTTGTGTTGCATCTATCTGTATATAGAATAGTTCCAATATACCAGATTACGCCCCCCTCGGCAGCGGCTCAAGTCTAGGTCCGTTCCATCGGCGTGGAGCCCTTGAGTATGCTGTTACGCGATACAGTGACACAAAACCTCACATCGCTGCTACAACATCACACACATCACCTACACACGTACACGCCTACACGTTGTTTTTCTTTTTCAGAGAAATAAACGACAAAGAGTTCTACCCTTATTTTTCCTTATCCTATATAGTTTTGAGGAATTTTTCCGACACAAAATACATAGTTGTTGAGGCACGCATGATTGGTACACATGCATGTTGCAATAACTCATATTCGTATATCTAGATAGCTTAGCTTAGGTTATCTTAGATAGGTCGCGATTTTTGCACAAAACAGGCGACGGCCCAAGGCGACGTGTGCTGTGCACCTTTGAGTTAGTCGCCCAAACATCCCAAATCGGCTGAGAGCCTTCAGCGCTCGCCTCAATAGTTCGGTGAAGCTGTAAAGACCATTCCAGGTCAACAGCGTTTTCATATCGAAAAAAAAAAAGTTCAATTCCTAAAAGTGTGTAGTCCGGTGAAGCTGTAAAGACTTTGCAAAGCCAATAGCGTAGTCAATTCGAAAAAAATAGTATGCAATTTTTCATCAGTGTTTTCTTATAACATTACCACGTAAAATTGTCACCCGTAAACCGACTTTACAGACAACCAATATTTTTCTTAATGTAAGGTATCCTACATTCTTTTCTATATCAGTGACAACGTATATGGAAAATCATATTATAACTGGTTCAGTAGTTAAGGCTTGAAGACCCAATAAACAACCAAATGCAGATTTACGTTAGTAGTTGTGATTAAAAAACCATAATATTAGAGTATAATTGCATGCAACACGAGTTTTGACGGGATTTGAATCTGTCATGTAGTGGATTTTATATTTTGTTCATAATCTTGTATTATTTGACTCTATATTATGTAAATTTGGTGGTGTTTTACGTAATATAGTTAGTTTATTGTGCATAAGTGAAGTGAATGGAAAATAATACCACGGAGCATGGAATTACGAGATGACACAAAAACTCCCTAGAAGGTTTTAACAAGAGAGCCACCATCTTGTTGAAACATTGAAATAATCACACGACGCTTGAAATATTATTAACTACACGACAATGGCAGTAATAATCTGAAAGATTGGTTGCCAAAAATAAAGTTAAAAAATAAATATTAATTGCATAATATTTGGCATTAAAATAATACCTCGGCATTAGCGAAAAAACAGGCACAATGTCGTCGACTACGTTATTTCGCAGGCACGTGCTAATGGCTATTGAATTTTACGAAGTAAGCAGTATAATATTTAGTGAATATATTTATTTTAACTTGAAGACCTACAAAAATATGCTATTTTACAAATCAGCTCCACTTGTATTTCAATTACGGCTGAATGATTGCTTGTTCGAGAAACGCATTGACCTTGCATTCGAACCTTGTGAGAGTGTTCCTTCGGAGAAGGAAAACATCACGGCGAAACCATACCCTCGTGGTAAGTTTTTTCTAAAACCCGCCTCGCTAGCTATCGCCTACATAAATCAATTCGTATTCACCAACAACTGGGTCCCGCAAGTCGCATTTAAGAAATCACTCCTCTCTTAGCTTAATTCTTCTTCCATCTTAGGCAACAATACCGCTACATCAGGTAAGATTATCGTAAAAGTCTATAAAACTCTGTCCGTATAAATAACATGATAGAGGTAATAAACAGTTGTACGCACATTACACAGAAACTACTGGATAGATCTCGATCAATGTTATTTAATAGACAATCGAGCCTTATCTAAAAAAATAATCACGATATCGTTATTTTATACGAAGTTATTAAAATATTAAATAACTACTACTTTCATAATAAAGGAGTGGGGCAAATGGTGTGGGGCGCATCAAGAGCAGGGCAAGTAAACAAAAAAAAAATAAACAAGATATATATTTAATTTTCCTCCCTACAGAAAATAACAATAATTACAATAAGAAACAACGCAGAGGAAGGACGCGATCTATATCAATATCCACAACTACGAACATATCTAAATTCAGAAACAATAACCATTCGTACATTTTCTAAATTCAGAAACAATAACCATTCGTACATTTAACAATGAACAAATAAATGTAAAAGAATTATCACTAATGAGATCGACTTTCAAAATCAGACTTCAGTATGATAATCCTTATAACCAACAACACGTGATACTGATGCCATATAATATTACAAGACCATGTCTCTGATCCAGACATGTGATTAAAGAAGCCTTGTATTTATTCACATTTTGTTCACAAATAATGTTAAAGTCGTAATCATGTAAATGGTAAAATAGTTCAACTTAGCCGTTCATTATCATTTCTTACGTAGTTATAGCAAATGCCTAACTAGTTATGATCATTCACTTAGTGCTGCATCAGCCATAGTGATATAATTAACATTCTGGAATCAGCGTTTATGGTATGTTCTTAAATGGATTCCCTAATATTTCCTATGGTAATAACCACATTAACTTTCTTTTTGTTTATCATGCTTCCGAAACTCTGAATGTACATTGATTTTCACAATTAATATTTAAATCTGAGGTTGTCAACTGAGGAAGGTCAAATTTTTTATATCTACTGCTTAATTTTAATACTTAATTCATTAGAATCTAAATTGAATATTTTCATTATTACTATAAATGAGACTGTGTCTTTGTTTGATACACCTTCATTACTGAAACATGACTCTAAAAAGAAGTTTTTTTTTGTATTAAACTACAATGACAAACCTAATGACAAATGACAACCTAAGTCTACCTTGCTCTTGTAAACAAGTTACAAAACATAGAACACAGAATTTACCACAAAGTTAGCCAAGGTGTGCAATAGAGAATGCCTGATCACTATAGTTTTAACTTGAATAAACAATAATACCTTATTTTGGATTCAGACTAAATACATTTAGTTCAGTGTCAGAGTGCATTATAAAACACTGCACTGATAAAATAATTACTTCAATCAACATTGTGCAATAAATGTATAGTCAATAATTGCTTCAGAAAGCTATAACTCACATACACACACAAGCTATAAGTCACAGCCCAATAAAGTCTAATTGGCTAATGACACATCAGTCTGGATGATACTTTGTGTGTAACTAACCTTAATTGTTCCTCAATTACATTTTATACATATATCAATATAATTTAGATAACTGTACCATTATAATTTGAGATTGGAAAAGTAATTATTTATATGCAATGGACTTAACTGGAATACTTAAGTTAGATATGAGATAGTTTTATAGTTATAAAAGTGAATTCAAACCATACATTTATAAAGAGGAATGAACAGAAAGTCACTCACATGTCACTTTTTCGAACAATAAAATAACTGTTATTAATTTTTAAGATTTTGGTATAAAGTATTACAAGATTTTGATTTTTCTAACAACCGGTTTACTTTATTAAGGTTTATAAGTTTATTACATACAAAACATTAATCATTCAATATAAAAAATAAATTGTTATATCTGTAAACCAAATTATGAATAAACAACAATATTGAAATTACATATAAGGTTGTGAGAATTAAGAATTTTATTTTTATATATCATAGACGAACAGGTGAATTATCTGATACTAAGTGATCTCCACAGTCCACAGACACTTGCAACATCAGGGAAATCGTAAGTTAATTGGCAACCTATGTTTGGGGTTAGGGGAAGGCAGAGATGAGGAGGTTGGGGAGGGGCAGAGGAGGGGGAGGGGCAGAGGAGAGGGAGAGAAGAGGTGGGAGGGGAGGGAAATAGAGGAGGGGTAGGGAAAAGGAATAGAAAAGGTGGTTGGGGAGGAGAGGCTATCCGCTGCTCTCACTGACTGAATGAAATGCAACAATGCAAGCATTGTTACTTCACATCAGTGTTTCTGTGGATTGGGTGGTACTACCCCAGGTCAGCCGACCAATTCATGCTGAAATGAGTGGCTTCACCCCCTACATAAAATTATGCTTATTATTATACAAAGTTAAAACAATACAAACCTTTTTCCTGGGCCACAACATTGCTGTCTGTGACAAACTTCTTTATGAGACCTAAGTATTTATTCCATTCTGAAGATTTTTCATCATCAATTTGATTGAAGAGCTTGATCGCTTCTTCATAACCTGCCATACGAGCCTTCCATAGTTTGTGAACACACTTCTCATCTGTAGGTAACTTTTTATATTCATTTTCATCCTCCATTTTCTTAGTTTTACTGCTGGGTCAAATATTGAACCTTAATAAAAAAAACAGAGGTTTTACTTCTTTTAATACAATATAAATATCATGACACAGTATAAAACAAAGTCTCCTATCACATCTGCCTGTCTGTTAGCAATAAACTCAAAAACTACTGAATGGATTTTTTTGCAGTTTTCACCATTAGATAAATTTATTCTTGAGGAAGGTATAGGTATAAAATTTGTCAGGGTTTTTTGTTATTACCAGAGTGGGATAATGTTCCACCGGACCCACTAGTTATTTGATAATTATTATGAATGAAAATTAATATATGTAGTAACAAAATGAATTAATATTATAATTATTTTTTGCTACAATTTTATTTCATTTTAGATTATACAACATATACAATATCAAAGATTGCTAAGGGTCCAAACTGTGATTTTTTAAAGTTTTTTTTTTTTTTCATTCTGTCTATTCTATTGACCTCCCAAGGTCTTATCAGCTTCACTGGACTAAGTTTTTTTAAGAATTTATTTGTATTCATAGATAATCATGATTAATATTGTAATATCATATTTTGATAAATTAAAACAGATAAAAGTTGACAAAATAAAAATAAAAAACCGTATCAAATAATTAAAATAATAGTTGGAATATTTGTTACATTTTTTACCAATTACCTAATTAATAAAGTGAACTGATATATAAATGCCCTGAACTTGCATATATTACAAATAATTCATTTGAATTATAAACAGAAATAATGTTATGAATAATTGAAAAAAGTTTTTTTAACAGATAATTTATATTATAGTTAACTATAGGCTGAAAGTAATGATAATTATAAAATACAATTATTATAAATTAAAAATAATCAAGTCTATTTTTTTCCTCAAACTGACTACACTATAGACCTAGACCAAGGTTTTGACAACTTCACCGGACTACTAAACAAATGTAAAATGTACTCTACAACTAGAAATTTGTAGAATACAGTTAAAATATCAGGAGAATATTAATCATTACTAAAACTTCAATAAGTAAGGTTATTTATAAATCCTGAATCAATACCCACAAGTGTAATTTCTAATTTTAATAGATTTAGTCAAAAAAAGAAATGTTCTCAATTAAAAAATATACAAATATAAAAGTTACTGTAGCTTTATATACAAGCATAATTGATGCCAAATATAAGTACAAGGTTTAATTAACTTATGTACTTAGGTGCATGAAAACCTTAAAAGGATCTAGTTTACCCTGAATGTGTACTACTTATCAGACATTTCATGTCATTTGACCTTTGTTTTTGTGTTAATAGACCAAGTTTGAGGATCATTCTCGAAATTTGACTAAATAGATTTATTTAACATAATAATGGAACTCATCGTGTTTTAAGCAACGATCTCGTCTGTGCTTATAAAAATAATTACAAATTTAAATGTGTGTACCTACCTACCTGATTTCTGACTCATTCTTAAAGATAAAAGCACATATAATGCTGTTTATATACTATGTGCCAACTCTCGTAACGTGTAGGTGTTTATTTTAAACGTGTAAATCTATGTCTAAAGTTTCTATAATACGTTATAATGTAAAACAAAGATTTTCCTACGACACCAGATTTCAAATTGAATAATGGCTACCTGGCTAATTTAGACAAGCGCATTGTTAATTACTGTTAGCCGGTTCATTTATAGCTGTCCCCAATAAACGACGAGACGAGATCTGAAACTGGAGCGCATCTGCAGCAAATGCGAACGCCCGACAAACGGTTACTTTTCACTTTACAAACAAATCGAATCAAATGTCACAATACTTACCGTATAGTCTTTTGGTCAGTAACGTTCAATTGATGAAATTATATAAATATCAACACGATGATACAAATAGTTTACCAGTCACATTATTTTAAACAAAGAATATTATAACCGACAAAACCAAAACTCTTTTTTCTTTTCCGTCGTTGCTTTTTTATGTTTGCGAAATGAAAATGGACGGATGATTGAAGTTGCCAGAGAAGAATTTAAAATTACTACATAACGATCTTCACAAATGTTCATCTGAACATATATATTTTCAAATATCGTTGACATTGGTTATATTTATTATTATCAAAGTATTAATAATTACTAACTGTCAAGAGAACCATTTATTTATTAAAATATTGATAGTATTTTTAATAAAAAAAAATGTTTAAAGACGAAGTACTTTGCTAAGTAACAAATAGTACTTCGTTTTTGCGTTTGCAACACTTTTAACTGCTATTCCACAATGACTCATTCATTATTTTACTCATTCGTTCAAATAATTTTTGCCCTTTTCATTTTCCTTACGTTTTATCAAATCATTCAAATTTCAGATCGTTCAGTGTTTTGCTGCGAGCGAGACGTGTGTCGCGTTGTTGTGACTACAGTGCGTTCGCAGTTTTTAGTCTATGAAAATATAGTATTGCCCACAATGTTATCAACATGTTTTGTTTTAGCTATTTGTGCGTGCAGACGAATAAGTGCCAGTAAATAAATCGTGGCAAGGTATCTGATTGACTTAAACAGATAGACGTGTTTTTTTCATTTGGTGTTTGAGAAAGAATAAACGCTAAAATCAGAAAAGAAATCAACAGCTGTCTGTGCGTAGTATGCTTCATATTGTAAGTAAAAATCTGTACCTTACTTTGGTCATATTTTGTTTTATAGGTAGACATACAATCTACATTCTCTTTTGGTTAGCACGAGTGTGCTTGCGCTAAAACCGTATATGTAAATTGTGTATATCTATACAACAGATGTATCGCTCGCTTGTTATTATTATTTTCTGTATAATGTACATATTTGTGAATGACACTACGTCTAATTTTTAATAATATAGTTTTCAGTACTATGTGATTCCTGTGGCTGTGTAAATGCATAAAGTGCATTTATAACATATCCCATATAGCTATAGGGCGGCTGTAGGTCAATGTTATTAATACTTTCTTAAAATTAGAATATTAATAATAATGTAATTAAATTATTTATTTATTCGTCATACGATTCGAATAACTAACTATTTCATACCTTTTTTTACGTGTGGAAATCCTTTATGTATACCCAACCTCTCGGGGGAGAGGGTATACCTACAGTGACTTAGTGTCTTCAACTGAGTTCACGTGAATTATATCATTACTGCTTAGCCTCTATAGATATGCGTTATTATATGTAGGCTACATTCATCCATAGGAATTTCTGTACGATTTTTAAAACTATATTCATAGTAGTTCGCCAAATTTGAAGTAATAGATGCTTCAGGAAGAAAAAAATAAATTTCTTGCAATAGTCATCGCCTTTATGCACGTTATTTACAATATTAACCGTAATAATTTATCACATACAGCGCTCGGTGTTATTGTAGAGTTTTTTTATTAGTTAAAACATGTATTGAAATCCGGTGAAGTTGTTAAGGAATCAGTAGGCCAATAGAGTAGTCAGTTCGAAAAAAAAACATGTTTTTGAAACGAATCACTAGTTAGCTCTTACAAACTTTAGTTATCATAATAATGTAAATAAAGATAGTTTATATCATATAAATATAATGTTAACATTTCAAAATCCTGAATAGTTCATACTATATTACTATTACATACTATATCTATATTATATGTTTAAATTACGTGACTAAATTCTAGGTAATGATGTCATATCGTAAAACAATTGGCGTTCAGTGTTAACAAATTTTATATTTATACTTTATGAATGCATTTGGAGCGTTCAAACACTTGAAGATTTTCCAATGGTTAGCTTCAATGGTTTCACGAACAAAACGGTGATTCCGCGACATCTAAATTTTTTGCCTCTTGCACGATTTAATTAACTTTTTATTTCTCACGGCTTCAATCGAAATTCTGTTGGAGGTTACAAAACCAAGTCACGGGTGTTTCCATTTGTATTAAAATGATTGTACTCGAGAAATAACTATCAAATGAAATGGGGAAAGTCTCATAATGACAATTTGGATTGTACGTATATAGGATTTATGTATATGGGTCTCGTCTTCAGATGCCAAATCGTCAATTATTATTAAGTAGTCAACTCGCACTGCGATCTTCTCGTCCTGCACAGCCCGGCATGGTTGCTCCGTTTTAAAGTATACGGTAGTGGCCTTCTTTATGTAATATGGGGCAAATCTTGCATGAATTACTACCTCAGCGCCGAGCAGCGGCATGGGTATGGTTTAGTCCCGTAAATAGTATCGTTTAGTATGATAAAGTGATTAAGCAGTGAGCGACTAAAGGAACACACTGATTAATACAAATATATTGAGACATTTATTGTTTACATTGATGAATACATTGTAAGCATTCGATTCTTATCACGCCCTGTGAATTGTATAAGTAAATTATTAAAGGAAGATAGTATATATATCAAAATCCTAAATAATATTAATATGAATAGGAATTCGTTTGTTTGTTACGCTTTCACGCCTTAAATACTCCACTGATCATCACGAAATTTTGCGTACACGTTGTCAGCGGTACAGAAAAGGACATAGGGTACTTTTCGTCGTGAAAAAGATACTCTTCTGAGGGATAGGTCAAAATTTGCATTAACATAAGCGAAACCACGAGTATAAGCTAGTTAAACATTTCAAACGCTCAGAATATAATTCATAATGTTTATGATTCACTTTGTTAATAACTACCTTCTGCCTGCGACTTCATCCGCGTAGATTAGTTACTTTGAGTTAACCAATACGCAGTAGAAACTGTCCAAAGTAAAAAAAAAAACATTTTGTAACATTCCTCATTGGTGTTCCGCTCCTATTGGTCTTATGATATATTGTCTATAGCCTGTCAATAAATGAGTTCTAACACTGAAAGATTTTTTCAAATCGGACTAGTAGTTTCTGAAATTACCCCAACAATCTCACAAACTTTACCTCTTTATAATTAGTAGTCCGTTGAAGCTGTTAAGACCTTGCTAGGTCAATAGCGTAGTAGTCAGTTTGAGAAAAAAATAAATTACGTCTATAATAGTAGTATATATTTATTGGACGAACCGCGACAACTTATAAAATAAGTTCTTATATGTAATGAGATAAAGAAAATTTAATGTTATGTGCATTTTATTATCTGTTTTTCATATTTAATTTATGTATTTAATATTTATATACGTCTTTAATAATATATATTCTAAAAATAAGGTAGAGATGATTACCATATTTAACTTTGGGCCACATATAATTATAGTTGCTTTTTCTCTGAACACAATTATCAGACCACAGTTAGTTATAATTTACAGACTAAACATAATGAATCTACGCTCAATTATAACTGCATATCCTTAGTACGTATTATGATATAATAAAAATGTAAAGAATAATTATGAGAATACCGATCATTCTGTAATTCGTTATTTTGTTATTATCTACATTCAAAATTTAGATACGCTAATTGGAGATGTGAAATACATCCCAATCCCAGACTATTATTATTACTTCAGATTATTAATTCCTTCAATTTTTGTAATAGTATAATTTTCATAGGCATATTTAAAAGTATGGAAATTATATAACCAGAACAAATAAAAGATATTGCGATTTTGTTTCTATGTATTTCCCCACCCATTAATGCTAACAAAGTGTTTACAGTTTTCAAATCCAGTTTCGTGAATTTTCATTCAACATTTTAAAGAGTTGACATATTCAGTGTTACTACTTACTAATGATATATATAAATTAGTATGGAATTTCAACAATTATTTTTAATATATGTACTCGTAAATACTGTTACAGAGCGTTTAAATAAGTTTATTTACGTAAATGAGTTTATTGTTCCACATCGGAGTCTGTTCGCGGTATTTATAAACAGCTCATTATTTTTAACATTCAGTTCCTCGCGAATTTAATCTTATGTTTAAATGAATTCAATAAGTTTCGCTGTGTTCATATATACTTACTAGCCTTTGCCTGTAACCTCGTTCGCGTGAAATAGTTACTTTGGGTAAACCAACACGCAGCGTAAGCTCTCAAAAGAAAAAAACTCCCACTTTAAAAAATCTTCACTGGTGCTCCGCTCCTATTCCGTCTTAGCGTGATATATAGCCGAGAACCTTCCTCGATAAATGGGCTATATAACACTAAAAGATTTTTTTTATCCTACCAGTACTTCCTGAGATTACCCCCTACAACGTCACAAACTTTACCTCTTTATAATACTAGTATAGATATAGACATCAAATATGTCCGCAATATGGCTTATCTTTAAGTATTAAGGTCATATTAGTTAATTTTAATTAATGTACGTACAACACATGAAATCTCTACATTGTTTTCATTTGTAATTCTGGTTATCAAGCTTTAGATCTTAAGTATATATAACGTGTTATGATTTCATCGTTTATTTACGGGGAATTACTGTTTATATTGAGTTAGCAAAATGAGATAGAAAAGGGTGAAAAAGGAAATACGATCATTATTAATTTGTTCTGTTGTATGTTATTACAAACTGCTGGACCGGTTCTGCAATCTCGCCTATAATGGATTCAAAAAATTCATTTCTCACTCAGACTGTGCCAACTACATTAGATGAACTTTATACTTTATTTACTATATATATTGTGTTAATGTTGGTAGCTGTTTCCCACCCGCATTATTGTGTACTAAATAAACTTTTAATCTCTAAAAATGGCAAAAGGTTATTACAATTTAAAAATAAGTGGTTAGAACCATCTATCAAAATCCATCCATCCTTCTATCCGCATTGAATAGCCATAGTTCTTCTCTACAAATACGTTCAATAGTTTTGACGTAATTAAGCCTCATAGGAACTATATTTTCATTGTATATTTGTACGTAGAAGATTATTTATTCATGGTTAATATTTTTGTAGGTAGAGAACTGATTATAAGCAACATGAAGAGTTTTTTTATATTTCAAATCATAGTGTTTTTAGTTTTACATTTGGCAACCAATCTTCTAGTATGGTATTACTGCGATTGTCAAGTAGATAATGATATAAGTCTCTTGCGATCATTCCCAAAACTTTAAATCTTTTTTTACCTTAGTATTCTAGGAACTCGTTCTAGGTCTCGAGATAAATAGAAATTGAATTAATAAAGATAATGTATCTATAAAGTAACGTGTATGCGGTCACGTATACGACACACCTTCGTATATGGCCAGTATTGCAGTCCGGTAAGACATGTTTGCATTCAACTGCTGCGCCGCCATCTTGACTGTTGAATCATGCGGCAGCGTGCTGCGTATCACCGTAATACGTCACGGCGTAATTTTTGTGAATTTTAAAACATACGACGTTGTATTTTTTTATTATTTCACAACTTCTCTGTTCTACATTTTCAAGATTTTAGTTAATTATGTTTATTACAAAAATACGTTTGCAAAAGCATTTTTAATACTTTTAATTTATCGGCACAAATAGACATTTTGCATAATACCTTTGATCGTGTACACTTATCGGGGTCGTTGACCTAAAAGTCTATATCATTTATTACAGTGTATTTAATTATTTTTTTCGTGATATATAATAAAGTACAATACACGATAATAAAGTGAGCTAAATTATTTTAAACACGTATTTAATATAGTATGAAATACAAAATGGTCGACATATTGGAATGCAATACAGATATGTTTAGAGTTCTTTTTTTTAAACTATTTTAAAATCACCAATTATAGTACTACAAATAATGGGAAGATACTCGATGCAATTTTCAACCGTAAAGTATCAAAACAATCGACACATAGTCCTGGTCTTGTCTAAAAAACATTTTCAATGCGTGGTAGTCTGACGTGTTGATTACGCCCTTACCTTCCTTGTCGAGGTCTTTGGCTCAGCGGTATTATTATTCTAAAAATACGAAATAATTGTGCTCCAGGGAATATCATGTTAAATCTCTCATTCAATGGAGGCGTCGCTGTGTATAATAAGATTTGCTAGACATGTGAGCCCGCATTACTTAGGATTCCGTGAGCTCTGATTTGATTAATGTCGCAAACGTTTCGCACTCAGTGTGTGATTCGCTGAACTGTCACCCTGATAGGACGTAGGGACATGTCGTTCTATTTCCTTCGTGATAAAAATACAATAATGTCACAGTTAATTATATATTCATTATTTCGTTTGAATATTATTCTTGAACTGAATATGTGTCGTTAAGTATTTATATGTATATTTTCTTAGTAATTTACATGTAAGAGCTTGTCCAAATGACGATTTAATTTTGTTTAATCAGTTGTTACTCAAAATGCTGTTACTTTGTTGTCGTCAATAGAATTATTAAAATAGTATTTAATTGTCGTAATTGCTGTCGTTTTAATGTGAAAATAAATATCACACTTGAAAAAAGAATTACAAGTTTGTGACAACTTAGCATACAAAAATTATTCTTGGTAGGTAGCATAGACGTTGTAGTATATACAATCCACACCAAAGTTGTTGACCGCTCAAAACTAAAATTGATGTGTAAAATACCTATTATATTATTTGTGTAAAGTTGATATAACAGAAGGATAAATAAATGCAAAGTTTAGGTTCCTACAATCATATTTAACTCTCTTTTGTACTAGCCCCTGCCCGCGACTTCGTCCGCGTAGTAATAGATACTTTGGGCTAACGCTAACACGCAGCGGAAGCTCTCAAGAGGAAAAAACCCGATTTAGAAACATTTTTCATTGGTGCTCCGCTCCTATTGGCCTTAGCGTGATGAATATAGCCTATAACTTTCCGCGATAAATAAGCTATATAACACTGAATGAATTTTTCAAATTGGACCAGTAGTTCTTTAGATTACTTCCTACAACCTCACAAACTCACAACATCACAAACTCACAAACTTTACCTCTTTATAATATTAGTTCTTTTGTATTAAACTTGGCGATATTATTACGCCCAAGCCCGTACTTACTTACGGCTAGCTATACTCAGAGCTCCCAAAATATTGGACGAAGACCGCAGGGATATATACAACTAGTAATTCCCGCGGGTCCGTTCGCGTGAACTATAAAATTACTGTTGAGGTTTTCTTATTATAATTTATGTTATATTTAACTATTTATAGCAGAACCTTTTTATGTATATTATTTATTTTTTCTAATAATCAGCCGTGATACCGTGTCGTAAATACGTACTATAAATATTAATTTGTAATTACGATGGAGAAATTAATTAATTAAATTAAAATTAATTAGTTTGCTTAAATCACGTAAAGCGTAATCACTTTAATTTAAATATAAAGAATTTTTTTGTATTCGTTGTTGTTAACTTTTAATGCTTTAGGTAATATATTGCAATATAGTACAGTTACAGTCATTTTGTAGCATCGATTTGTGTAAAACTAAATCCATTCTTTGCTTCTTACCAAAAGTATAGTATTATTAATTTATATCTCCAGCTTGATAAACGATTAGTTCCCCATACACATTTCATTTTAGCAACAGAAAGTAACTTCTCTGTGGTCTCTTTATAAAAAATCTACAAAAAACGGTTTAATCGGTTTAGGTTTTAAAACGTAACATATCAATGTTACATTCGCATTTATAATATTATTAGTATGGTTGTAATAAATGATTCGACTTAAAAAAACTTATATATCCTTTAATAACACTGTCAATGACACAAATGTCAACGGTTTGTTTATAGAAAAAAAAATTGCATAAGGTTTTTGCAAAGCTCTTTTTCTGCCAGTTTTACAATGGTTCATAGAATAATAATGTTTAAATATTTAAATGTTTGTAATCTATCTTTTAATACGTATATTTAATTTAATACGTATTTAACTCTTTTTCCAATAACACCGATATTGTTCAGATAATAAACAAGGCAGATGTAGTCATAGGTATCCGCTAGTAAGAAATAGATTGTTCAGTGCGTCGAATTCAGGTCGTGTATTTAGGTTTAGAAAGGTACTGTTCTGTTTTGAACCGAACTCGCACGTTGTTAAGGTCGTGTTTTGATATGGCCGTGTGCATAAAAGAATTTCCTTGCGGCAATTCCTGTTTTTGCAAGGTTCGACGTAATCTTAAAACCTTGTTTGCTTGCTAATTATATGTATTGTTTATATCAGTCTCATTATTTTCCTCATTTGTTTCAACGACGTCTTTTTTGTAATGACGTTAAGAATAATGGAAATTTTTGGATAAAGTTATGAAGAACTAGTTCCTGCTCGCTAGTTCGTCCGCGTTGTAATACTTATTTTTGGCTAACGCGAACTCGCAGCGAAAGCTCTCAAGGCGAAAAAAAATCCCGATTTTGAAGCATTTTTAATTGGTGCTCCGCTACTATTGGCCCAATGATAGCTTATAATAACCTTCCTCGATAAATGAGCTATATAACATTTTTGGTTTTTAAATCGGACCAGTAGTTACTGAGATTACTCCCTAAAACGTCACAAACTTACAAACTTTACATCTTTATAATATTAGTACAGGTGATGTTGAATTTCACATTTTCAACGATACTTCTTTACATAGTATAAATGAAGTCGCTTTCGCTTTCTGTTCCCTTAGATCTTTTAAACTGTACAACGGATTTTAATACTGTTTTCAGCAATAGTCAGAGTGATTGATATATACATATTATAGTACAGAAAAGCCGAAAAATTCAAAGATTTGTAATGTGATGACGTAACAATCATATTTTTGTGCGCCTAAATCGGAAACGCTTGGTAACTTTACATTAAATTAATGTACTACGGAACTGTATATCTTAAAAAGATCGATGAAAAAGTCCGTGATGGTATTATTTATCAAGGTATTTTATACAATACAGTATAATTCGGTCCGGTCACATGCCCCATAATAAATATCTTTTTATGATAGGCAAAAAAATATCTCCGCTTTGTGAAGTTTGCTAGTCTAGGGATGATTTTTATCATATGTTATGGGAATCTGACCGAACCAAAGAGTTATGCCAAAAAATGCTTTTAGAGTCCTGGAGAGAGCTTGGAGAGGTGAATATTGTATTGGGAGATCCTGTATGTGATGCAGCTAGAGTATTTTAACTTATAAATTTGTATCCTTAGTTTATAATTGTGAGAATCAAGCTTAATTATATATTAAGCCAAATGAGTTACCTTATGAGGCTGGCTTAGTCATCAAGGATGTATTGAAGCCTCGTTAAAATAAAAAGAATTAAAAAAAAAACAATACAGTATTATTCCTTATGCAAGTAAATACATTACATACTTTATACATGTCATGTAGATCAAAACTGCCCTTAACAATATTTCATTAAAATGGACATTGCACCCGTGCGAAGCCGGGGCGGGTCGCTAGTTACATATAAGTTTTAAAACGAAATACTGTTTCAAATTTAAATTATATATTTATACTTTTATAATAATTGTTTATTGTAATTTTCGCACTAGACCAGTGTTCCCCAACGTGGAGCCCACGCTCCACACGGGGGCAATTTAAAAATAAACTCGACACGACTTTAACCCTTTCGCTTAGGTTTATTTAAATACAATGCTAGATATCGGAGACAAATTTAACAGAGAAGGCAAATTCGTAAAAAAAATGCTGTAATTAATTACTAGCTATAATTTCGTTTGATGTTATCATAATATCAACTGGATAATTAGAGTCATCAAGTCAAGTAAGTTTTTCATTATATGTTTTGAAATTTATTTAGTGTTTTGATAACAATTTCATAGTGATTTCTTCCTAAAACTTATTATTTATATTTCTTAAGGAAACAAAACAATTTTTAAAGGTTATAGATTAAGTATGGGGGGCCATAATTTTTTTAGAAATGTTAAGGTGGGGCATAACGTAAAAAGTTTGTGAAACACTGCTCTAGACCATACAAATGAAACGATACGACAGTGTTGGATTTGTTGTTGTTATACGCTATTAACTTACAATGATAATGTAATAAAACTGGCCCGGACCCAGTTTTAAGATTTATCTTTTATACGGGTCAGCGGTTTCGTATACGAACGGGTTCAATGACACAGTTGCTTTAAAATTAGTTTAGCATAAACGTTATGTTTTGGAAGAATGCGTTATGATGCGCGTGGGTGGTTTATTCAGTGCTCTTGTACTGAATTGTGATAAATTTCGTCTAAATTACTCATTTTATTATCCTCACGTAATTGTGGATTAATTCTCGATCCAGCTGTCCCGGTTTTTTTATATTCCTCCTCCCCAGGAGCGTTGAACGTTTAACGTAACAGTACTTTCATGCCCCCTCCATGGTAGCGTTAAACGTTTACCGCAACCTTGTTGGAAATTGCATTAGAAATGTCACTTCAATAATTTCAACTTGAAGGTGTTTGGTAGCCAGCCGAGATACAAGAAATCGATTAATAGTATATTATTAATATTATATTGATTCATAGCATTATATGAATACTGTATTTAATTATTTTTTATATCATAAAAACATGATTCTATTTACATTATCCATTAACACGTAACTGTAATTTGAATTAAAATGCTTGTTTTTTTTTTCGATTTTTGTGACAAATTTTCTAGAATTTCTATGACGTGACCTAGCATAAATCTATTGTAATGTAGAGGTAATTATAAACGAATTGATTGCACGTCTAGACGTTCTATGAATGATGATATAGAATAAAAGCATAAAATCTTAACTGACCTTCACAGTTCGTATTGCAACATATTAGCGTCACAATTGTTGTTTTCAAAGGAGATAAGAACATATTTATTGTAGGTAATAAATGTAAGCGTTCCGATATAATTAAAACATGAAAATACTATTTTGCAGTTAAATTAATTGTAAACAATCTTTATAATTTAATAGGCATGTGAGTGAACATTGACCTTTAATTACTATAGGATCTTTTATAAATATAAATACAATTGAAGTGTATGTTGTCTGTTCGGGCAGATTTCTGAAACGTCTAGATCGATTTACGTGGCTTTACTGGTATATAGAGGATTTCCTAGAGGGTTATTTACGACTAGCTTGTATCCGTGACTTCTTCTGTGCCATTCATTATCCTTATATATTTGATGTACAGAAAAAACATGTAAATAACATACTACATTTTTTTTATATCATAATAGACAAACGAACAGGTGTTTCACCTAATGTTAAGCGATCACCACCGTCCATAGATACTTGCAACACCAGGGGAGTCGTAAGTGCGTTGCCAGCTCGTGTTAGGGAGGGAATCTGGAAGGGAAGTAGGGAAGAGAAGAGAGAGCAGGGGGAGAAAGTCTTCCAGTGCTCTCACTGACCGAACATAACGCATCAATGCAAGCACTGTTACTTTACGTCGGTTTCTGTGACGGTTTTCTACATTTTCGAGCTATACAAGATATGGCACGTGTTTCGGTATGAAGATTAGCCTATGTTTTTTACTAGTTTCTAGGTTACTTCGATGCCAAGTTTTATTGCGGTCGCTTCAGAGGCTTAGTCATGAATGGGTAATAAATAGACCGTAAGCCCAGAGTAGTAACTCATTCATAATATTAGTGTGTATTTTTATTACTAACTCATTAGTTAATACTTTGTTGGAAGAAAATAAGTCTTGTTTTATATTATCTATGAGTTGGAAATGGATACATAGAATCATACGAGTAATTAATGTACATGATTCTCTTTCTTCAGAATATATTTTAACCTTTTTTAACTCTCTCACGAAACAATATCAATGTATAAAATACCAGTCGGTCTAAAATAAAAGAATATATACATTATTTAATCAGTTTACAGTGGAATAAATATAGTATTAATTGTAATACTTATTTTACATTACTTTAAGTATATAAACATGATCTTCTATATTTCGTATTTCAAAACAGTTCCTCCGTCACAAAAAACAGAATGGTAATTTATTTTATGCATGACGTCATTTAACTAAACTGGTACCTACTTGTTAAATGTTTTATATTATTTTTCTTTTTGTTTTACGATATATACGACTTCGGTCTCTTTAATATAATTGTGTTGTTTTATTAAAATGTATATTTTATTTAAAAAACGCTGCATATAAAACTTGAGCGAATAAGTGAAACGTAATACTTTAGGAAAATCTTCAAGAATATTGATATAGTTGACAGTACCTGGGCGACCGAGTCTAGATCGGTTCTTTAAAAAATATTTTGAATTAAAATAAACTGTTAGGTTTGCCTCACAAAATTAGCATTTCTTTTACAAATAAAATGAAAAAAGATATTTTTTTGCTGTCACTCGGATTCGAACTGGGGCTACCCAGATTTTCGAAGCCGCCGCTTTCCATCTGAGCTATTTTTGTTTGGATATTGCCTGATAACTCAGTCAAAAAAAGTTTTCTATTCATAAATTTAGCTAGATCGATTTATAGTCCCCAAAACTACCTACATACCAAGTTTCACGGAAATAGATGACGCTGTTTCCGAGATCCTGAATATATAAAAATATACAAGAATTGCTCGTTTAAAGTCATTAGATGATGTTGTTTAATTGGTTTTGTATGATTCTTTAGTGTACAACGTTTTCTAAAATGGCGGGATACCAGTTTACAAGCTTGTGCCGCACTTACATATACACTTGAAAAAAATTTGATAGTTGAAGGAGGTGTAAGTAGACTTTCTTAAATTAAACATAATTAATCTATTGTACGTATTTTTATTGCATAAAAATATACATAAGATAAAAATACATATGGTAAGTAGAAACTTAAAATTGGTATGTGATGATAAAAATATATATTTTTTTAAATTTATGGTACCGTCTGAAAGTAATACAAATTTCCGCTAATGTCAACTAGATACAAAGTGTGGCTGTCTGTGACAGTCTTGTTATAAACGAAGGAGAGCAATTAAAAATCTAATTAGTAAAAGAAATTAATTAATTTGTGTTCACACCGAGTTATGTACATACATAACCAAGTTAGGTACATATCGATTAAAAATTGTCAATCATAAAAATATTTAATTTGTAAATCTCGCAAACATTCGACAGGTGTCTGCGACATACCAGTATATCGCGACACGGTGGTTAAGAATCGCTGAGCTAAATTATAATATAATCATCGTTCAACAAAGGAAGTGTTGCCACAGGAAAAAAAGGTTCCGTTCGAACGCGCGTGGCATAAGATTAAGAAATCGTGTCGTACTTCCTGTGACAGACTAAAAAAAACTAATATGGCCGACCGGAAATTCAGAGGCCTTGGTGAAGATTTACAATGATGACCTTTGGTATAGGGCGTAGGCGATATTATTTAGTATAAACGCGGAACTGTAATAATTAAGGTATGGTACGATATATCAACACCCATTTTATATTCTAATATGGTTCCTAACACGGAACGTATTTTAAAATCTTCCTTATATCCTAAAACATGTATTTTGATATTTACCATAGTTAGAAATTACGTAGCAAATATTTTGAATATTAAAGTTCATACGGATATTGCCTGCCTTTTTCTGAAATAAATTATCTTTCAAGCAATACCATGTTATGTTTACAAAGTTGTCTATATTTATAATTAATATAAAACAAAGACGATTTTTGCGTCTGTTTGTGTGTTAACTAAGTTCTTTTAAACTACACAACGGATGTTGACACGGTTTTTACTGGCCTTCAGATATTTTCTTCCGGAAGGTTTATATGTGTAAAACATGTATATGAAGTAGATAAAAGTCGAGGAATTTCAATGAAACCTAAATGTATTTTCGGTATATAACTGCAATAAAAAGCCTTAATAATATATAAGGTACTATACAGAATGGTACATCTCAAAAATGTTCATAAGAAATCCGCGATGGAGGCTGTCTGTACCATAATACTCCTCTATCATCGTCATCATCATACTTAACACTATACGCTCACCTTTCACAAACACACCTACCATTCAATCTTGCATATAAAATAAAACTCTACACATACACATTCACACGAACACACACCAACACACACCTCAAACAACTATAGTAGTTGCAGTTTTTGGCGGGATTTTAATCAGTCATGTAGTGGATTTTATATTTTATTCATAATCTTGTGTTATTTGACTCGTATATTTTGTAAATTTGGTGGTGTTTTACGTAATATAGTTAGTTTATTGTGCATAAGTAAGTGAATGGCAAATAATACCACGGAGCATGAAATTCTGAGATGCCACAAAAACTCCCTGGAAGATTCTAACAAGGGATCCACCATCTTGTTAGAATATTGACTCACACGACTCAAAATTGAAGTGATTACACGACGCTTGTAATATTATTGACTACGCGACAATGGCAGTAATAAT